>CM077150.1:52812217-53326811 GCA_039583875.1 Platanthera guangdongensis
CGACCCCTGCAGACTCATATCGCGTTTGCATTGAGATTACATGTTTGATCACTTCCAGATCATCATGGTAACTCCAACCAAAAGTCACCTTTGGTGGTTCTGAAAAAGGGATCATCAAGGGTTTTGGTAAACATTTCTAACTCTTTATTACAATTACTCAAGTGGCCTATGTTAAAGGTTTGAAACATAACCTTATTAGTATAAGTCATTGAGTGATGTAGATATGACATCTCATTTGTGAAAGATGTTGTCATATCAGGAGGTCAAATGATCAAGAGATTATTTTGACTGGCTATAGAAAAAGATGTCTACTGCTTAGACATTATAGTTGAGAACATTGGTTCTCCAGTGTATCTAGTAGCTGATGAGACAGTCTCTCATTGTGTCAAATGGCACAAGAGGACTAGCCCATCTAAACTACAAGACAATTGGCAAACTCTTTAGTAAAGAGTTAGTGAGGAATGATCCTCAAGTTAAGTGTATTAAAGATGGTATTTGCTCAGCTTGTCAAAAGGGCAAGCAGGGACTAGATCCACCTTTAGAAGCATTGAAAACAAAGATGCTGTGAGGTGCTTATACCTCTTGCATATGGATCTCTTTGGTCCAATGCTAGTTCACAGCCTAGGTAGGAAGGTCTATACCTTTGTAGTTGTAGATGACTTACTCAAGGTTTTCCTTGGTGTTCTTCCTAAGACGAAAATCTGAAACACCTAGTGTCTTCTATAGCTTTGTCAAGCAAATTCAGAATGAACTAGACAGTACAGTGGTCAAGATTAGAAGTGACCATGGTACTGAATTTCAGTCTGATAGCATGACAAAACTATGTGAAGAATTTGAGATATTTCAAGAGTTTTCTTCACCAAGAACACCTCAGCAAAATGGCATGCTGGATGAAAAGGAAAAATAGAACATTGATTGAGGCTGGTAGGACCCTATTAAGTGATACATCACTACCAGAATATTTCTGGGCTGAAGCAGTTAATACTACATGCCTGTTATTAATAGGGCTATCATAACTAAAAGCCACAACAACCCCCTATGAGGTTGTGAAAGGGCAGGAAAATCAAACCTATCCTACTTCAGGATCTTTGTTGTAAGTGCTTTTATACTTAACAATGGAAAGTCTTACTTGACTAAGTTTGCTGCCAAGTCCCAAGAGGGAATTTTTGTTGGGTACAAGCAACAATAGTAAGGCTTATATAGTCTACAACTTGACTACACAAGTTGTAGAAGAATCTGTACATGTAGTATTTGATGAAACTAGACTTATTAACAATGAGTTGTCTAGTAGTGTATGCAGCTCCTCAGGTATTACTAAGAAGATGGACAAGCTCAACTATAGAAGAAGAACCTACTGCAAGACAGCAAGTAGAAGGCATTGGGCTATTGTCCAGGGGGAGTACTACATGTACCTAATACAGAAGAAGTACAAGGGAGTACAACAAGAGAAGAAGTTGAAGAAGTTCAACCTGAAGTCAGGATGCCTCCAGCCAATAGGCATCTAAGAGATCATCCAGCTGAGCAAATCATTGTGATCCAAGACAAGGGGTACAGACAAGGAGCAGAAATCTGAATGCATCAATCTACTCCAGTTTCCTATCCCAAGTTGAACCAAAGAAGTTTGAAGAAGCCATCCTAGACCCTCATTGGATTGAGACAATGCAAGAAGAGCTGAATCAGTTCAAGAGATGCAAGGTCTGGGAGCTTGTTCCTAAACCTAAAGACCACAACATAAATTGGGACCAAGTGGATCTATAGGAAACAAGATGGATGAGCATGGAGTCATCATTAAGAACAAAGCAAGATTGGTTGCTAAAGGATATAGGCAGGAAGAAGGTATTGATTTTGATCAAACCTTTGCTCCAGTAGCCAGACTGGAAGCCATAAGGATGTTCCTGGCCTATGCAACCTTTCAAGGATTTAAAGTTTTACCAAATGGATGTCAAGTCAGCATTTCTAAATGGTAATCTTAAAGAAGAAGTCTATGTGGAAACAGCCATCAGGTTTTGTTGATTCAACTCTACCTAATCATGTCTATAGACTTAGGAAAGCTTTATAAGGGTTAAAGCAAGCCCCTAGGGCTTGGTATGAAACCCTATCTAGTTTCCTCATTAAGAATAAGTCACAAGGGGGAAATAGACAAGACTCTATTCCTTAGGAATCTAGAGGCAAAGTAATACTAGTCCAAATATATGTAGATGACATTATATTTGGGTCTACTGAAAGTAGCCTTTGCAAAAAGTTTGCTAAACTAATGCAGGTCAATTTGAGATGAGTAGTATGGGAGAGCTAAAGTTCTTCTTGGGTCTCCAAGTAAGACAGACTGAAAATGGTTATCCATATGCCAGTCTAAGTTCACCCTAGAACTCATAAGGAAGTATGGTATGGATTCATCCAGTACCATGAAGACTCCTATGGGGTCAAGTATGTCTCTTAGCAAGGATGTTGCAGGGAAACCTGTGGATGAGTCTTTGTATAGAGGGATAGTTGCTCCTATTATACTTGACTCAACAAGTGCCAGATCCTACAAGAGACCAGATATCATGTATGCTACATATGTCTGTGCAAGGTATCAAGCTTGCCCTAAAGAGTCTCATTTGACAGCAGTCAAAAGAATATTGAGATATCTAAAGGGCACTCCTTATCTAGGCCTCTGTACCCTAGGAATGGGGATTTTGAACTAACAGGTTATTCAGATGTAGACTTTGTAGGATGCAAAGAAGACAGAAAAAGTACAACTAGAACTGTCAATTCCTAGGTGGAAGACTGATTTCATGGAGTAGCAAAAAAAGCAAACAAGTGTGGCTATCTCCACTGCAGAATCAGAATATGTGGCTGCAAGAAGTTGCTGTGCACAACTTCTATGGATACAACATCAGCTAGAGGATTATGGATTCCAGGTAAGTAGAATTCCACTCTTTTGTGATTCTACTAGTGTTATATCAATTGCACATAACCCTGTTTCCATAGTAGAACTAACCATATTGAGATAAATATCATTTTCTTAGGGAGCATGTAGAGAAAGAAGATATTTTACTAGAATATGTTAAACTGATAATCAATTAGCTTATATGTATTTAAGCCCTTTGAAGAAACTAAATTCAATAGGTTTAAAATTGAACTAGGAATGATAACTTAGAGTAAGTTTATAGAATTGGAAATGGCTAAGTCAAAAGTGTCGACACACAGAGATCTCTGTGTCGACACAGAAAAGTGGTGTCGACACTTCAGGGAAAAAAGGTGTCGACACTTCTAGGAAGTTGGTGTCGACACTTCAGAATATTAGTGTCGACACATAACAAGTAGGTGTCGACACATCCAAGGTGGTGTCGACACTTAGGTTTTACTCAGAATTATCTAAGTAAAGTCTGTTGGGTTTCTCTATGAGGATGGCACAACGCTTGTGCACGCAGCGGAAAAATAAACATCAAGAAAAACCCAAAGAGAGTGGAGATCGGGCTATGAACGTTGAATCAAGAAGTTAGCAAAAACTAGGCAAAAATTACCTCGGTGGGCGCTGAGTCACAACTCAACGGAGATGCTTCCAAATTTTCTTCTTCCTGCTAGCGGCGAGTTCTACGTGGAATAATGTCCACGTTTTCTGCAGAAGTCCACACGAGCGGGAGAACGACCTGATCTATCCGTCGCACGGATTATTGGGAAGGAGAGACCGCACCTCTGCTAATCCACAGACTGCTAGGTCCGCTCCAGGAAGAGCAGCACCAGCGACAGTCGCCGGATAAGAGGAGGTCGACGGAGCGAACACGGCGGCGGGAATCGGGATCGGCAGAGCGAACGAGCGGAACTCTTCCGTCGGGTTCGATCGCTACAGAGAAATCCAGCAAGTACCCGAAAACCCTAAGTGTTGTATTTAACCAAAGGTATAAATAAACCTAGGCTTATCACTATCCGCAGACCACCCAAGAATAAGGTTCAGAATCGGCGAGTATCAATCGACGAGAGTCGGCGAGAATCGACGAGAATCGATCGGCGAGCATCATCATGGATCAGCGAGAATCAGAGTACAATACTCGACGATTCTCGCCGATCGTCGAGCTTCACTTGACGATACACGTCGAATCTTGTCGACCGTCGAGCCGCGGTCGACGATACATGTCGAAGTCGTCGATCGTCGAGAATCAACATATTGATTCTCGACGATTCTCGTCGATCGGCGAGAATCAAAGAGATGATTCTCGTCGATCGGCGGGAATCAGAAAGATGATTCGCGACGAATGCTATCGACCCTCGGACGACAATCTTACCAGCCCTTCCAAGCAAACATTTACCCAACTCTACGATCCTTCAAGACAACACTTTGCCCACAACCCCATTCAGGTCGGTGATTGGCAACCTTTACCAACACAGTCAATTATCCAACTTCTCCACATCTCTTAGTGCGACCCTGCAGGCTCATATCGCGTTGGTAGTGAGATTACATGTTTGATCACTTCCAGATCATCATGGTAACTCCACAGACTCCCACTTGATCTCGAAAGTATCAAAGCAAAAACCTCACAAACAATGAGCGGCATCTAGCAATGCATTATTGCTCCCCAAGCAATAAGAGTTTATAACTCATAAGCTTTATGACCAATGTATCAGCGTTTGTCTTTGTCCCTTTGTCCCTTACATTCGGAAAGAACTAGAGGCATGGACCATGTCACCCTCGTAATAGCTCAATCCAAGTTTCTTGATCCAGGACGGACTTCCAGAGAATGGTGAGTCCAATATCACATTTGACTCAACCAAGCATGACCATGCATTTCTCAGTCCAGTTCCATCAAGGGGCCCATGGATGCAACTCCTGTCATACAGGAGGACAAATCCCATATCTGCTCACACACAAACACCCAAATGATTCGTAACATGCCACAACCACCACCTTATCATCAACCTTCTCAAGGAAGACTTTAGATGGCATCAAAGCACGCTCTTCCTCACTTGATGAATGCTGTGACTTCAGGTCAAAGGATCACAACACCATTGTCAATTGAGACCTACTCGTGACACGATTGGATGACAATCCACAGAGTAGTCTCAGGTTGGGTCTGTCCAGTACAACTTATTCACTAACAAGTACCCACATGATGACTTGATATCACAATATCATGACCTGTGAGAACCGGTCATCAGTCACACACGTGCTAGTCTCCATGTACCATCATCACCCTTAGCTTCTATGATGATACTCGACCAGGGACCTTTAAGAATGAAGCTTCAAATAATCATCAGGGCTCTCACATTTAAGTCACGTACTTGATGTCCCATGGAAGCGAACATTCTAAGGTATCTATTATGTTAACATTTAACTATCATATAGAAAAAGACTAATAAAAGAACTTGCCATTAATTATAAGAAAAATTAGGTACACAGTTCATCATATGAACAAACAGCCAACAAAATATAAGATTACATGCAACCCACAAGATTCTCGCTAGAGTTGATCATTTAGGTATTGTATACCCATCGATCTAGTATGACCATCATGCTTTCTCTGCGCGAGAGGCTTTGTCAGTGGATCCACAATATTCTCCTCAGTCGGCACTCTGCAAATGTTTACATCTCCTCGTTCGACAATCCTCACGAATAAGATGAAACCGCCGAAGTATTGCTTGGAGGGCTGATGAGATCTAGGTTCCTTTAGATTGTGCAATTGCACCATTGTTATCACAGTAGAGAACTACGGGACCAACAATGCTAGGAACTACAATCAAGCTCGCCGATGAATTTTCTAATCCATACAGCCTCCTTCGCCGCATTAGTTGCTGCCGATATACTCGGCCTCTGTTGTAGAATCACAACTGTCTCTTACTTGAACTCTTCCATCTCCAGCTCACAGCTCCTCCATTCAGGCAAAACACAAAACCTGACTGAGACTTGGAGTCGTCTCGATCAGTTTGGAAGCTAGCATCCGTGTAACCACTTACAACGAGCTCTTCCTCTCACCATACACCAAGAACACATCCTTAGTCCTTCTCAAGTACTTCAGATATTCTTGACTGCAATCCAGTGACACTGCACCGGGGTCTGACTGATACCTGCTAGTCATGCTCAAAGCAAAGGAGACATCGGGTCGAGTACATAACATCGCGTACATGATTGATCCAATTGCTGAAGCATATGGAATCAACTTCATGCGGTCCTTATATCTTCACAAGACTTTGGACACTGGTGTCCTTAGAGAGATTCACACCATGAGACATGGGCAAAAATCCTTTCTTGGACTCAAGCATGTTGACCGCTTCAACACCTTTTCGATGTACGTACTCTGCGTCAAACCCAGCAACTTCTTCGATCTATCTCTATAGATCTTAATACCGAGTATATAAGTTGCTTCACCCAAATCCTTCATTGAAAAGCAGTTCCTAGGTTGTTCTTAACAACTTTCAGGGTAGGAATGTCATTCCCAATCAACAGTATGTCATCTACATACATATCAGGAAGACAACAATGCTCCCACTGATTCGCTTGTAAACACAATGCTCATCTTCATTCTTGATGAAACCAAACTCTTTGATTTTCTCATCAAAACGAAGATTCCAACTTCGAGAGGCCTGTTTCAGTCCATAAATGGATCTTATTCAGCTTGCATATTTTAGTGGCTTCATCTGGGGATACAAAACCCTCGGTTGTGTCATATACACTTCCTCAAGGAGGTTTCCATTAAGGAAAGTCGTTTGACATCCATCTGCCAGATCTCGTAGTCATAATACGCAGCAATAACAAGCAATTATCCTAATGGACTTTACCATGACAACAGGGGAAAAAATCTCATCATAGTCAATACCATGAATTTGCTTGAAACCCTTACCACCAGTCGCCCTTTGAATGTCTGTACATTCCCATCCATGTCGGTCTTCTTCTTGAAGACCCACTTGCACCCTATCGGTCGTACCCCTTCAGGTGGTTCCACCAAGTTCCAAACTTGGTTTGCATACATGGAGTCCATTTCAGATTTCATAGCCTCAAGCCATTTGTCGGAGTCCGGTCCATTCATAGCCTCTTGGTAGGTGCTGGCTCATCATCATGATCCATAAGCAACACATTACCTTTGAGACACGAGAAATCCATATCTCTCAGGCTCAAACCTCGGTCTACCAGATCTACGTAGGACTTGTGTTCCCTGAGCAGGTTCTCTAGCTACAACATCTTGTAGTCCTGTCTCAGACATCCAATTCCGGTTCATTCACTACATGGGGTTCTTGAACTTCTTTGAAGCTTTACCTTTTCAGTCTTTCTTGATAAGAACTCTTTCTCCAAGAAGACACCAGTCCTTGCGACAAACACTTTGCCCTCAGACGGTAGGTAAAAGTAATACCCCTTCATTTCCTTAGGATATCCCACCAGATAACATTTATCCGATTTGGGTTCCAGCTTGTCACATTTGACGTCTCACGTATGCCTCACAGCCCCAAATTTTTAATGAACGACATACTAGGACGCTTCCCAGTCCATATCTCATATGGTGTCTTCAGAACCGTTTTAGTTGGAGCGCGATCAATGTCATTGCAGCAGTCTCTAAAAGCAAAACCCCAAAAGGAAACAGGCAAGTCTGCATGACTCATCATCGAACGTACCATGTCTAACAGAGTACGATTTCTCCTCTCAGACACACCATTATGTTGTGGTGTTCTAGTGGAGTGAGTTGTGATACAATACCACACTCTTTCAGATGATCACGGAACTCATGACTCAGGTATTCGCCACCCTCGATCACATCGGAGTGCTTTAAACCCTTTTACCCAGCTGGTTTTCTACTTCATTCTTGAACTCTTTGAACTTTTCAAAGGTCTCGAATTTGCACTTCATAAGATACACATATCCGTATCTAGTGAAATCACTAGAAAATGTAACAAAGTAGAAATACCCACCTCTACCATGGAACTCATGGGTCCGCATACATCACTATGTACAACAGCCAAGAGATCCTCAGCCCTCTCAGTATAACCAGTGAAAGGCTTTAGTCATCTTGCCTAACAAACAAGATTCGCATCGCTCAAATGATTCATAATCAAATGAGTCCAAAAGTCCATCTCTATGGAGTTTGGATATGTGCTTCTCGTTGATATGACCCAAACGACAATGCCAGAGATACGTAGGGTTCAATCATTTGTTCTTAGTCTTTTATTATTATCTACATTACAGATCAGATGGTCAAGTTCAAAACATAAAGACCATTAAACAATTGGGCTACAGCATAACAACATCATTCTTAATATAGAACAACAGTTGTTCTTAATTATAAAAGAAAATCCAATCATGTCCAAACATGAAATAGATATAATGTTTCTAGTTATGGCCGAACGAAATAACAATTATCAAGTTCTATTACAAGCCCACTGGGCAAAGAAGACGATAAACCCCTACGGCTACAGTAGCAACTCTTGCTCCATTGCCGACGCGGAGGTCCACCTCCCCTTTACTCAGCAATCTTCTCCTTCCCAGTTCCTGCACATTTGTACAAATGTGAGAACCACATCCGGTATCCATACCCAAGATGAAGGGCAGAAAGGTTTATCTCTATAACGTAAACATTTGAAGCGGAAGTCATACCTCCCCTCAATTTCTGCAGACCCTCAATGTACGGAAGGACAGTTTTCTCCTCCAATGACCAGCCTTGCCACAGTGGTGGCATTTCCCTTCCTTCACCGTGCTTTTCTTTTTCATCAGTGCTGAAGACTTGGGCTCAAGAATGACTTAGGTCCTACCTTCGTCTTCTTAGAACCCTTGCCTTGCCCTTGCCCTTATGCACCATCAGTATGGGCTGGCAGGCTTGGCCTTCTTCATGTTGATCTCGGCAGTTATCAACATGCCTAGGAGTTCGGGCAGTGTCTTGTCTATCTCATTCATGTTATAGTTCAAGACAAACTGCTCATAACTGTCTGGCAACGATTGCAGGATCAGATCCGTGGCCAACTCTTGACCAAGAGGAAAACCAGCCTTTCAAGGTTCTCTATATACCCAATCATCTTGAGTACGTGAGTCCCTACTGAGTCTCGAACTCCCATCTTGCACTGAAACAACGCTTTTGTTATGTCGAACCTCTCTTGACGAGCCTGCCCTTGAACATTTTCTTGAGATGCTCATCAATCTCCTTGCACCCCATGTTCTCATGTTGCTTCTGAAGCTCAGAGTTCATAGTGGCAAGCATAAGGCATTCGACATCTAAAGCATCGTCAGTATACTTCTTATAAGTATCTTTCTCAGCACGGGAAGAGTTCCCGTCGGCACCTCGGGGGCTTCTTCTTCCAAGACATAGAGCTTTTGCTCTTGCCTGAGAATAATTCTCAGGTTCCTGTACCAGTCCATGTAATTAGTCCCACTGAGCTTATCCTTCTCAAGGATGGCTCTCAGAGACAACGTGGAGTGTGACACACTTGCCATGGAATTCTACAAGAATTTATGCAGAATAAAATCAGTACCAAATTCAAAATACAATTTATTTTAATTTGACTTCAATTAAAATACTCCCACTATTTTATTCGAAATGATAGCCCTCACTAACAATTCAGAGAGTTCATGCGAGCTACTCTCTTAGTGGACAAGATCCGTATTTCACCAACTATGAGTCCGCTTTGGCGTTCCTCTCACGATGCGGTTATTTAGTAGGCAACGCTTGCCATTGTATCCTCATGCAATTCTTGTATGGTTGGTGAATAACTCCTTATTCGCATCCATCATATGGTGCATGCCAATCCTATGCCTCTAGGCACTCAACCTTTGAGGTCACCTAGTTAAGTATGACTCGATGTCGACAGTGGGATATCACAATTATCCGCTCGCACCCTTACCAAGATAGATTAATGCACCTTGCTTTGGCAAGCCCAACTTCATCGATCGAGGCAGAAGAGTGTCATCCATCGGAAGGCATCCGAACACTTAATATTAGATGAAAGGATTTTCAATTATAGGTTAACAATTAACCATGATCAACATTTGATCAATGTGCACATCCAAAGAAAAACAATTCTACTAAAACCACCATGCATCCCTTATGTGCACATCCTAACATCATCAACATTTGACAGAAGGAAGGGCTAAATCTGAACATCCGGAAATTTCCAAATCCTCAGATTTACATGCATTGGACAAAGGCGAAGACAACTCAACTTAAAGCATAGACAAGCTCATCTCTCTTTGTTGGATTCAAAATCCAAAGCAAAATCGAGGGATGGTTACTGCTAAGGAGACAACAATTTCTAACACTTAGAAATTCCCATGAAATTCCAGACGTTCTTTGGAGGAACCACTAAATCTAGACATTTAGAACACTTCTAAATCCCTAGGTTTACACGCACTGGAATAACAAACTTCCAAACAACAATCATGGCCGAAACCTCCCTCTGATACCACTGTTGGGTTTCTCTATGAGGATGGCACAACGCTTGTGCACGCAGCGGAAAAAAAAAAACATCAAAAAAAACCCAAAGAGATATGGATCGGGCTATGAACTTGAATCAAGAAGTTAGCAAAAACTAGACAAAAATTACCTCGGTGGCGCTGAGTCACAACTCAACGAGATGCTCCAAATTTCTTCTTCCTGCTAGCGGCGAAATCTACGTGGAATAATGTCCACGTTCTACAGAAGTCCACACGAGCGGGAGAACGCCCGATCTATTCCGTCGCACGGATTATCGGGAAGGAGAAGACCGCACCTCTGCTAATCCACAGACTGTTAGGTCCGCGCCAGGAAGAGCAGCACCAGCGACAGTCGCCGGAGAAGAGGTGGTCGACGGAGCGAACACGGCGGCGGAACTCTTCCGCAGCGGGAATCGGGATCGGCGGAGCGAACGAGCGGAACTCTTTCCGTCGGGTTCGATTCGCTACAGGAGAAAATCCAGCAAGTACCCGAAAACCCTAAGTGTTGTATTTATACCAAAGGTATAATAAACCTAGGCTTATCGCTATCCGCAGACCACCCAAGAATAAGGTTCAGAATCGGCGAGTATCAATCGACGAGAGTCGGCGAGAATCGACGAGAATCGATCGGCGAGCATCATCATGGATCAGCGAGAATCAGAGTACAATACTCGACGATTCTCGCCGATCGTCGAGCTTCACTTGACGATACACGTCGAATCTTGTCGACCGTCGAGCCGCGGTCGACGATACATGTCGAAGTCGTCGATCGTCGAGAATCAACATATTGATTCTCGACGATTCTCGTCGATCGGCGAGAATCAAATAGATGATTCTCGTCGATCGTGTGGGAATCAGAAAGATGATTCGCGACGAATGCTATCGACCCTCGGACGACAATCTTACCAGCCTCCAAGGCAACATTTGCCCAACCCGACGATCCTTCAAGGCAACACTTTGGCCCACAACCCCATTCAGGTCGGTGATTGGCAACCTTTACCAACACAGTCAATTATCCAACTTCTCCACATCTCTTATGTGCGACCCTGCAGGCTCATATCGCGTTGGCAGTGAGATTACATGTTTGATCACTTTCAGATCATCATGGTAACTCCAACAAAGTCTCGACTAAATGTCGAGTTATGTGGTGTCGACACATAAACAAGTGTCGACACATATTATCTGTTGACTAAACTTGTGTCGACACATAAGTGTCGAGACATTATAAGTCAGTGTCGACACTTATCGACAGTGTCGACACATGGACTGAGAATCTTTTGTCGACTCTTTCCCTGCACAATACTCGAACCTGCCTAGGCAACTAAATACATACAAATAATTTTCATGAATACTTAACCTGCATCGCAACTCCCTCTCGGGTGAGGCTTCTTCAAATCAAGTACATTTAAACCAATGTACCCAACACTCCCCTTCTTCAAAGCGCTGGGGAAATCAAAAATTGAATTGTAACACCCCCTATCCGTCGCATAACATATAGCAGTAGGTCCGGCCGGGGCCCGACGCCATATACAACAGATAGACCAGGTGGTTACTCAATGGAATACATCCAACTAATAATCAACGTCCTACACAGAGTAATTCTAGCGGAAGCAATTATTAAAAGTTGAAAATTAAAGAACCCAGTTACAAGCATGAATGTCCACTACAAAACCCAATAGGAATGAAGTACAATACACAAGTACAATGTCCTTAAGGCCTTACAATTGTTTACACAAATAAAATGTGTCTTCCATACCACGACATGCAGGCCGGTCACATATGAATAAAAAAAGTAAACACTCAAAATTTGGCCTTCGAGGGCCGGCTCAGCACTTGGGATTTAGCTCGCTATTTACCGCTCGGCTCCGCAGCACCTGCAAGCAACAATCCAGCACAACGGTGGCAAACAAAAGCAACGATCAGCTATGCTGACCAAATTATATACGATCGATCTTGCCCCATAATCGGGGCGGCGATGCTCTTTCCCTACACTTTGTTAGCATAACCAAGCAGTATAGTGAATAAACACTTCATCACAGGCATGGGCACACATGGTCTCACACCCTGTACTCTCAGGGCACATTCTCGGTGAACCAGTCAACGTTACGTCAATTTAAGCCATAGACGTCTCGGTCTCACCACCGCCACTAGGACGACCAATCTTACGAGCATTTTTGTCTTCCCGGCATGGGTCACATCAATTTAAGCCATAGACCACCGAAGACCCTCATCTATGCCAACGGCTCCCACTGAACGACATAGAGTGAGTACGGTTCCGCCTGACCCGTTTCTCACACTGCAACGTCAATTTAAGCCATATGCGTGGGTCAAACCTCCCCGAGTCCCGTTTCCATCACACACTTCATATAACCCGATTATATTCAAGTTGGCTCCCAGGCCACCATGTTGGCAGAATCACGCATCTGCCAAGTTTTCCTGGTGCACCTTGGAGTTAGTCCCCAAGTCTCCCTATTGCAATCTACCGCATAGAAAACCCAAAGAAACAACCACTTGCGTGGAGTCTTCTCCGGCCATTCATGCAATGCAACATCAATGATCCAGACCAACTTGTCTGGGTAGGCTTCACACATCATTCCTATGTCCGATTCTCGATTACGGACTCTACGTGTACAACGGGGACTATTCATGTCTACCCGAAGGAACGCCTCAACTCACCGCAAACTCGCGAGAGAGCGGACTTCCTATGCAAAGGAAAAGAGGACTTCACATGTCCTAGGATGAGAATCGTTACCCTAACATTTTTCCTTGGATCCATGGAAATGTATGCAGATGAAAAGCACCGCAATCTCCTTGCCTCCGTAGATCCGAAGTCGGCTCGCGATTTGGAGCTCCGAAGCTCCGCCGGTGACCAGATCTAGCCTCCTTCTTCTTCCTTGCTCTGCCTTCTCTCTAGAACATTAGAAAGAGATTGAGTAAGAGAAATGAGGGCTTTGAAACCCTATTCTCGGGTATATCCCAACAGGAACAAGCCCCAGCCGTCGGATCCCAAAATAAGGAAATGAACGGCTACGATTCGCCATTGAAATCCAAATCTGGGCCGAACACGGTCTGTGACACGCTCGTGTCCAAGGCTGTGTTCTCCATTCATCGTCGAAACCGACGCGTCCCGAAAAGAACACGGGCACCCGACACTCCCGTGTCAAACTTGACACACCCGTGTCATCCAGAACACGGCCGTGTACTGTGTCGTGTTACTCTATCGACACAGGACCAACACCAACCCGAGAAGAACACGGGTCTTGGACATGCTCGTGTCCCATTTGACACGCCCGTGTCTGCCTGACACAACCCGTGTGCCGACTTTGTGTATCAACCACACTATAGTCCGGCTTTAACCCATGAAGGACACGGCCTGTGACACGCCCGTGTCCCAGGCCGTGTTTGCTGCTCGACGATCGTTGACTCCAAAATTCATCGACTTCTCAGCCAGATCGTCGACCCGAGCACGACACGCCCTGGGATACGCCCATGTATCAGGCCGTGTGACCCCTGCCAAATTCCAAACTTGGCTCGAAACGCCACCCGTCGCTCTTTTGAGTTTTGGGGCGTTACAACTATCTTGCTCTTAAAAGAATTTCATCCCGAAATTATAAAGGAAAGATAAAACAAAACTTAAACAGTACCTGAGTGAAATAACTCCGGGACTCCTCAAACATGGACTGCTCTCGCTCCCAAGAGAGCTCTTCCAGACCGCAATTGTCCCTACGGACCTTGACCATCCTGATCTCTTTGTTGCATAGCCGCTTGACTTTCGAGTTCTCAATTCGAACGGGCTTGACCTTCGTCGCCAACCCATTATCGACCGGCAGTTGGTCGACCGCAATCACTTGTGAAGGATCTTGCACTGCCTTCCGCAGCATTGATATATGGAATACATCGTGTAGACCACTTAGCTCCACTGAAAGCCTCAATCAATAAGTTGTTTCACCAATCCGTTCCAGAACCTCAAACAGTCCAAGGTACCTCAGGCTTAGCTTCTTCAAATGCCGCACCAGCGAGACACCCTTGAACGACTTAATCTTCAAGTACACCCAATCGCCAACAGCGAACTCCATATTCCTATTCTTGGCATTATAGTACTTAGCCTAGCGGTCCTGAGCGATTAGCAACCTCTCTCGAATCATTCGAACCAACGACGTAGCATCTTCCACCTCTTGGAGCTTGTACAACTTTGACTCACCTGTTTCCAACCAAGACAATGACGTGCGACATCTTCTACCATAAAGGCCCTCGAAGGGCGCCATTTGTATGCTTGCCTTGTGGCTATTGTTGTACGTGAACTCCACCAAGTATAGGTGGTCTTCCCACTGCTTCACGAAATCCAGGATACACATGCGAAACATGTCTTCCATCGTCCAATTGACCCTCTCGGTCTGCCCATCCATTTGCGGATGAAAGGCTGTGCTGAAACTCAGTTTTGTTCCCAACATCTGCTGCACCAACCTCCAATCATTGGACGTGAACCGCCCATCTCGATCACTCACGATGTTGTGGGGCACGCCGTAAAGTTGTACTATGTTATCCACATATAACTTCGCCAGTTTCTCCACAGAATCATCATTCCTATGCGGAATGAAGTGCGACACCTTCGTTAGACGATCTACGACCACCCAAATGGCGTCGTTCCCTTTTTTCTACCTTGGCAGCCCGTGCACGAAGTCCATAGTAATGTCGTCAAAATTCCACTCCGGAATAGGCAAGGACTTGAAGAATCCTCCCGACTTTTGGCATTCCGCCTTCACCAAGGTGCATGTCTGACACTTCGCCACGTACAGTGCCACATCCTTCTTAAGTCCTGGCCACCAGAATAATTTCTTCACGTTGCGGTACATCTTAATTCTCCCCGGGTGAATCGAGTACTTGGTATGATGTGCCTCGTACAACAATTCCACCAGCAAATTGCCCACGCTTGGGACGCACAGACGACCGTCTTTCCAATGCAATCCATCCTCAACAACAAATTGGGAATTTGACCCATCCAAAGCCTTTATCATGAGTTGCTTCATGCGGCCATCCAAATCTAAAGCCTGCCGAATCCGATCAGCCAGGTCACACTGAACTTCAGTCCAGTTCAATAGCGCTTCAGCACTTGACTGCTTGTCTACGCAAGAGATCTCTAATGCCTGCAACTCCCGAACCAACCGCTCATCATGGACCGACAGCCAATTATCTTGAGCTGGGTCCCGACGACTCAATGCGTCCGCAACCACATTGCCTTTCGCAGGCACATAATGGATCTTGAACGTGTAGTCCCCCAGGAACTCCATCTATATCCTCTATCACATGTTTATATCTTTCTGATCCAACAAGTATTTCAGGCTCTTATGGTCGGTATAGATATCGACCTTCACACCATACAAATAGTGCCTCCATAGATTCAAGGCAAAAATCACGGCCGCTAACTCCAAGTCATGGACTGGATAATTCCTCTCATGCACTTTCAGCTGCAGCGAGCCATACGCTATCACACTTCCACGCTACAGTAGGACACAACCCAGTCCACTGCCCGAAACATCGCTGTAGATCTTAAAACCTTCGGTCCCACTCGGCGAACTCAGCACAGGTGCTGTGTCAACCGAAACTTCAACTCCTCAAAAGATTGTGCGCACTCTAGCGTCCAAATGAACTTCTGCTCTTTCCTCGTCAAAGTCGTGAGGGGTAGCGCTATCCGCTAGAAGTTCTCCACGAAACGCCTGTAGTAGCCGGCAAGCCCCAGAAAACTTCGGACTTCCGCTACCGTAGACAACACAGGCCACTCTTGTATCACAACAATCTTCGCTGGATCCACCGCAATTCCCTCTCCATTGACTATATGACCAAGGAACGCCACTGAGGATAACCAAAATTCACATTTGGAGAACTTGGTGTACAATTGATTCCTCCTCAGCGTCTCCAACACCAAATGCAGATACTTGAAGTGATCCTCCTCACTCTGCGAGTACACCAATATGTCATCGATGAAGACGATCACACAGTGGTCTAAGTACTCCCTGAAAGTCATGTTCATTAAATCCATGAACACCGACGGCAAATTAGTCAGCCCAAACAGCATGACCGTAAACTCATAATGCCCGTATCTCGTACTAAAATGTCTTAGGGATATCCTCTCTCTTTATCCTCAGCTGATAATAATCGGACTTAAGATCCAATTTAGAGTACACCGTTGACCCGACTAACTGATCGAACAGATCATCAATCCTCGGGATCGGGTACTTGTTCTTCTCCGTTAGCTTGTACAACTCCCGATAATCAATACAAAGTGTCAAGCTTCCGTCCTTCTTCTTAACAAAAAGGACCGGTGCGCTCCAAGGCGACGAACTTGGATGCACATACCCTTTCTCCAACAACTCTTGAAGTTGCACCTTCAGCTCCGCCATTTCCTTAGGCGCTAGCCGATACGGAGAGCGTGACACAGGTTTTGCACATGGCACTAGCTCAATCGTGAAATCTATCTCCCGTTGAGGTGGGGCTCCAGGAAGATCGACAGGGAACACATCAGGGTACTCAGCTACCACTGAAATACTATCCAACGTAGGCATAGGCTTTGCAACCTCCACTAGCGTAAAGAACAGCTCTACACCAGCACAAACCTCCTTCACCACTTGAAGAGCAGACATCAAAGTCTTGCTTGACCCTTTCAAGCCCATAAAAGTCGTCTCACGACCTGTTACAAACTTGACTTCCTTGCGACCGCAATCAATATAGGCTTGCTGCTCCGAAAGCCAGTCCATACCAAATATAACGTCGAACTCCACCAACGGTAGTAACGACGCTTGCAGATCGAACTCTTGATTCCCAATGCGAATCTTAACACCGCAGATTTTATCCGCGCGCATTGAACACCCATTCAGTAACAAAACATCCAACTTGTCCTTCGCCATCGAAGAAGGTAATCCGATTTGCGATATGAATCCTTCGGACAAAAAAGGAGTGTGAAGCTCCTATATCAAAGAGTGCTCTCGCCGGATTATCACAAATCAAAACAAATCCTGTCACCACATCCGCTTGCTTGGTGGCCTCCTGCTGACCAAGATTATAAACTTTAGGTTGAGCCGGAGCATAATGGGACGCGGTTGGAATCCACGCCTTGCCCTTCTCTCATAAGTTGCTCCCGGCTTCCTCTCGGACTTGGGACGTCCGCTCTAGCTGTCACGGCCAAAGTTCACCATCTTTCCACAAGTAAAGCATGCGCCCGTGGTTCGACCCGTAGTCGCCTCAGAAGCACCAGAAGAAGGAGTTGGACCCGAATTCCTAGCCTTCTTAAAGAACTTACGGTACCCAGACTTTGAGGTAGTCGGCACCTTGAACTCAGTCTTCTTATCACCAGAGCTTTTCTTTGCTTGCACATTCTTCAAGTCCTCCAAAGACCGGGTCGTGTTGACCAGGGTCAAGAAGCCCTTTGTCATCGGCCCCGAGAGTAGTAGCCTTAAGTCATCTCGTAGACCTTCGTATAAATGGTTGGTCTTACGCTCCTCATCCGCGAACATAGAGCTAGCATACCGACCCAATCGAGTAAACTCGTGGAGATACTCATCCACACTACTCTCTCCTTGCACCAACCTTTGGAACTCATTCTCCAATGCTATCCTCTGAGCCGAAGGGAGGTACCTTTCCAAGAATAGTATCGAGAACTCCTCCATCGAGACGTCCGTAAGTTGCCTTCCTCTCAAGAGATGCAGCTCTAAACCTTCCCACCACAGCCTCGCATCCCCGTCCAACAGGAATGTAGCTATAATGGTCATCTGCCACTCCTCCATTTCAGTAGCCGTCAGGACTCTCTTCACTCAGAAGAGCCAGTCTTCAACTTGAGATGGGGTTCCCAACCCCGAGAATACAGGAGGATTAAAGCTCATAATGTGCTTGAGCTGCCTTTCTGTTGCTCTCCTCGGCACTAAAGGCTCCACTACTACCTGCTCTACCCTTCTTGGTTCATCCCTTTGAAGCGGTACCTGCTCCATCATAGGAGCGGGCTGCTGCATTTGCCTTGCAGGCTGCGCATTGATAATGGAAAACACTGCTTTGGCAACCAATCGTATGGTTTCAGCCGAGGGAGGTGTCGTAGGAGCATCATTCGGTGCACTGCTAGCCTCAGAAACTGGGCATTCTGACGGCCCTGCACCGCTTCTGGTCACCTATAGTTGTACAAAACCTCATTAAACGACCAAACAAAATTACAAAATGCAATTATAGGAACACGCAGGTTCCTCAAACACGTGTATTTTCATTCCTAAGTGGACATTCATGAGTTCTTTTAATGTTATCACGATGACGCACACACATGTGCTCACCACCCATTAAAAAGAATTCACCCACGAATTCATTTTAAGCCTGACCGAAACTAGTAGTTTGATACCAAATTGTAACACCCCCTATCCGTCGCATAGCATATAGCAGTAGGTCCGGCCGGGGCCCGACGCCATATACCACAGACAGACCGGGTGGTTACTCAATGGAATACCATCCAACTAATAGCCAACGTCCTACACAGAGTCATTCTAGCGGAAGCAATTATTAAAAGTTGCAAATTAAATAACCCAGCCACAAGCATGAATGTCCACTACAAAACCCAATAGGAATGAAGTACAATACACAAGTACAATGACCTTAAGGCCTTATAATTATTTACTCGAATAAAATGTGTCTTCCATACCACGGCACGCATGCCGGTTACATATGAATAAAATAAGTAAACACTCAAAATTTGTCCTCCGAGGGCCGACTCAGCACTTGGGATTTAGCCCGCTATTTACCGCTCGCCTCCGCAGCACCTGCAAGCAACAATCAGCCGCAACAATGACAAACAAAAGCAACGGTCAGCTATGCTGACCAAATTATAACGATCCCGCCCCCATAATCGGGGCAGCGATGCTCTTTCCATGTACTTTGTTAGCATTACCATGCAGTATAGTGAATAAATACTTCATCACAGGAATGGGCACACACGACCTCACACCCGTGCTCTCAGGGTATATTCTCGGTGAACCGGTCAACGTCACGTCAATTTAAGTCATAGAGGTCTCGGTCTCGCTGTGACCGCCACTAGAACCAATCTTGCGAGCATTTTGTCTTCCCGACATGGGTCACGTCAAAAATTAAAAAGATTCAAGACCCTCATCTATGCCCGGCCCCCCTCTAGGTGTTTAGGTACAATAGCGGGTCTTTACGGTTCCGCCTGACCCATTGCTCACACCGCAATGTCAATTTAAGCCATATGCGCGGGTCAAACCTTCCCGAGTCCCATTTCCATCAAACACTTCACATAACCCAGTTATGTTCAAGTTGGCTCCCAGGCCACCATGTTGGCAGAATCACGCATCTGCCCAATTTTTTGGGTGCACCTTGGAGTTATTCTCTAAGGCTCCATGTTGCAATCTACCACATAGAAAACCCGAAAAATAACCATTCACGCGGAGTCTTCTCCGGCCATTCATGCAATGCAACATCACCGATCCAGACCAACTTGTCTGGGTAGGCTTCACACATCATGCCTATGTCAGATTCTCGATTACGGACTCTACAGGTACACAACGAGGACTATTCATGTCTACCCGAAGGAACGCCTTAACTCACCGCAAACTCGCGAGAGCGGGCTTCCTATGCAAATGAAAAGAGGACTTCACATGTCATAGGATGAGAATCGTTATCCTAGAATTTTTCCTTGGCGCCATGGAAATGTATGCAGATGAAAAGCACCGCAATCTCCTTGCCTCCATAGATCCGAAGTCGACTCACGATTTGGGGCTCCGAAGCTTCGCCGGTGACCGGATCTAGCCTCCTTATTCTTCCTTGCTCTCCCCTCTCTCTAGAACTTTAGAAAGAGATTGAGTAAGAGAAATGAGGGCTTTGAAACCCTATTCCAGGTTATATCCCAGCAAGAACAAGCCCCAGCCGTCGGATCCAAAAATAAGGAAACGAACGGCCACGATTCACCATTGAAATCCAAAATCTGGGTCGAACATGGCCTGTGACACGCCCATGTCCAGGGCCGTGTTCCCCATTCGTCGTCAAAACTGACACGTCCCGAAAAGAACACGGGCACCCGACACACCCATGTCAAACTTGACACACCCGTGTCATCCAGAACATGGCCGTGTACTATGCCGTGTTACTCTATCGACACAGGACCAACACCAACCCGAGAAGATCATGGGTCTTGGACATGCCCGTGTCCCATTTGAGATGCCCGTGTCTACCTGACACGACCCGTGTGCCGACCCCGTGTATCAACCACGCCACAGTCCAGCTTTAACCCGTGAAGGGCACGACCTGTGATAAGGCCGTGTTCGCTACTTGACGATCATCGACTCCAAAATTTATCGACCTCTCGGCCAGATCGTCGACCCGAGCACGACACACCCTAGGACACGCCCGTGTCCCAGGACGTGGGACCCCTGCCAAATTCCAAACTTGGCTCGAAACGCCACCCGTCGCTCTTTTGAGTTTCGGGGCATTACACGAATGGTCTAAGGTATGCGAGGAAGCGTTCCAAACCTTAAGAGGCAGCTGACCCAGGCTCCGCTACTCTAGGGACTGAAAGAGGGGAAAGATCTATCCATGTACCTTAGAGTTGGGTCGAGGCCTTGAGCTCTGTCTTAGTCCTAGAAGAGGGGAAGAAACAACTACTCATCTATTACGTGAGCAGGGTCTTGAGGAAGGCGGAGCTCCGATACCTGATTTTAGAGAAGTTGGCTTTTGCCCTAGTTATCTCGGCTCATAGGCTCCGACCATACTTCCAGACACACTCTATCCGAGTGGTGACTGACCATACCCTCCACAACATCTTTGAGGGGGTGGAGCATTCGAGAAGGTTGGCGAAGTGGTCGGTGGATCTTAGTGAAATTGATATAACTTTTGTTCCCCGAATCTTGATCAAGGCTCAAGCGATGGCCGACTTCCTGGATGATTATGTGGTCGAGGTGGCGGAGGTGGAGCTCACTCGCCCGGTTCCTTGGAAGGTGATGGTAGATGTAGCCTCGGGAAGGCATTCCTTAGGGGTAGGAGTGATCCTGGGGAGCCCCCAGGGAACAAAGATTAAGCAGACGGTGGTCGTTCACTTCCCCATTACCAACAACCAGACGAAGTATGTGGCGGTAATAGTGGGGCTTTGTTTGCAAGGGAGTTGTGGGTGAATAATGTGGAAGTGCTCATGGATTCTATGGTGGTGGCCTCTCAGATAAACGAGGAGTTTGAGGCTAGAGAGCTCACTCTCCAATTGTATCTAGCCAAGGTAAAGGGTGTTATCGGCATGTTCCAAACATTCTCCATTTGACATGTGCCGCGGGAGGAGAACAAGCAGGTAGATTAATTGGGCAAGCATGGACCCCGGGTGGGGGAACCATCACCGACCTTTTCCGCCCCTCTATTGAAGAAGGAGAGCTGATGGAGGTAAACCAATGCCCTTCGTGGATAGACCCTTTCGTCGGCTTCTTTTCCATATGTGAGTTACCGGAAGGCCTGGACAAGAAGTGTTTCAAGCACAAGTTGGCATACTATATTATGCGTGACGGGAAGTTGTATCGCAAGACCCTCTTAGGACTCCTAACACGTTGTGTGGCCGAGGGGGAGGTCCAGAGGACCATGGAAGAAGTTCATGTTGTGGAATGCGGGACTCACTCGGGGAGCAGGACCATGGAAGGGAGGATAGTGAGGCAAGGGTTCATTTGGTCAACCATAGGTCGGGATGCCGCCGAGTTTGCAAAGAAGTGCCAACTGTTCGCCCCGCTCCAGCTACTACCATCTCAAAGACTAAGGAGCATCACTGCGACTTGTCCCTTCATCATTTGAGGAATGGACCTGGTAGGGCCCTTCCCTCAGGCCAGTGGGCAGAGGAGGTTCTTATTGGTGATGATAGATTATTTTTATAAGTGGTTGGAGGTGAAGGCACTGGTCTAGATGACCTCCCAGGTGGTTCGTAATTTTGTGTGGGGGGAGATCATCTGTCGGCATGGGTTGCCTCAAGCCATTGTCACAGACAATGGGCAGCATTTCTCCAGCGCTGAGTTTATCAATTTCTGTGGATAGCTTGGGATTGATATCATGTTCGCGTCGGTCCATCACCCCAGGAGCAACGGGCAGCTGGAGGCGTCAAATAAGATCATTGTGAACTTGCTAAAAAAGAAGGTGGAGAACTTGAAGGGGAGCTGGGTAGAGCAGCTCCTTTCAGTCCTATGGGGCCTCATAACTATTCCCAATACGGCCACAAGAGAGACCCCATTCAAGCTCTCTCATGGCTGTGAGGTTGTGCTCCCAATAGAATTTGAGGTCCGAACACATTGGGTAGTTGAGGAGGTACAAGGAAGAGAGGAATGGAGAGCCGAGAATGAGGGCGAGCTGTGACTTTCCTTTGATCTAGCGGAGGAACTTCGAGATGTGGCTGCTGTCAGGCAGGACGAAATTAAGCAGCAGATGGCCAAGTACTTTGACAAGTATGTCAGGGTCAAGCAGTTCACAGAAGGGGACTTGGTCCTCAAGAAGGTAGATGCTGCAGGAAGATCAGCGGCCGTGGGGAACCTCAACCTGTGAAAAAGTGCTGAGTAAACAGACAAGAGGTAAATAACTGCAAATTTATTGCGCCAAAAGATAAACAATACATAGGTATGCCCACATATTTATAGAAAATGGGGGAGAAGAGGGAATACAATAAGAGATGTCGGACTAAATAAGTATCCGCGCGGTTATGCGGCTTACCACTATCAAACCACAATACTGTACAAAGGATTGCTAACTACCAGACCGTCTGCTAGCCGCCAGGCTGCCACTTCTAGCCTCCAGACCGCCTGCTAGCCGCCTAACTCCAATGCTAGTTACCTGAACACTTATGCAGTAAGCCACCAGATTGCTGATGCAGAAAGCCACCAGACCGCTGCTGCTGTAAGCCACCAGACCGCTGCTGCGGCTAACTGTCAGACCGCTGTTGTGGCAAGCCACCAGACCGTTGTTGCTGTAAGCCACCAGACTGCTGCTGCTAACTATCAGCCCTCTACTGCTAACTGTCAGACCACTGCTGCTGCAAGCCACCAGATAACCAGACCGTTGCTGCCAACTGCCAGACCGCCCGAACAACTAGCCGCCCGACTAAACAACCAAACTGCCAATTTCTAACACTCCCACTCAAGTTGCAACATATATATTTACCATGCCTAGCTTGCTACAAAACTCATGTAGGAGTGATCCTGGGGCCATCCGAGGTGCCCATACAGATGCAGTCACTTGTGGGCAATATGCTGAAATTTTTAGAAGCCACGCACACTTCTGCCATCATGGTTTCGGGATAATTAGACTGTACTCAAGGCAGAGGCGGAACCTACCAATATCCGGCCAAACCGATACGCACATATGCAGAAGGCTGAGATAGAGCACATCGTTCGAGAGATGCTCGATGAGGGAATCGGCCGGCCTAGCACGAGCTCATTCTCGGCCACGAACATTCTTGTCAAGAAGATGGATGGGTCGTGGCGGTTTTTTGTGGACTACCGTGCACTAAACAGTGACACCCAAAGGATAAGTTTCTGATTCCATTGATTGAAGAACTGTTGGACGAGCTACACAGAGCGACGCAGTTCACCAAGCTTGATCTATGGTCGGGCTACTACCAGATCCTTATGTGGGAAGAAGACATCCACAAGACGGCCAGACCTTCCAGCTAGTGGGAGCCTAGCAGTGGGATCTTCTCAGGGTCTGGGAGACTCTCTCGAGTGACATCCATCCCTGATAACTAGTGGGAGCCTGACATTTGGATATTCTCAGGGTCTAGGGCAAACTCTCTCGAGTGACAACTAGCCCTGCCAGCTAGTGGGAGCCTGATAACGGGATCTTCACGGGTACTGGGTAGACTATTTTGAGTGATATCCTGCCCTGCCAGCTAGTGCGAGCCTGATAGAGGGATCTTCTTGGGGTCTGGGGCAGACTCTCTCAAATGACATCTAGCCCTGTCAGCTAGTGGGAGCCTGGAAGCGGGATCTTCTCGAGGTCCGGGGCAGACTCTCTCGAGTGACATTTAGCCCTGCCAGCTAGTGGGAGCCTAGTAGCGGGATCTTCTCAAGGTCTGGGAGGCTCTCTTGAGTGACATCCAGCCCTGCCAGCTAGTGGGAGCCTGACAGTGGGATCTTCTTAGTGTTTAGGGTAGACTCTCTCGAGTTACATCCAGCCCTGCCAGCTAGTCGGAGCCTGGCATCGGATCTTCACGGGGTCTGGGTAGACTCTTTTGAGTGACATCCAGCCCTGCCAGCTAGTGGGAGCCTGTCAGTGGGATCTTCTCAGGGTCTGGGGCAAACTCTCTCGAGTGTCATCCAGCCCTTCCAGCTAGTGGGCTGGCAGCGGTATCTTCTCGGGGTTTGGAGCAGACTCTCTTGAGTGACATCCATCCCTGCCAGCTAGTGGGAGCCTGACAGTGGGTTCTTCTCGGGGTCTGGGAGACTCTCTCGATTGACATCCAGCCCCGCCAGCTAGTGGGAGCCTGATAATGGGATCTTCTCGGTATCTAGGTAGACTCGCTCGAGTGACATCCAGTCATGCCATCTAGTGGGAGCCTGACAGCGGGATCTTCTCGGGGTCTGGGTAGACTCTCTCGAGTGAGATCCAGCCATGACAGCTAGTGGGAGCCTGACAACGGGATCTTCTCGGGGTCTGGGTAGACTCTCTCTAGTGATATCCAGCCCTGCCAGCTAGTCGGAGCCTGGCAACGGGATCTTCTCAGGGTCTATTTCATGAACATCAGCTGCCGCACAAACTTTTGCAAAACGATTTGAAAGGTGGTGATATCTCATATTTACAAAAGAGGATGTTACATACATTGTTCATGGATAGAAACGCTTCAAGTCATCATCGGTCCTAGCGTTACTGAGGGCCTCACCCTCCATATTCTGGAGGCGATACCCCCCTGACCTCAATAGCTTTTTGACAATGTATAGACCTTCCCAGTTTGGGTTGTGTTAGAAATTCACGGTTTGGTTGTCTAGTTGTTTGGGCGGTCTGTCGGTTGGCAACATCGGTCTGGTTGTCTAGTGGCTTGTCTTAGCAGCAGCGGTCTGGTGGCTTGCCGCAGCAGCAGTCTGACATATAGCAACAACGATCGGGTGGCTTACCGTAGCAGTGGTCTGGTGGCTTGCCACAGTAACGGTGTGATTGTTAGCCTCAACAGTGGTCTGGTGGCTTACCGTAACAACGGTCTGGTGGCTTGCCACAATTATATGTTATTATTGGACAACTAGAAACCAAACTGCCAGGTGAGCCAGGGGCCCCTGTCGGACATTCCTGGTTATGGGTTATTATTATTCCATTGCTTCTGCTAGAATATGGCTCTGTGTTAGGTTACATAGATGTTTGGTTTCATTTAGTATGCCATCGTCTGTTCATGTAATATGGCTAGGGGCCCCTGTCGGACCCTTTGTTATATTCTTTATGACGGGCATGGTGTTACACAACTGTTTTTTTTTGACTATTTGTGTGCCCGGTCGGACTCCGAACTAAGGCGGTCTGTTTCTTCAGACCATGGAAAAACCGGGTGATCTGCAATAGTTTGGCGCCATCCATGAGAAAGTGTTCACAAAAGCTCTAACAAATTTAAGAATCGCATCACCAGCTGCAATGACAAAAGGAGGCTCGCACACCGCCAGCCCAACAAATTACAAGGAATCTAACAATCAAGCCTCCAAAAAATCACCCGCCAGTGATGTGTTGTGCCTCATGATGACGATCACCATGCTAACATCTTCAAGGAAGGAACATATACAACAGATGAAATAGCGTCAGGCTTAGGCATTCGCCCTGCTATGGGACTTAGGACTTCTGATTCCCCGGGGGTATATCTAATTGCAACGAACCCGACGTCATTCCTTACAAGCTACCGCTCGCTCAACGAAGTAAACCACACCACATACGATGCAAGGACCCAAGGGGCATCGACTGTAGGAGGCATCACTCCTAACAATGCACTTCTACACCACATACTGGGGAGAAAGATGGAAAATAACCTAGAACCGATGTCCAAAGAAAGAATTAGACACTTTATTAGAACCGTACAAACTAGGGGGCGGCCATACGATCCACACCTCACTCCACTCAATGCTTGTAACGTCCCGTTCCACCTTTTGTCGATTACAACACCACTCGGCCTTAGTTTGCCTCATCTAATAGAGGTTGTGGCCCCCAAAAACCCGCCAGTGGGCTGGAGAGGGGTTGGGGGGCTTGGGTTGCAGCCCGGTAATGGTCGTGTAAGGCCTAGTGGTGTTGTGATCCATGAAAGATGGAATGGGATGTTACCATGCTACTCATGTAAAAGCTCCATACACCAATCAAGACATCGACAAATTGCCCGCGGGCGATGCCACGCTTCAGCAAGGATCCACCATTGTCACATCCCCAACATCTGGGGAAGAACGCATGCGCTAGATGAATGAGTGTCATGCAAAGGCACTCACCTTGCTAGGTGACTTGAGGGCTCATCGTGTCCTCAACACAGACATCACCCTATGAGGTCAGCCACCTCTAATTGTAAGTCAAATAGTGCCTGAAGACACTGTCTGCTCTACTGATCCAGTTGCAGGCAAGTCGTCCGGTTCTTGTAGCTCCACACATCTCGCACTACTTGACGGGATTCCCGAGCACGCGCATGGTAACTTTTGGATGACGAAGGAGGTCGTCGCTCAGGTCATCAAAGAACTCACTTATGATGAAGTACGATACATGATCAAGGAGGAGTATGGGCATGGGAGCACTGAGATACAAAAGTACAACGCCCCGTTGACCACATCTCCCTGTTAGCTTGACAAGTCCTGGCAAATCTTATTCCACTCGGAATCAAACCCTCTGACTTTGAGACATTTGATGGTTTGGATGATCCTCTAGAGCATGTTAGACACTTTGCAGACCTCGTGTGCCTCTAAAATGACCTAGGCCTGATCTTGTGTCAAATGTTCTCGACAAATCTGAGAGGAGAGGCTCACACCTGGTTCCACTCCCTAAAAGAGGGGGAAATCAAGAACTTCACAGAGCTAACACAACTTTTCACAGATCAGTTATTGTTAACCAGTGCATCATTCTAGACCCCTTACATAACTCGGGTATCTGATAGACCGAGGGAGAATCGCTTAAGGATTTTTTTCGTCGCTTCACCATAGAGGCACAATGATCTTCAGGAGCTAATCCTGAGCTAATGCATGGAACTTTCCTTGGAGGACTCCAACCAGGAAAATTAAACTCCATATTGATGAGCAAAACATTGCCCAGCTATCATGACCTTGTCTGTACGACCCCGTATTTGCGGAGCGGGGTCCCCAAGAAAGCGCAAGTTGCAATCCAAAGAATGGTCCAGGACAAGGGAGCCCAAATGTTATGGGGCAAAGGGTCGACTGTGGCAGGCGGTCGAAACTCCACTTGGTGGGTGCGGTGCGACGGGAGGCCGGCACCCCCCAGCCCCTATTTCAGGGGGCGGGTGCGGCGAGAGTCTGGCACCCTCACCGACCACTATTTAGGGGGCGGGTGCGGCGGGATGCTGATAATTGCCCCGATCTCTTTTTGGCGGGCGGGTGCGGCTGGAGGCCGACACCCGCCCCGACCCCTATTTCAGGTGGCCGGTGCGGCGGGAGGCCGGAACCCGCCCTAGCCCCTATTTCAGCGGGTGGGTGTGGCGGGAGGTCGGCACCCGCCCCTGCCCCTTTTCAGGGGGCAGGTGCAGCGGGAGGTCGACACCTGCCCCAACCTTATTTCAGGGGGCGGGTGCGGCGGGAGGCCGACACCCGCCCCGGCCCCTATTTCTGGGGGTGGGTGCGGCGTGAGGCTGGCACCCGCCCCGGCCTCGTTTTAAGGGGTGGGTGCGGCGGGAGGCCTGCACCCGCCCCGGCCTCTTTTCGGGGGGGGGGGGGGGGGGGAGGGGGTTGCGGCGGCAGACCAGCGCCCACCCCGACCTCTTTTCATGGGGAGGGTGCGGTGGGAGGCCGGCACCCGCACCGGCCTCTTTTCGGTGGGCTGGGTGCAGTGGCATGCCAGGCACCCACCCCGACCTCTTTTCAGGGGGGGGGGGGGGCAAGCACGGCGGGAGATCGACAACCGCCCCGACCTCTTTTTTGGGGGCGGGTGCGACGGGAGGCCTGACACCCGCCCCGACCTCTTTTCAGGGGGCGAGTGCGGCGGGAGGCCGATACCCGCCCCGACCTATCTTTAGGGGGGCGGGTGCGGCGGTAGGCCGGCACCCGCCCCGACCTCATTTCATGTGGGAGGGTGTGTCGGGAGGCCGACACCCTCCCCGACCCTATCTTAGGGGGAGCGTGCGGCGGGAGTCCGACACCCACCCCGGCCCCTTGAGGGTCTTGCCCAGCTCGAGGATATCACCCTGCTTGAGGGTCTGCTATTTTGCCCTGGGTAGGCTGCGAATAGCTATTCAAAATAGTGAAGTTTAGATGTTGCCAGACCAACCCAGGGTATTTCAGTAATTTTAGAGCGGCGTTATTACACTATTGGGAGGACATCCCCCCAAAAATTTATAAATAGTCCCTTGGGGTGCCTTGGAGAGGGATCTATTTTGACTAATCCTCATGTTCTTCTTTCATCCTCTAAGGCACCTAGCTCAGCATTGGATAGGGAGGAGATCTCAAAGGTCTTCTGGGTGTGAGGTGAGACCTCCACGCTAGAGCTAAGAGTCATTCTCCAAATTCAGGTCTCTCACCAAGGGACAGCTTGAGAGAAGTAGGTGTAAGCTGCACCCCTAGGTATGAACTTTAGGTGGAACTGAATCTCGGTTTCAACATTTTAGTGCGGTGAGCGTGGACCGCAGCTCATACAGAAGTTCCTGAGTGGGTTCTATGGCGGGAGATCATGGAGGTGATGATGACCTCAACGTGCTCCCCAACCCAGTACCATTTATAGTGAGGGAAGACTTCATGGCATCCATCCAAGGAATCATGGAAATGCTGCGAAGTATTGCTCCTCGGGGTGACTGCTCAACTCCCACCCCCTAGGAACTAGATCTCAGGGGTCTCGACAAGACAGATCCCAGGAGTCTCGACGAGACAGCTCTCAGGGGTCTCAGCGAGACAACTCCCAGGGGTCTCGGCGAGATAGCTCCCAGGGGTCTAGGCGAGATGACCCCAGGAGGGGTAGAAGAAAGTGCATCAGGAAGACAACCCGGGAAGGAAAGTATAGGAGAGGGGGTTGAACGAGAACTTACAGGTTCCCCAGCCCAGCGAGTGCTAGTCTCCCAGGCGAGCAGGTTGCGCGATTGGAACATTCAAGACCACCAAGTATGGGGTCACCATTCAGTGAGCTAATTGTCTGAGCTCCCATTCCCGAGAGGTTCAGAGAACCTGACATCACTTACTATACTGAGAAGGATGACCCCGCCCAGTACATGCAGTGGTTCGAAAATACTGTCTCTATCAGTACGATGACGGAGGCATTCAAGTGTCGCCTCTTTGCGATCACATTGAAAGACAAGACAAGGGATTGGTTCCATCAACTCCCAACAAGATCGATATACGGGTTAGAAGACTTGAGCTGAAGTTTTCAGTATTGCTTCTCTACTTCTAAAAAGAGGAAGAAGAGTCTCAAGTCCATCTTCCTGATAAGTCAGATGGCTGAGGAGTCCTTGGCCCATTATGTGGACAGGTTCTAAGAAGAGATCCTGGACATCCAAGAGGTACCGGGGTATGCCCTCTAGATGGCATTTATAGTGGGGTTACATGAGGGGTTCTTCAAGATGAGTCTAACCCGAAAGGCCCCCTATCCTTCGAGGAGATGATGGAAAGGGCGACAGAGGAGATAGCAACTAAGGTGGCCAACCCGACATTTGTCAAGAAGTTGGCAAGGTTAATAGAGGCAGAGTTGAAGGAGCAAGGTGGCTCGAGGCATTAGGAGGGAATAAGGAGAGAAGAGCAGAGAGCTCAGGGGTTCCGGGGACCTCAGGATGGTCCAGAGCCAGGTTGGAGGCAATAGGGAGAGCCCGTTCAGGGTCCAGGAAGAGGTATCGTCCAGGGTAGTGGGAACTTTCATGGAGGCCAAGGGAGATTTAACTTCTAGAGGCAAACCCCTAGGCAGCTCCTACACCCACCACAACAAGCCATCGCGATAGGAAGAGGGGGAAGAGATAACGTAAGAGATCACCCAGCCCGTCAAAGAAGGGGAGGAAGAGTGTTGCCATACTGAGACTTCCACCAGGTAGAGGGTCACGCCACAACTACCTGCCTTGAATTCCTGAAAGTGAGAGAGGTAAGAAGCCCAGCCCAGAAGCATCTATCGATACAGATTGAAGAAGTTCTACCCAGAGTAGGGGAGATGATGTATATGAGGACCGGGTCTATGTAGGACCCCGAGGATGTATAGGAGTGATCCACGGTGGAGTGGGGATCGAGGGCACTAGAAAGGCAAGCCTCCATATCATATACCGTCGAAGCGTTGCTTCGACATCTCAGACCCCACCCTTAGAGGAGAGGATCATCTTCTTAATAAAGGACATGCCAGATCATGAGGATCCGTTCTGCGATGCGCTAGTCATCAGACAGTCATCGAAGGCTACACCGTCTGCCGAATCTTGGTTGACAACTGGAGCTCCATCAACGTCATTTTCAAAAAGGCGTTTGGCGAGATGAAGGTGGAACCAAGGAGGGTGTTGGCCTCAGGCGGACCCCTGTTCAGATTTTTAGGGGAAAGGAAGGAGGTAGGAGGTGGAGTCAGACTGCAGGTGAAGTTGGGGGGGGGGGGCTCAAGGAACTGCCAGTTCATCATTGTTGACGCTCTGAGCAGTTACAATGCCATCTTCGGAAGATCCCTCATCAACGCCTTCCATTGTGTGCCATCAGTAGTAAGTTCTCATCCCGAGAGGATATCCTCATCCAGGCTCCCACTAGCTGGATGAGTCGATTGTACCTCGATGGTGATAAGGAACCGACCCCTGAGAGGATCTCCTCACCCAGGATCTCACTAGCTGGATGGGTTGAATGTGCCTCAGAGGAGAGAGGGTTCCAACCCCGAAAGGATCTCCTCACCCAGTCTCTCATTAGCTGGATGGGTCGAATGTGCCTCGGAGGAGAGAGGGTTCCTGCCCCGAGAGGATCTCCTCACCCAGGCTATCACTAGCTGGATGAGTCGAATGTGCCTCAGTGGAGAGAAGGTTCCAAACTTGAGAGGAACTCCTCACCCAGGCTCTCACTAGCTGGATGAATCGAAAGTGCCTCAGTGGCGAGAAGTAACCAACCCCCGAGAGGATCTCCTCACCCAGGCTCTCACTAGTTGGATGAGTCGAATGTGCCTCAGAGGAGAGATGGTTCCGACGCCCGAGAGGATCTCCTCACACAGGCTCTCACTAGCTAGATGGGTTGAATGTGCCTCGATGGAGAGAGGTTTCCGACCCCCCGAGAGGATCTCCTTATCCAGGCTCTCACTAGATGGATGGGTCGAATGTGCCTCGGTGGGGAGAAGTTTCCAACCCAAAGAGGATCTCCTCTCCCAGGATCTCACTAGCTAGATGGGTCGAATGTGCCTCGGTGGAGAGATGGTTCCAACCCCGAGAGGATCTCCTCATCTAGGCTCCCACTAGCTGGATGGGTCGAATGTGTCTCATTAGTAAGTTCTCATCCTTAGAGGATCTCCTCATCCAGGCTCTGACTAGTTAGATGGGTCGAATGTGCCTAAGTGGTGAGAAGGAACTGAACCCTGAGAGGATCTCCTCACCAAGGCACTCACTAGTTGGATGGATCGAATGTGCCTCGGAGGAGTGAGTGTTCCAAACCCAAGAGGATCCCATTACCTAGGCTCCCACTAGCTGGATGGGTCGAATGTGCCTCGGTAGTAAGTTCTCGTCCCGACATGATCTCCTCATCCAGGCTCCCACTAGCTGGATGGGTCGAATGTGCCGCGGTGGTGAGAAGGAACCATCCCCCGAGAGGATATCCTCACCCAGACTCTCACAAGATGGATGGATCGAAAGTGCCTCGAAGGACATAGGGTTCCAACCCCGAGAGGATCTCCTCACCCAGGTTCTCACTAGCTGGATGGCTCGAATGTGCCTTGGTGGTCACAAGGAACCGAACTCCGAAAGGATCTCCTAACACAAGCCCTCACTAGCTGGATGGGTCGAATGTGCCTTAGTAGTAAGTTCTCGTCCCGAGAGGATCTCCTCATCCAGGCTCTCACTAGCTGGATGGGTTGAATGTGCCTCAGTGGTGAGAAGTAACCGACCCCGAGGGGATCTCCTCACCCAGGATCTCACTAGCTAAATGGGTCGAATGTGTCTCGGAGGAGAGAGGGTTCCAACCCCGAGAGTATCTCCTCATCCAGGCTCTCATTAGATGGATGGGTCGAATGTGCCGTGGTGAAGAGAAGGTTCCAACCCCGAGAGGATCTCCTTACCCAGGCTCTCACTTGCTCGATTGGTCGAATGTTCCTCGGTGGAGAGAGGGTTCCAACCCCGAGAGGATCTCCTCACCCATGATCTCACTAGCTGGATGGGTTAAATGTGCCTCTGATGAGAGAGGGTTCCAACCCTAAGAGGATCTCCTCACCCAGGCTATCACTAGCTGGATGGGTTGAATGTGTCTCGGTGGAGAGAAGGTTCCAAACTCGAGAGGATCTCCTCACCCAGGCTCTCACTAGCTGGATGAATCGAATGTGGTTCGGTGTTGAGAAGGAACTGACCCCCGAGAGGACCTCCTCTTCCAGGCTCCCATTAGCTGGATGGGTCGAATGTGCCTTGGAGGAGAGAGAGTTCCGACCCACCGAGAGGATCTCCTCACCCAGGCTCTCACTAGTTGGATGGGTCGAATTTACCTCGGAGGAGAGAGGGTTCCGACCTGGCCCCCGAGAGAATCTCCTTACCCAGGCTCTCACTAGCTGGATGAGTTGAATGTGTCTCAGTGGAGAGAAGGTTCCAACCTCGAGAGGATCTCCTCACCCAGGCTCTCAATAGCTGGATGGGTCGAATGTGCCTCAATGGAGAGAGAGTTCCAACTCCGAGAGGATCTCCTCACCCAGGCTCTCATTAGCTGGATGGGTCGAATGTGCTTCGGTGTAGAGAAGGTTCCAACCCCAAGAGGATCTCCTCATCCAGGCTCCCACTAGCTGGATGGGTCAAATGTGCCTTGGTAGTAAGTTCTCGTCCCGAGAGGGTCTCCACAACCAAGCTCACACTAGTTGGATGGGTTGAATGTGCCTCGATGGTGAGAAGGAACCAACCCATGAGAGGATCTCCTCATCCAGGCTCTCACTAGCTGGATGAGTCGAATGTGACTCGGAGGAGAGAGGGTTCCAACCCCGAGTGGATCTCCTCACATAGGCTCCCACTAGCTAGATGGGTCGAATGTGCCGCGGTAGTAAGTTCTCGTCCTGAGAGGATCTTCTCATCCGGGCTCCCACTAGTTAATCTACCTTGGTGGTGAGAAGGAACCGACCCCTGAGAGGATCTCCTCACACAGGCTCTCACTAACTGGATGGGTCGAATGTGTCTCGGAGGAGAGAGGGTTCCAACCCCAAGAGGACCTCCTCACCCAGGCTCTCACTAGCTAGATGGGTTGAATATGCCTCAGTGGTGAGAAAGAACTGACCCCTGAGAGAATCTCCTCACCCAGGCTCTCAGTAGCTGGATGGGTCGAATGTGCATCGGTTGTAAGTTCTCGTCCCGAGAGAATCTCCTCATCTAAGCTCTCACTAGCTAGATGGGTCGAATGTGCCTCAATGGTGAGAAGGAATCGACCCCCGAGAGTATCTCCTCACCCATGCTCTCACTAGCAGGATGGGTCGAATGTGCCTCAAAGGAGAGAGGGTTCCAACCCCAAGAGGATCTATTCATTCATGCTCTCACTAGCTGGATGGGTTGAATGTGCCTCGGTGGAGAGAAGGTTCCAACCCCGAGAGTATCTCCTCACCCAGGCTCTCACTTGCTGGATGAGTCAAATGTGCCTCGGTGGAGAGAGGGTTCCAACCCTTAGAGGATCTCCTCACCTAGGCTCTCACTAGCTGGATGGGTCAAATGTGTCTTGGGGGTAGAGTCCTGAGACAAATCCTATCTTGAGGTGAACTTGTAACACCCCCAATCCATCGCATAACATATAATAGTAGATCCGGCCGGGGCCCGACGCCATATACCACAGACAGACCGGGTGGTTACTCAATGGAAACCATCCAACCAATCCAACGTCCTACACAGAGCATTCTAGCGGAAGCATATTAAAAAAATTGTATTCACAAAGAACCCAAAACTAGCATGAATGTCCACTAATACGCCAAAAGGAATGAAGTACAAATACACAAGTATAGGCCTTAAGGCCTTACAGTTGTTCTCATCATATTACATGTTTTCCAAACCTCGACACGCAGGCCGGCCATACATGAATAAAAGAAAACACTCAAAAATTAGGCCTTCGAGGGTCGGCTCAGCAACTTGGGCTTTAGCCCGCTATTTACCGCTCGACTCCGCAGCACCTGCAAGCACAATCCACAGCAATGGTGGCAAACCAAAGCAACGGTGGCAAACCAAAGCAACGGTCAGCCACACTGACCAAATTATAACGATCCCACCCCCAATTCAGGGCGGCGATGCTCCTTCCCTGCACTTTATTAGCACAAACAAGCAGTATAAAAATACATTACATCACAGGCGTTGGCACGCACAACCACCCGCCCCGTGCTCTCAGGGCACATTCTCGGTGATCACGGTCAAAGTCCGCCGACTCACCACCGACCCCAGGACGACAATATCTCGTGAGCAATCTGGTCTTTCTGGCCACTGCCTAAGACCCTCCATCTATGCCAACGGTAAATTCCAAGTAACTTTAGGTCTCTTTAACCGAACGACATAGATCGGGTACGGTTCCACCTGACCCGTCGCTCACACCGCAACGTCAACTTAAGTCGTCTGCGCGGGTCAAGCTTCCCCGAGTCCCGTATCTCCCATACATATTACATAACCCAGTTATGTTCAGGTTGGCATCCAAGCCACCATGATGGCAGAACCACGCGTCCTCCCAGTTTTCCGGGTGCACCTTGGAGTTAATCCCCAAGGCTCCCTGTTGCAATCTACATCGTAGAAAACCCGAAAAACAAACATTCGCACGGAGTCTTGTCCTTCCATTTATGCAATGCAACATCACCGATCCAGACCAACTTATCCGGGTAGGCTTCACACATCATGCCTATATCCGTACTCGATTACGGACTCTACATGTACACAACGTGGACTATTTATGTCTACCCGAAGGAACGCCTCAAACTCACCGCAAACTCGCGAGAGTGGGCTTCCCTATGCAAAAGAAGTAGAGCTTCACATGCTCAAGTAGAGAATCGTTACCCTAGCATTCTTCCTTGGCGCCATGGAAATGTAAGCGGATGAAAGGCACTGTACTCTCCTTGCCTCCATAAATCCGAAGTCGGTTCGCGATTTGGAGCTCCGAAACTCCGCCGGTGACCGGATCTAGGCTTCTTCTTCTTCCTTTGCTCTCACGTCTCTCTTGACTTAGAAAGAGAACCACTCAAGTTAAGTGAGGGTTTCAAATACCAAATCCCGGAAATATCCCAGTAGGAACAACCCCCAATCGTCGTATCCCAAAATAAGGAAACGAATGGCTACGATTCGTAGCTGAAAAGTAAAACCCGGGCCGAACACGGCCTGCGACACGCCCGTGTCTAGGGCCGTGTCCCTCATTCGCCGTCAAAATCAACGCGTTACAAAAATTACACGGGTCCCGACACGCCCATGTTTAACCTAACACGCCCGTGTTCCAATTGACACGGCCGTGTGGTTGGCCGTGTGCCCTCATCGACACAGCCCCGAAAATAACCCGAGACTCACACGGGTCTTGGACACGCCCGTGTCCTATTTGACACGCCCGTGTCAAACCCGAACACGCCTGGGCTCCAGGTCGTGTTCACTATCTCGACACTTCGTCGAGCGAAGTTCGTCGACCACCCGACACGGCATTGGACACGCCCGTGTCCTAGGCCGTGTTTCGTGTATCAACACTTCGTCGAGCGGAAATCGTCGACTTCCTGGCATATCGTTGACACGAGCTCGACATGCCCTGAGACATGCCCGTGTCTCAGGTCGTGTTCTCTGCTCGACGATCGTCGACTCCAAAAATTTGTAGACCTCACGGCCAAATTGTCGACTCAAGCCTGACACGCCCTGGGACACGCCCGTGTCCCAGGCCATGTGCCCCCTACCAAATTCCAGATTTGGCCCAAAATGCCTCCCGTCGCTCTTTTGAGTTTCGGGGCGTTACAACTCTCCCCCTCTTAAAAGAATTTCATCCTCAAAATTACATAAAGGAAAGGAACATAAAACTTAAATGGTACCTGAGTGAAACAACTCCGGGTGCTCCTCAGGCATAGTCTGCTCTCGCTCCCAAGAGAGCTCCTCTCAACCGCAATTGTCCCAATGGACCTTGACCATCCTGATCTCTTTATTGCGTAGCCGCTTGACTTTCGAGTCCTCAATACGTACAGGCTTGACCTTCGCGTCAACCCACTATCAACCGGCACTTGATCGACCGCGATCACTTGTGTAGGCTCTTGCACCGCCTTCCATAGCACCGATATATGGAATACATCATGTAGACCACTAAGGCTCCATAGACAGCTTAAACTGGTACGCTGCTTCACCAATCCGCTCCAGAACCTCAAACGGTCCAAGGTACCTCGGGCTTACCTTCTTCAAGCGCTGCACCCGCGAGACACCCTTAAACGGCTTGATCTTCAAGTACACCCAATCGCCAACAGCGAACTCCACGTTCCTGTGCTTGGCATTATAGTACTTAGCCTGGTGGTGCTGAGCGATTAACAACCTCTCCCGAATGGTTCTCACCAAAGAAGTAACATCCTCCACCTCTAATCGCTTATACAACTTTGATTGACCTGTTTCCAACCAGGACAACGGCGTGCGACATTTTCTACCATAAAGGGCCTCGAAGGACACCATTTGAATGCTCGCCTGGTAGCTATTGTTGCAAGCAAATTCCACCAAGTATAGGTGATCTTCTCATTGCTTTCCAAAGTACAGGACACACATTCGAAGCATGTCTTCCATTGTCCTATTGACCCTCTCGGTCTGCCCATCCCTTTGCGGATGAAAGGCTGTGCTAAAACTCAGCTTTGTTCCCAACATCTGCTGCACCAGCCTCCAATCATTGGACGTGAACCGCCCATCTCGGTCACTCACGATGCTGCAGGGCACACCATGAAGCCGTACAATATTATTCACATATAGTTTTGCTAATTTCTCAACCGGATCATCCTTCCTATGCGGAATGAAATGCGACACCTTCTTTAAATTATCTACGACCACCCAAATGGCGTCGTTCCTGTAACGCCCCGAAACTCAAAAGAGCGACGGGGGACATTTTGGGCCAGTTTTGGGTTCTGGCTGCAGGCACACGGCCTGGGACACGGGCGTGAGGGCGTGTCAAGCTTGTGTCAACACTGAGCCGGGAAGTCGACACTTTGGTCTCGACATTATGTCGAGACTGGGCACACGGCCTGCGACACGGGCGTGTCGCAGGGCGTGTCGACCCGTGTCGACACTTTGCCCGCGAAGTCGACACTCTGCGTTCGACGAAGTGTCGAGACATGGCACACGGCCTGCGACACGGGCGTGTCGCAGGCCGTGTTAACCCGTGTCGACACTCGTCCCGGGAAGTCGACACTTTGGTCTTGACATTGTGTCGAGAAAGGCACACGGCCTAGGACATGGGCGTGTCCAAGGCCGTGTCATTAGGTCGACGATCTTCGCTCGACAAAGTGTCGACTGTCGAGACCGTGTACACGGCCTGGAGCCCAGGCGTGTTGAGGAGACACGGGCAAGGACACGGGCGTGTCCTAGAACCCGTGCAGTGCTCGGGTTGTTTTCGGGGAAAAATGATGGGGGTACACGGCCGGCCACACGACCGTATCAGGTGGAACACGGGCGTGTCAGGTCGAACACGGGCGTGTTCGATACCCATGTGAGGTTCCAGGCGAGCCAATTTTGACGGCGAATGAGGCACACGGCCCTGGATACGGGCGTGTGCCAGGCCGTGTGCGGTCCAGATTGGGCATTTCAGTCCCGAATCAAAGCCGTTCATTTCTTTAATTGATGATCCAACGGCTGGGGGTTGTTCCTGAAGGGATATACCCGGGATTGGACTTAGAAACCCTCACTTTTCTTAAGTTATCATCTTTCTAAAAGCTTAGAGAGAGAGGAGAGCCAAGGAAGGAAGAAGGAGCTAGATCCGGCCATTGGAGGAGCTTTGAAGCTCCAAATCGTGAGCCGACTCCGGATCCACGGAGGCAAAGCTAGTGCGGTGCTTTTCATCCGCTTACTTTTCCATGGCGCCAAAGAGGAACGCTAGGGTAATGATTCTCTTCTTGAGCATGAGTAGCTCTCCTTCTTTGCATAGAAAGCCCACTCTCGCGAGTTTGAGGAGAGTTGGAGGCGTTCCTTTGGGTAGATATGTGAAGTCCCCGTTGTTTAGATTCCGTAAGCAAGAACGGACATAGGCATGATGTGTGAAGCTTACCCGGACATGTTGGTCTGGATCGGTGATGTTGCATTGCATAAATGCCAGAGAAGACTCCGTGCTATTGATTGTTTTTCGGGTTTTCTACGCGGTAGATTGCAGCAGGGAGCCTTGGGGATTAACCCAAAGGTGCACCCGAAAAACTGGGCGGATGCGAGATCTTGCCAACTTGGTGGCCTGAGAGCCAACTTGAACATAACCGGGTTATGTGAATTGTGATGGAAATGGGACTCGGTGGAAGTTTGACCCGCGCAAATGGCTTAAATTATCGTTGCGATGTGAGCACGGGTTAGATGGAACCGTACCCGTTCTATGTCGTTCGGTTAAAGAGACCTAAAGGCACGTGGCACTTGCCGTTGGCATAGATTAGGGTCTTCGGCGGTCGATGGCTTAAATTGTCGTTACCCAGGCCAAGAAGACAAATTGCTCATAGGTTTGGCCATCAAAGTGGTGGTGGTGAGTCCGTAATGTCTATGGCTTTATTTGACGTGACATCGACCGGTTCACCGAGAATGTGCCCTGAGAGCACGGGGCGTGTGGCCGTGCGAGCCAATGTCTGTTATGAAGTGAATATTGATATATATATTGCTCGCTTATGCTAATGAAATGCAGGGAAGGAGCATCGCCGCCCTGAGTTGGGGGCGGGATCGTTATAATTTGGTCAGCATTGCTGACCGTTGCCTTGTTTTGCCACTGTGCGGTGGTTTGTTGCTTGCAGGTGCTGCTGGACCAAGCGGTCAATAGCGGGCTAAAGCCCAAGTGCGAAGCCGACCCTCGAAGGCCTAATTGGAAGTGTTTACTGTTTTATTCATGTATGACCGGCCTGCGTACCGTGGTTTGTAAATCATGTAATATCAAGTGAAACATTTTGTAAGGCCTTAAGGCTTGTGTTGGTATTTGTATAACATTCCTATTTTGGATTAGTGGACATTCATGCTCTAATGCTGGGTTCTTATTTGCAACTTTTATAAACTGCTTCCGCTAGAATGCTCTGTGTAGGACGTTGAGATTGGTTGGATGGTTTCCATGAGTAACCACCCGGTCTGTCTGTGGCATACGACGTCGGGCCCCGGCCGGTCCTACTGTTATATGCTATGCGACGGATAGGGGGTGTTACAGTTCCCCTTTTGCGATCTTGGCAATCCGTGCACAAAGTCCATAGTAATGTCGTCGAACTTCCACTCCGGAATAGGCAAGGATTTCAAGAATCCTCCCGGCTTTTGGCATTCCGCCTTCACCAAGGCGCAAGTTTGACACTTCGCCACGTAGAGCGCCACATCCTTTTTCAGTCCTGGCCACCAGAATAATTTCTTAACATCGCGGTACATCTTCGTGCTCCCCGGGTGAATTGAGTACTTGGTATGATGCGCCTCGTACAACAATTCCACCCGCAAATTGCCCACGCTTGGGACGCACAGACGACCGACTTTTCAAAGTAATCCGTCCTCCACAACGAATTGGGAATTTGACCCATCCAGAGCCTCTATCATGAGTTGCTTCATGTGGACATCCATATCCAATGTCTGCCACATCCGATCAGCCAGGTCATATTAGACTTCAATCCAATTCAATACTGCTTCAGCACTTGATTGCTTATCAACGCAAAAGATCTCCAACGCCTCTAACTCCCAAACCAACCGCTCGTCATGGACCGATAGACAATTGGCTTGAGCTGGGGCCCAGCGACTCAACGCGTCCGCAACCGCATTACCTTTACCAGGCACGTAGTGGATCTTGAATGTATAGTCCCCCAGGAACTCCATCCATCTACGCTGACGCATGTTTAGATCTTTCTGATCAATCAAATACTTCAGGCTCTTGTGATCAGTGTAAATATCAATCTTCACACCGTACAAATAATGTCTCCACAGCTTCAAGGCAAAAATCACGGTCGCTAACTCCAAGTCATGGACCGGATAGTTCCTCTCGTGCACCTTCAGCTGTCTCGAGCCATATGCTATAACGCTTCCATGTTGTAACAGCACACAACCCAAACCACTGTCTGAAGCATCGCTATAAATCTCATAAACTTCGGTCCCACTCGGCGAACTCAACACAGGCGCCGTGGTCAACCGACATTTCAACTCCTCAAAAGCTCGCGCGCACTCCGGCGTCCAAATGAAATTCTGCTCCTTCCTCGTCAAAGTAGTGAGAGGTAACGCTATCCGCGAGAAGTTCTCTACGAAGAGCCTATAATAGCCGACAAGCCCCAGAAAGCTCCGGACTTCTGCTACCGTAGAAAGCTCAGGCCACTCCCGTATCGCAACAATCTTCGCCGGATCCACTGCAATACCTTCCCCACTCACTATATGACCGAGGAACTCCACTGAGGACAACCAAAACTCGCACTTCGAGAACTTGGCGTACAATTGATTCCTCCTTTGCATCTCCAAAACCAAATGAAGATGCCTGAAGTGATCTTCCTCACTCTGCGAGTACACCAAAATATTATCGATGAAGACGATCACAAAATGGTCCAAGTACTCCCTGAAGGTCCTGTTCATCAAATCCATGAATACTGACGGCGCATTCGTCAGCCCGAACAGCATGACCGTAAACTCGTAATGCCCGCATCTTGTACTGAACGCTGTCTTAGGGATATCACTCTACCTTATCCTTAGCTGATAGTAACCAGACTTGAGATCCAACTTAGAGTACACCGTCGACCCGACCAACTGATCAAAAATATCATTGATCCTTGGGATTGGGTACTTGTTCTTTTCCGTTAGCTTGTTTAACTCCTGATAATCAATACAGAGTCTCAAGCTCCCGTCCTTCTTCTTTACGAAAAGGACCGGTGCGCTCCAAGGCGACGAACTTGGACGCGCAAACCCTTGCTCCAACAACTCTTGAAGTTGCACTTTCAGCTCCGCCATTTCCTTAGGCGCTTGTTGGGTATTGTATCCACAATGTACCTGATTTGAAGAAGCCCCTGGACAAGCTAAGGTCAATAGACTATGTATTTGATAAAGTTTTTCAAAGTGTACTTGCAGTCTCTCCACGCTAAGTGCACACCAATGTCAGGGTGCAGTAGGTCAATATACACGGGTCTGCACGACGTAATCCCTCGTTGAGCAGATCAGTGTGTTGGCCTATGTGTACTCTCTCTATTGGAGTGCACTTACTTTCAAGTACAGGGCCGCTCATATGCAAGAGAAGACAAGGAGCATGGAGGATCAAGGAGCAGCTCCTAGGTGGAAGACGAAAAATCGTCCAAGGCAAATTCGACGAGAATCACCAAGTGATTCTCGCCGAATCGGCGAGAATCACTAAGTGATTCTCGCCGAATCGTCGAGAATCGTCAGTGATTCTCGCCGACTCCTTCTGGCCATCTCAAAATGGTGCCAAGTGAGATTCGGCGAGAATCACTTGTAATTCCCGCCGAACCAGTGGTCAAGCAGCCCATGAATACAAAGTCCAATTCGTTGAGAATCTACAAGTAATTCGACGAGAATCACAAACGATTCTCGATGAATCGTCGAGAATCACTTGGTGATTCTCGCCGATTCGTCGAGAATCGTCTGCGATTCTCGCCGATTTTTACTTGACGTTTTCTCAGAATGCTGCTGAACCGGATTCTGCCGCTGTCTAATATCTGGACCGGGATTTGTGGATTATTCCTGTGGGTCCCACAAACGGTCTTATTGGGGGTAGCTACAGTATATATACTCGGGTATTTTGAACAGTAAAGACACGGAGAAAAGAGGCCGAGCACGGAAACCCTAAGATCGCGAAATCCTTCCGCCGCCTCCGTCGCCGCTCGCGCAAGTCCGTCGCCGCCACCGATAGATCTTCTTCCCGATCTCCGGCGACAGTAGCTTAGCAAGGCTTGAGTCTCACGCGTCTATCCAGAGATCCTTTGTCTCTCGATTTGTCGATCGGAAACACTTCCCATCCGAATCGATCGAGACGACCGATCCTCGTGTGACCGTTGGTAGACCGAGCTTGCTTCGCAACGAAGTTTGGATCTCCAGGTTCAGCAGCTGCTCTTCATCGTAGCCGCCGATCCCGAAGCTAGCCGCCGCTCGTGTGCCGCCGCCGGTTCCGGGGAAATCCTCTCCAAGAGAGACCAAGGTCGTAGACTCTTCATCGACTTCAAGAACACGTCGTCGAACAAAGAGGAACACCGGAGTCTCCAAGAGAAGTTTGTATCACGTGTACATTCTACATTTTCATTTCGTTGTAAAGGAACTTTTGTTCCGAGTTGTAAGGGTTGGGTGCAACCCGCTTTGTGGGAGTGTTGACTCTCACGTGTGGAAGGGCTCCTTCCGTTAGTGAAGGGATTGGATTTCAATCCTGTTGGTGAAGTGACCGAGTCGTCCCTTGTTGGGGAGATAGGTCGAAGGGGGAAAGTGGATGTACCCAAGTCGGGGAACCACTATAAATTTGCTGTGTTTTCTGTGTGCTGTGTTTGTTGTTTTTATTGTGCAGGTACATCTGTAAATTCCGCAAAAGAACCACACGTCACCTATTCCCCCCCCCCCATAGGTGCACATAGCCGACACTAGGTGGACTTTCAAGTGGTATCAAAGCGAGGTTCCTCAACAAAAAGGCTAACACCTTGAGGTGAATCCTGCCACTAGTGTCAACAAGGAGACATACAGCTACCATGGACGGGCTCAAGTACTCCGGCAAGATCCCAGTGTGCAACAGACTCAACTTTCCTATCTGGAAGGAAATGATCAGGTTCTATATGGAAGCAGTGGACCCTCGACTGTTCATGATCGTGCTGGAGGGACCTTATGTACCCACTAAGGCCTCCACCATTGATCCCACCAAGAAAGTGCCGAAGACACTCTCTGAAATGGACAAGGATGAGATGGTCCTAGTGGGCCTTGACATGAAGGCTAGAAACATCCTGGTCAGTGCAGTTGATGACTCGATGATGCAAAACTTCAGCAACTGCAGGACAGCTCAGGAGATATGGCAGTGTCTGATCATTCTAATGGAGGGCACAGATGAAGTAAGGGATGATCGGAGATCCCTCCTGAACCAGAAGTACGAGGCCTTCCGGCAAGGGCCTAAGGAAGAGATCGGAGTCACATACGAGAACTTCCTGAAGATTGTCAACGCCCTCAAGGGCTATGGAAGGGTGTTCACCAATGGTGAACTCAATGACAAATTCCTTAGGTCCCTTACTAAGGAATGGGACACAAAGATCTGCGCCATCAGAGAATTTGGCAGACTAGCAGAAACTGATCCACAAATCCTGTTCGGGAAGCTGATGTCCTATGAACTTCAGCTGAACACCAGGAAGGCAGAGGAAGAAGCAGAGAAGGCTGCTGCAAAAGAAAAGACTGTGGCCCTAAATGCCAGTCACTCCAAAAAGGGGAAGGGTGCGGTGTCCTACCGTGCCAGAAATAAGGAAGAAGAGGAGGACTCCGATCCATGCTCCTCCAGCTCAGAACTGTCGGAAGAGGATTTCTCCCTCATCACTCGAGAGTTCAAGAAATTCCTCAAGATGAGGAATCAAAGAAAGAGAGACGGCTCCTCTTCCAGACATCAGAATAAAAACTACTCTTCTGACAGGTATGCATCTAAACCTAACAAACATCGTTCTTCTGATATTATTTGCTTTGGATGCAATAAGCCAGGTCACGTTGTGGCCGACTGCCATCAAAGCAAAAGAGATAAAGGGAAAGGTGAGGAGCTCAAATCCTCCAGAGATAAGAAGAAGGAGCGGAGCTATATCGCCAGAAGGCCAAAGACACTAAGTGAGTCTGATTCCTCAGACTCCAGTGATGATGAAGAAGCCTACTTCGGGCTGGTGGGTCGATCAGACTCAGAAGGAGAATGCCCCCCATTCACTGGGAAGGTAAAAGCTCACACCCCTCTTTCCGACTCCGACTCTGATCCTGAGTCTCAGGATGATGAACCTGAGGATGGCCCTTCGGCCCGTGAAGCTGAGCTCCTCGAAAAGTATGAGCTTCTGCTCAACACTTTCGACGAGTGTCGCAAGAGACTGAAGGCTGAGAAGAAGGAAGTAAAATTCCTTAAGGGTGAGTGTGTATCCCTAAGGGATGAGGTCACTAGCTTGATCTCTCTCAGACAGGAGCACATTGACCTAACTTCAAAGCACTCAGAGTCTTTGAAGCTCCTTGATCTCAAGCAGGAGGAAGTCAACAAATTGGAAGAACTACTTGCGGCAGAAAGGAAGATCGTACAGAGCTTCTCTATGCCTAAAACAGTGCTTCCAGTCGTTGACACCTTCTCTGCTCAGGCCAAAGGAGCTGGCTTGGGGCATGTTGGGGCATCTGGTTCTTCATCTCGGAGAAACAAGAACCAGAGGAAGAATAAGGCCGCCAAGAAGGCCTCTGCTGATGAAAAGTGGAAGGCTCCTCTTAGTCCTGTTGCGTTCAGAAAGCCTGGCTTTCCTTGCAACCAACATGACTTTGAGTCAACATTTGGGCATCATTTCCGGCCCTCGGTTGCAAAGCCTAAGAGCCGGTATGAAGGTTGGAACTTCCCCGGAACTTTGGTGAGAGTGCCTTCAAGGCACCTTATGAGGAGATCCACATAGGAAGTTATGGTCCATTCTCTAGCGGCCATAATGGAAAGCAGGCGCCAAAAGTCAAGCCTGTTATTCAGAAGGTGACAAAGTCATGTGACTGCCGTCACCATGAGGCCTCCACCTCCAGATCCAAGGCCCCAGCAGTACCCGTTGTTCCCAGGGTAAGGCAGGAGCCTAGGAAGAGATACAACAGGTTCGACTGTTGGTGCTGTGGCAAAGTCGGTCACTTTGCCGTGGATTGTTGGTTTAATCCAAGGAACTACGAGACTCCCCATGTTAACAATGCGAGACCGACCACTCGTAGGGTTAACCGACTGAGGGGGAGTGTGCTAACCAGGAATCTAGGACCCAAGTTCGATTGGGTTCCTAAGGGAAATTAATTTTGTTTTGCAGGAATGTCCAAAGGCCACCAAAACGCCAATCTGGTATTTGGACAGTGGATGCTCCCGGCATATGACCGGGACAAGAAGCCTGCTGCGTGATTACACTCCAGTCGAGAATGGACCCAAAGTCATCTTTGGAGGGTCAGATCGAGGAGTCACCAGAGGTTATGGTATGATTTCCAACGGTATAATCTCTATCACCGACGTGGCTTATGTTGAAGGGTTAAACCATAACCTGATCAGTGTAAGTCAGTTATGTGATAAAGGTTATGACGTTAAGTTCTGCAAGGATAAATGTCTGATAATTTCACGTACCTCCTCTGAGACGGTATTATCAGGCATTAGGAGCAGAAATATCTTCTGCTTAGATTTTCTTAGTATAGATTCATCTACCCCCGTATGCCTTGTGGCAACAGGCAGTGCTTCTCTTTGTGAACAATGGCACAAGAGATTGGCACATATTAATTATAAGACAATTAGTATGCTATTTTCTAAGAATTTAGTAAGAGATGCTCTCAGTATCAAGTGCATCAAGGATAGCCCCTGTCATGCATGCCAGATGGGCAAACAGACACGGGCTACCTTTAAGAGCATTGCAGACAAAGACTCTTCCCGATGTCTTTACCTGCTACATATGGACTTGTTTGGCCCAATGCAAGTTCATAGCTTGGGAGGCAAGTCATATACGCTTGTGATAGTTGATGATCACTCACGGTTTACATGGGTGTTCTTTTTGAAACGAAAGTCAGATACTTTTGACATCTTCACTAATTTTGTCAAGCAAGTTCAGAACGAATTTAACTGCTCCGTGGTCAAAATCCGAAGTGACCATGGAACAGAATTCGAATCTGGTGCTATGACAGAATTTTGTGAAGAACAAGGTATCTTTCATGAGTTTTCCTCCCCGCGCACTCCTCAGCAAAATGGAGTTGCGGAGAGGAGAAATAGAACTCTCATTGAAGCCTGCACGACTATGTTGAAAGATGCTTCTCTCCCGGAATACTTCTGGGCAGAGGGTGTCAATACGGCATGTCATGTACAAAACCGAGCTTTGATCAACAAACATCATCGTAAGACGCCCTACGAGCTACTGAAAGGCAGGAAACCAACCATGTCCTACTTGAGGATCTTTGGTTGCAGATGCTATGTACTAAATAATGGGAAGTATCCGCGTACTAAATTCGGTGAAAAATGCTTCGAAGGCATATTCATGGGATATAGTTCCCATAGTCGGGCATATAGGGTCTTCAATAAGAAAACCCTAGTGGTAGAAGAATCAATAAATGTTGTATTTGATGAAGGAAGTTTGCTTCACAGCAACTCTTCCAGTGGTATTCTTGAAGATGCAGGTGCCAGACTTGACCAGCTGAATCTGGATGAGACCCCTAAAGATGACGCACCCAAGTACGTCAAAGTTTCCACCTCCACGTCATCTGAAAATGTTGAAGATCAAGATGGAACAAATCTTTTAGAAGAACGAGAAGCACAAGAAGTAGCTGAAGCTCCAGACGCCAGACTTCTAGAGCTCCGTCACGTGAGGGATCATCCTAGAGAACAGATCATCGGAGATCCTTGTGTAGGCGTCAGAACTCGAAGAGGTACAACTAACGAAGTATTGCATCTCAGCTTCCTGTCTCAGGTTGAGCCAAAGAAGTTCGATGAGGCGAACAAGGATGCGGCATGGATTCTGGCCATGCAAGAGGAACTACATCAATTCGAACGTTGCAAGGTTTGGACGCTGGTTCCCAGACCATACAAGCAGAATGTCATTGGCACGAAGTGGATTTTCAGAAACAAGCTGGATGAACATGGTGTCATCATAAAGAACAAGGCCAGGCTGGTGGCTCAAGGTTACAGACAGGAGGAAGGGATTGACTTCGACCAAACCTTCGCACCAGTCGCAAGGCTCGAGGCAATCCGGTTGTTCCTGGCATATGCTTCACACAAAGGATTCACTGTCTACCAAATGGATGTGAAATCGGCATTCCTGAACGGAGACCTGAAAGAGGAAGTATACGTCGCTCAACCCCCAGGTTTTGTCGACCCTACTTATCCCAATCACGTTTATTTTCTTAATAAGGCCTTATATGGGTTGAAACAAGCTCCACGAGCTTGGTATGAGACTTTATCTAGTTTTCTTCTTGAGAACAAGTTCTCCAGAGGTAAAATAGATAAAACATTGTTTCTCCGGGAAGTCAAAGGCAAGATTTTGCTGGTGCAAATCTATGTCGATGACATAATATTCGGCTCAACGGACAACAATCTTTGCAAAAAGTTTTCCAAACTTATGCAAGGAAAGTTTGAAATGAGCAGTATGGGAGAGCTCAAGTATTTCTTAGGCCTTCAAGTGAAACAGTCTGAGGATGGAATCTTCATCTCTCAGACGAAGTTCACAAATGAACTCCTTAAGAAATTCGGTATGGAGAGTGCAACCTCTATGAGGACTCCAATGGGATCCACCATGTCTCTGGATAAGGATGAGAAAGGTAAACCTTTCGATGAAACCAAATACAGAAGCATCATTGGATCCCTGCTCTACCTTACTGCCAGTAGACCGGATATTATGTTCTCCACATGTGTATGTGCCCGATATCAGGTGAACACTAAGGAATCTCACTATGTCGCTGCAAAGTGAATTCTAAGATACCTTAAAGGTACTCCTAATCTTGGCTTGTGGTACCCGAGGAACAATGATGTCGAGCTAATAGGCTTTTCAGATGCTGATTTTGCAGGGAGCAGGGATGACAGGAAAAGCACCTCCGGGACGTGTCAATTCCTCGGCAGGAGGCTTATCTCATGGAACAGCAAGAAACAAAATTGTGTTGCAACCTCCACAGCAGAGTCAGAGTATATCTCGGCAGGAAGCTGTTGCGCACAACTTCTTTGGATCAGAAATCAGTTGGCCGACTACAACCTTCAGTTCAAGGAAGTTCCAATGTACTGCGACTCCTCCAGTGCAATTGCCATTGCCAACAATCCGGTGTCGCACAGCCGAACGAAGCATATTGAAGTACGCTACCACTTCATTCGGGAGCACGTGGAGAACAAGGATATCTCTCTCTGTTATGTCCCCACGGACAAGCAGATTGCTGATATATTCACAAAGCCCCTAGACGAGGCCAAGTTCAATCTTTTCAAGACTGAATTGGGAATGCTCAACTATGAGGAGTGAAGACTACAGAGGCTCCCAACTCGTGCATAATCTGAGGGGGAGCCGGGAACTCCAGCGTGAGTACAGATGCAAGAACTGAGGGGGAGCTAAGGGCCAAAGGTTCCTGACCCCGATTTGCCGAAGCTGAAAAGGGGGAGATAACCCTCTCGGGGTCCTCTCGGGGTCAAGGCTAAGGTGACTCCAGCTTGCTCCCAAGCACTCGGTATTGGTAAGGAATGTCTTCACTTAATGATGTTAAGTTTATGGTCTTCAATTGCTTTCCTTTTCATTTGCTCTATTCACCTTAGCTTGTAGGGTTTAGGCTTCTTCAAATAGGGGGAGATTGTTGGGTATTGTATCCACAATGTACCTGATTTGAAGAAGCCCCTGGACAAGCTAAGGTCAATAGACTATGTATTTGATAAAGTTTTTCAAAGTGTACTTGCAGTCTCTCCACGCTAAGTGCACACCAATGTCAGGGTGCAGTAGGTCAATATACACGGGTCTGCACGACGTAATCCCTCGTTGAGCAGATCAGTGTGTTGGCCTATGTGTACTCTCTCTATTGGAGTGCACTTACTTTCAAGTACAGGGCCGCTCATATGCAAGAGAAGACAAGGAGCATGGAGGATCAAGGAGCAGCTCCTAGGTGGAAGACGAAAAATCGTCCAAGGCAAATTCGACGAGAATCACCAAGTGATTCTCGCCGAATCGGCGAGAATCACTAAGTGATTCTCGCCGAATCGTCGAGAATCGTCAGTGATTCTCGCCGACTCCTTCTGGCCATCTCAAAATGGTGCCAAGTGAGATTCGGCGAGAATCACTTGTAATTCCCGCCGAACCAGTGGTCAAGCAGCCCATGAATACAAAGTCCAATTCGTTGAGAATCTACAAGTAATTCGACGAGAATCACAAACGATTCTCGACGAATCGTCGAGAATCACTTGGTGATTCTCGCCGATTCGTCGAGAATCGTCTGCGATTCTCGCCGATTTTTACTTGACGTTTTCTCAGAATGCTGCTGAACCGGATTCTGCCGCTGTCTAATATCTGGACCGGGATTTGTGGATTATTCCTGTGGGTCCCACAAACGGTCTTATTGGGGGTAGCTACAGTATATATACTCGGGTATTTTGAACAGTAAAGACACGGAGAAAAGAGGCCGAGCACGGAAACCCTAAGATCGCGAAATCCTTCCGCCGCCTCCGTCGCCGCTCGCGCAAGTCCGTCGCCGCCACCGATAGATCTTCTTCCCGATCTCCGGCGACAGTAGCTTAGCAAGGCTTGAGTCTCACGCGTCTATCCAGAGATCCTTTGTCTCTCGATTTGTCGATCGGAAACACTTCCCATCCGAATCGATCGAGACGACCGATCCTCGTGTGACCGTTGGTAGACCGAGCTTGCTTCGCAACGAAGTTTGGATCTCCAGGTTCAGCAGCTGCTCTTCATCGTAGCCGCTGATCCCGAAGCTAGCCGCCGCTCGTGTGCCGCCGCCGGTTCCGGGGAAATCCTCTCCAAGAGAGACCAAGGTCGTAGACTCTTCATCGACTTCAAGAACACGTCGTCGAACAAAGAGGAACACCGGAGTCTCCAAGAGAAGTTTGTATCACGTGTACATTCTACATTTTCATTTCGTTGTAAAGGAACTTTTGTTCCGAGTTGTAAGGGTTGGGTGCAACCCGCTTTGTGGGAGTGTTGACTCTCACGTGTGGAAGGGCTCCTTCCGTTAGTGAAGGGATTGGATTTCAATCCCGTTGGTGAAGTGACCGAGTCGTCCCTTGTTGGGGAGATAGGTCGAAGGGGGAAAGTGGATGTACCCAAGTCGGGGAACCACTATAAATTTGCTGTGTTTTCTGTGTGCTGTGTTTGTTGTTTTTATTGTGCAGGTACATCTGTAAATTCCGCAAAAGAACCACACGTCACCTATTCCCCCCCCCATAGGTGCACATAGCCGACACTAGGTGGACTTTCAGCGCTAGCTGATACGGAGATCGTGACATAGGCTTCGCACCTGGCACTAGCTCAGTAGTGAAATCTATCTCCCATTGAGGAGGGGCTCTAGGAAGATCGGTGGGGAACACATCAGGGTGCTCAGCTACCACTGAAATACTATCCAACGTAGGTTTTGGCTTTGCAACCTCCACTAGTGTAAAGAACAGCTCTGCACCAGCACGAACTGCCTTCACCACCTGAAGAGCAGACATCAACGTCTTGCTCGACCCTTTCAAGGCCATAAAAGTCATCTCATGACTTGCTCCCAACTTGACTTCCTTGCGACCGCGATCAATATAGGCTTGTTGCTCCGAGAGACAGTCCATGTCAAATATAACGTCGAACTCCACCAACGGTAGTAACGACGCTTGCAGATCGAACTCTTGATTCCCAATGCGAATCTTAACACCGCAGATTTTATCTGCGCGCATTGAACACCCATTTGGTAATAAAACATCCAACTTGTCCTTCGACATCGAAGAAGGTACTCCGATGCGCGATATGAATCCTTTGGACAAGAAGGAGTGTGAAGCTCCCGTATCAAAGAGTGCTATCGCCGGAAACTCACAAATCAAAACAAATCCTAAACAAGCAGTGGTAAGGTAACTTACGCATAACAAGTATTTAAAGGAATTTAACTTGCTACAAAATTAAACCGTACCTGTCACCACATTCGCTTGTTTGATGGCCTCCTGTTGGCCAAGATTATAAACCCTTGGTTGAGCCGGAGCATAATGGGACGCGGTTGACTCCACCGCCTTGCCCTTCTCTTCATAAGTTGCTCCCGGCTTTCTCTCGGACTTGGGACATCCGCTCCAACAATCACGGGCAAAGTGCCCGGCTTCCCACATGTAAAACATGCACCCAGGGTCCGACCCGTATTCGCCCCAGAAGCACCGGAAGAAGGAACTGGGCCTGAAATCCTAGCCTTCTTAAAGAATTTACGGTACCCAGACTTTGCGGTAGTCGACACCTTGAACTCAGATTTCTTATCACCCAAGCTTTTCTTCGCTTGAACATTCTTCATGTCATTCTCCAAGGACCGGGTCGTGTTGACCAAGGTCAAGAAACCCGGCGTCATCGGCCCTGAGAGTAGTAGCCTCAAGTCATCTCTTAGACCTTCGTCGAAACGGTTGGTCTTACGCTCATCATCCGCGATGGTGGAGCTAGCATACCGACCCAACCGAGTAAACTCGTGGATATACTCATCCACCCTACTCTCTCCTTGTACTAACCTCTGGAACTCATTCTCCAAAGCTATCCTCTGAGTCGAAGGGAGGTACCTAGCTAAGAACAGTCTCGAGAACTCCTCCATCGAGATGTCTGTAAGTTGTTTACCTCTTAATAGATACAGCTCCAAACCCTCCCACCACAGCCTAGAGTCTCCATCCAACAGGAACGTAGCTATAGTGGTCATCTGCCACTCCTCTGTCTCCGTCGCTGTCAAGACTCTCTTCACATGGGAGAGCCAGTCTTCAGCTTGAGATGGGGTTCCCAACCCCGAGAATACCGGAGGATTAAAGCTCATGACATGTTTGAGCTGTCTCTCGGTTGCCCTCCTTGGCACCAACGGCTCCACTACTACCTGCTCCACTCTTCTCTGCTCAACCTCTGGAAGAGGTACCTACTCCAACGCAGGAGCGGGCTGCTGCATTTGCCTTGCAGGCTACGTATTGATCATGGAAAACACTGCTTCGGCCACCAATCATATGGTCTCAGCCGATGGAGGTGTTGCAGGAGCATCATTTGGTGCACTACTAGCGTCAGAAACTCGGCGTTCCGACGGCCCAGCACCGCTTCTGGTCACCTATAGTGGTACAAAACACTGTTAAGCGACCAAACAAAATTGCAAAATGCAATTATAGGAACGCGCAAGTTCCTCAAACACGTGTATTTTTAATTCCTAAGTGGACATTCATGGGTTTTTTGCTGTAATAATGATGACGCACACACATGTGCTCACCACTCCTTAAAAGAATTCGCCCACGAATTCATTTTAAGCCTGACCAAAACCAGTAGTCTGATACCAAATTGTAACACCCCCTATCCGTCGCATAGCATATAGCAGTAGGTCCGGCCGGGGCCCGATGCCATATACCACAGACAGACCGGGTGGTTACTCAATGGAAACCATCCAACCAATCCAACGTCCTACATAGAGCATTCTAGCGGAAGCAATTTAAAAAAAATTGTATTCACAAAGAACCCAAAACTAGCATGAATGTCCACTAATACGTCAAAAAAATTGTTCTCCTCATATTACATGTTTTCCAAACCTCGGCACGCTGGCCAGCCATACATGAATAAAAGAAAACACTCAAAAATTAGGCCTTCGAGGGCCGGCTCAGCAACTTGGGCTTTAGCCCGCTATTTATCGCTCGGCTCCGCAGCACCTGCAAGCACAATCCACCGCAATGGTGGCAAACCAAAGCAACGGTCAGCCATGTTGACCAAATTATAACGATCTCGCCCCTAATTCGGGGCGGCGATGCTCCTTCCCTGCACTTTATTAGCATAACCAAGCAGTATAAAAATACATTGCATCACAGGCGTTGGCACGCATGGCCACCCGCCCCGTGCTCTCATGGCACATTCTCGGTGATCACGGTCAAAGTACGCCGACTCACCAGCACCCCCAGGACGGCAATATCTCGTGAGCAATCTGGTCTTTCTGGCCACTGCCTAAGACCCTCCATCTATGCCAACGGTAAGTTCCAAGTAACTTTAGGTCTCTTTAACCGAACGACACATATCGGGTACGGTTCCATCTGACCCGTTTCTCACACTGCAACATCAACTTAAGTCGTCTGCGCGGGTCAAGCTTCCCCGAGTCCCGTATCTCCCATACATATTACATAACCCAGTTATGTTCAGGTTGGCTCCCAGGCCACCATGATGGCAGAACCACGCGTCCGCCTAGTTTTCTGGGTGCACCTTGGAGTTAATCCCCAAGGCTCCCTGTTGCAATCTACATCGTAGAAAACCCGAAAAACAAACATTCGCACGGGGTCTTCTCCTGCCATTTATGCAATGCAACATCACCGATCCAGACCAACTTGTCCGGGTAGGCTTCACACATTATGCCTATATCCGTTCTCGATTACGGACTTTACATGTAAACAACGGGGACTATTCATGTCTACCCGAAGGAACGCCTCAAACTCATCGCAAACTCGCAAGAGCGGGCTTCCCTATACAAAAGAAATAGAGCTTCACATGCTCAAGTAGAGAATCGTTACCCTAGCATTCTTCCTTGGCGCCATGGAAATGTAAGCGGATGAAAAGCACCGCACTCTCCTTGCCTCCGTAAATCCGAAGTCGGTTCGCGATTTGGAGCTTCGAAGCGCCGCCAGTGACCGGATCTAGGCTTCTTCTTCTTCCTTTGCTTTCACCTCTCTCTTGACTTAGAAAGAGAACCACTCAAGTTAAACGAGTGTTTCAAAGGCCCAATCCCGGGTATATCCCAGTAGGAACACCCCGCAACCGTCGGATCCCAAAATAAGGAAACGAATGGCTACGATTTGTAGCTGAAAAGTAAAACCAGGGCCGAACACGGCCTGCGACACGCCCGTGTCCAGGGTCGTGTCCCTCATTCGCCGTCAAAATCAACGCGTTACAAAAATTACACGGGTCCCGACATGCCCGTGTTTAACCTGACATGCCCGTGTTCCAACTGACACGGCCGTGTGGTTGGTCGTGAGCCCTCATCGACATAGCCCTGAAAACAACCCGAGACTCACACGGGTATTGGACACGCTCGTGTCCTATTTGACACGCCCGTGTCAAACCCGAACACGCCTGGGCTCCAAGCCGTGTTCACTATCTCAACACTTCATCGAGCGAAGTTTGTCGACCACCCGACACGGCCTTGGACACGCCCGTGCCCTATGTCGTGTTCCGTGTCTCAATACTTCGTCGAGCGGAAATCGTTGACTTCCTGGCAGATCGTCGACACGAGCTCGACACGCCCTGAGACATGCCCGTGTCTCAGGACGTGTTCTCTGCTCGACGATCGTCGACTCCAAAAATTCGTCGACCTCACGACCAAATCGTCGACTCAAGCCTGACACGCCCTGGGACACGTCCGTGTCCTAGGCCGTGTGCCCCCTGCCAAATTCCAGATTTGGCCCAAAACACCTCCCGTCGCTCTTTTGAGTTTCGGGGCGTTACAGAACTCGCCACCCAAGCCCCCATTAGCAGGCATGGCAGGTTGACCCCTCGGGGAGGTTATGTGAATTCTACTCTGAGGGGATCTCTCCATCCAGGCTCCCATTAGCTGGTAGGGCAGGTTGACCCCTCGAGGAGGTTAAGTGAATTCTACCCGGAGGGGATCTCTCAACGCAGGCTCCCGTTACCTAGCAAGGCAGGTTGACCCCTCAGAGAGGCCAAGTATTTTTTGCTCCAAAAGTGTCACACTCAGCGAATACATTGGGTTGAACATTTATTTCTGAGCGTGGAACTTGCTAGAAAAGAGCGACGATTGTGCACAACCCCGTATTCGCTGAGTGGGGTCCCCAAGCAAGCACAAGGTGTAATCCAGAGAATGGTCTGGGATAAGGGAGCCCAAAGGCTAAGGGGATAAAGGGTCGAGTGCGGCGGGTGGTAGACACTCCCCTTGGCAAGGGAGTGTTCGACGGGAGGCCGGCACCCTCCCCGGTCCCTATTTCAGGGGGCGGATGTGGCGGGAGGCCGACGCCCGCCTCGGTCTCTTTTTAGGGGGCAGGTGCGGCTGGAGGTCAGCACCCGCCCTGGCCTCTTTTCGGGGGGATGGTGAGGCGGGAGGCCGGAACCCACCCCGACCCCTATTTCAATGGGTGAGTGCGGTGGGAGGACGAAGCCTGCCCCGACCCCTATTTTAGGGGGCGGGTGCGGCGGGAGGTCAGCACCCGCCCCGAATCTTTTTCAGGGGGCGGCTGCGGCGGGATGCCGGTACCCGCCCCGGTCTTATTTCAGGGGGCGGGTACGGCCTGAGGTCGACACCCTCCCTGACCCCTATTTCAGGGGGAGGGTGCGGCCTGGAGTCCGGCACCCGCTCAGGTCCCTTTTCATGCGGCAGGTGCGGCGGGAGGCTGGCACCCATCCCTGCCTCTTTTCATTGGGGGGCAGGTGTGGTGGGAGGCCGACAACCACCCCGGCCTCGTTTCTAGGTGCGGGTGGGGCGGGAGGCCAGGCACCCGCCCTATACTCTTTTCAGGTGGGGCGAGTGCGGCAGGAGGCTGACACCTGCCCCGACCGATCTTCAGGAAGCCGCGTGTGGCGGGAGGCTGGAACTTGCCCCGACCTCTTTTTAGGGGGCGTGTTGGGTACATTGGTCACAATGTACTTGATTTGAAGAAGTCTGAGAGTTAGGGATAGATCTTAACTTACACTAGTTAGAGTTATATGAGAAAAGAAAATCACAGCACAAAAGTAAGGAACAGATGACCAAGAAACACAGAAAACACAAAGATATATAGTGGTTCCCCAACCTGGGTATATATCAACACGACTGTGGCGCATCACCAAACCAACGGACAAACCGAAGTCACCAACTGCACTATCCTGAAATACCTGAAGACTCGCCTTCAAGAGGTCGGGCAGTGGGCAGACGCTCTCCCCAACATCTTATGGGCCTAAAAGACAATGGCAAGAACCCCAACCGGGGAAACACCCTTCAACCTCTGCTACGGATTAGAAGTAGTTATACCAATTGACATCGAGATCCCAAATCCTCTCGTCCAAGCTTACGACCCAATAGAAAATGAGGCCCTCATGTTGGGAAACTTGGACCTGGGCTAAGAATTCAGGGATGAAGCAACTCAAAGGATCGCCGCATATCAGGGTCGTATGGCTTATTTCTACGACCAGAGGGTGAAGCCGAGTCCAATCAATATCGGGGACCTTGTCCTCTGAAACCTTGAAGCAGCGGGAAAGGGCCCTTAGAAGGAAAAACTCTCTCCTACTTGGGAGGGGCCTTTCGTCATCATGACAGTGGTAAAACCCGGGACCTGCAAGCTGAAGTCTCTGGACAGGAAAATGCTCCCACGAACTTGGAACGTGCAAAACATGTGCCACTTCTACCAATAATCTGTAATGAATCGCTCGGCCAGACCAGCCCACTCATGTATCTTTTTCAACATCAATATAATGAAATTTCGTCTATACAACGACCTCCAATAAGCTCAGGCAAGAGGGACAACAATCTTTCTGCACCTCCCAGGCGAGATAGACGAAAGTGTTTCTGTACCTTTCAGACGAGATTAGTGAAAGCCTTTTTGCACCTCAGGCGAGATCGGCAAAAACCCTTCTACACCTTAGGCGAGACAGACAAAGGTATGTCTGCACCTCCCAGGTGATATGGATAAAGGTCCATCTGCACATTCACTTGGACGAACCCTAGTTCTCTTGCGACATGAACTAACAAAGTTTCTTCGCCACTCCACCCATATGGAACCTGGTTCTCCTAAGATGTGAACGAATAAAGGTTCTTCGCCACCTCCACCCGGACAGACCTCGGTCCTTCTAAGGCGCGAACGAACAAAGGTTTTTGCCACCTTCACCCGGACGGACCCCAGTCCTCCTGAGGAGCGAACGAACAAAGGTTCTTTGTCACCTCCACCCGGGCGGACCTCGGTCCTCCTGAGGCACAAATGAACAAAGGTTCTTAATGGACCTCGTGTCTTTCAAGGGACAAACAGACAAAAGCTCTTCACCACTTTCAAAAGAACGGAACATGAGCCCTTCCCAGACATAGGGCATCCCTGATCCTCTGAGGCAATTTCGCCAAGATCAACCATTAGTCCTCCTATGTCACTCAGTCAAAAGTGAACTTCCCACCCTGGGGTGCCATCCAGACAAAGGGGGGAAACATCCCATTACACTACTGATGCAGCAAGCCCAGAGCCGCCCCGCTCTAGCGACCATCACGGCCTGCCTAGAGGCCCACGAACTAGTGGCCCACTGCCGGGCTGCAGCCCATGCACCCCATCCATGACCGCACCTATTCTCAGTGTGGCGGGATGTTGAGGCAAGATCTCGAACCCAGCCCCTTGATAAATCTCTTTCCTAACAGAGACTCAGTTGGTGATAGTACCTGTTAGGAAAGGGATTTATCAAGGGGCTGGATTCGAGACCTTGCCTCAACATCCCGCTGTGCTGAGAATAGGTGCGGTCATGGGTGGGGTGCACCCCATGGGCTGCAGCCCGGCAGTGGGCCGCTAGTTCGTGGGCCTCTGGCCAGGCCATGATGGTTGCCAGAGCGGGCGGCTCTGGGCTTGCTGCATCAAAAGAGTGATGTAGGGAGCGTTTTCTCAAGAGACCTACCAAGTCACGACACCGATCCAGCGCACTACACGACCACTACTAACGCACATATGCTAGCACCTAATCCTTCTCAACAATGGTTTCGCATTCCACAGCACAAACAGCGGGAGAAGAGTCGACTAAAAGTATCGATTCGAAAGTAGTCAACTAGATTCTCCCAAAACTAACACAAAGGTTGCCAATCTTTCAGAGAACAAGACCACGGCTATAGGCCGAGATCCGTTCAAGCAAATAGGATCCACTCGATCTGGAAAAATGATAGATTTCAGATGAAAATGATTTTGATTCAGATTTTCACAAGAGATTGCTTTCAATGTTGCGGAAGAGACGACGGCTTCGGATCTCCCCCAAACGTACAAGAAGAAACCTCACAAGATTTAGGGATGAGAATTTACCCAACCCGATCTATCTTCTCACAAGGTAATGTGGATGAATATCTCTTCCACGATCCACCGGTGTCGCACCGAATGGAGTTGCAGTCGTCCTCCCCGGAGTCGCACCAAGAATTCCTAGCCTAGGAATCTCCCGTGGAGAAACCGAAGCTCGGCGGAAGGATGCAGGGGGCGACAACTTCAATAGATGCAGGCCGAACCAAGCTTAGCTTTAGGGTTTTAATTTCTTCCTTTCATTAATCTCCCAACAAACCCCTATATATAGGAGTGTCAAAATAAAAACTAACCATCCAAGATGGAGATGAAATCTCAACCATCCGGGTGGTTAAACACACACCACTCATGTCCCAAAGTAGGAAATAACATAATACAAGACCCAAATGAATATAAAATTATTACCATAGCGCGGAATAATTTTATATTCGAAATATAAAATAAAACATGACAACTAATTAATCCTTGCATGCCGAGGTCGGAGGTTGCAGTATCGCCGCCCTGTCCCGTTCTCTGAATCGTCGTGTCGCCGCCGAAAGTCCTTCTGTTGTAGAAAATATGTCACCTCGCTTGAATCTTGTGGATCATCATGTAGTGGAGAGTAGGCGACATCATCATGTGATGGAGAGTAGGCGGCATCAATCCTCCCCCGATTAACATCACGTAGCTCAGATGCGTGACCCAGGAGGTAGCGGTGAAGAAGAGCAGATCCAAAAGCTCAAGCTCGGGCTCTAGAACCCACGTGTCATCAGATGGTGGACGATCACCCCATCGGATGCGGAAGCGGCGGTGGTCACCATTGTGAGAAGTAATGAGTCCATCAGCTAATATCATGTCAGTTATAAGATGGTTTTTGGGAAACCTTGTAAACATGTCAGCACAAGTAATAAAAACTTGCGAACTACCATCCAATGTGTCACCTATAGTGGTCGTGTGAGAGAGATTCACGGAACTACCACTCCCCATGCCTAGAGAATTTTGAGTGGAAGGAGAAGACGATAAAGAAGTCAACTCAGGTTGGGGAGATACATACGGCGTCAGATCCGAAACATTGAAATTGGGTGAAACACCCCAATCAATAGTCAAATCCAAAACAAAAGCATTATCTCCTAATTTCTTCAGAATCTGAAACAGGCCGACTACCCCGAAAGAACCCGTGGGTCCGGCTAAGGACAACTACGCTCTGACGTCAGCTCCAAGCGCCCACGCCCAATGGAAATCACCAGGTTAACATGTTGTGTCATATACGTGTATTCAAACAACGGGACATGAAAAATAAAGCACTCCCTGTTCAACGGGACGAGCAAGGATCCAATAGGAGGGACGAAACGTCCACACGATGTGAAAACAATCAAGTAATCTCTTAGTATCAACATCAACGCTCCTTTTAAGACACCGCCTATTCAGGGGATGAAATGCCCCCGCAGCCATTGCACTATGCAGATCCTCCCGCCAAGCATGAGGTCGAGCACAATGACACAATTATCTTCCCACAAAGGACCAACCACTAAAGCGGTCATCTCAAGGATGCCATAACCCTTCAGCCTCACTTCGCTTAAAGGTTTTATGACTTTTGGTGATTGTTCGTCCTGAAATACTGCACCATCCCGAGGCGTAGACATCATTCGCGCTTCTCCGGCTGCGCCAGCTTGGCCTTCACCATGACACAGCCTCAACTCTCGACAAAAATGGATCCCAATTCCTACTCAACAAGGCAAGAGTCAGCCATGAATTCTCCTTCGAAGTCCTCCCGAGACATACCTCGAATCCTCCTGCACCATCCAACAAGAAAAAACTCCGAGTTTGTCTGCGGCTCCAAAGTAGAGGGGGCAGATGACCACGCTCATAACACTCAAGTAATGGTTCCCCGATGCTAACACTCACGACGCATAAGTAGTGCAATGCATAAAATGCATTTGGATCACCGCAACACGCAAAACTCAAAGCTAAGAGCGTCTCCATAAAGCACAGCAAGGGCCGTTAATGCACAAAAGTACGTCACGGTGCCAAGCCACACCCTTTGCACTGCACAAAACCTCTCGTCATGTGCAAAGCGTAATGACGCACACATGACGGCCCGACCCTCGTAACCATCATCTTGGAGCTCCCTCGACCGTCCGACATCACTTCGCTCCAAGCCTCTATGACTCTCTAAACTCTGCAATCATGAAAGCTTGCGACATTACGACGTCCTAGAGCATAGACATCATCAATGGCTTCCACCTTAGAAGGATCTACTTCAACTTTTGATAAGAACAGACACCAAGTCCTTATGTGCTTCAACGCAAGGGTGGAGGCCATGTCCTTCCATATTTTCAAGCTGGAACGAACTTGCTGGTACCTCCCCGACATCAAGACAAGTGGCAGGATATCCCTCCACATCACGTCCGAGAAACTGCCACCAGCGCTAACAGCCTGCAGCAACTGCACTAGCTTGTGTGCAACATCATACTCACACATTCAGATGAAGAGAGATGTAAAAACTAAGCGCTTCCACACTGGTGCAGTACACAAAGTGCAATGTGAAAGGATGTTCCTGCAATTCCCCGCAAGCATTGCACAACAAGCAAGGATGATATACGAGTAGTCAACCCCAAGGCAAGACAGTCAAGCTAAGAAATTTCACGGCTCGTCGCTTTGCAGTTCACGGCCCGCAAAATTTTGGTGGCATTTGATGGAGTTCGCCCGTAAACTTTTGAGCCAAACTAGAAAGACTCAGACCGAGGGCACGTGGGGAAAACCAGCCTAACCGGACACGTCATGCACAAATAGTCATTCTCCCCCCGAAGGCTCGAAAATACTTGAGAAGAGGGCAAAACCAAACACACGCCTCACAAGCACGCAAGCGCCTCACGGGCACGCGACACGCAAGAGCTCGTGCGCACCTAGTGCACGCAGCGCTAGAGCGTGCCTTGCACAGCGCGAGCAGCACAGCGCTAGCGCTAGCTGCCTCCACTGCCCTCGGTCGTCGCCGCTGCCGAGCAACCTACCCGGGCCGTACAAACCGCCCGGGGGGGCGCTTCCGTCAATTCGCTAAAATTGGTGATCCAGGAGACCAAAACTGAGCGACGTCATTCGCCAGCATGAATTTCGTCCCTGCACAATTACTAACATATCCCTCCAGAAAACTATAAATAAGTCTTCTTGTCTTTATTTGAAGACAACCTACTCGAGAGGCTACAAAGAACTCTGAGATTTTTCGGCGAGATTGTGGATTTTGGTCGATCCTTCGCTCTGGAATTTGCTCTGCTTTTCTTCTAGCACAAAGGCTCCAATGGGCTTCAAGGCTCTGCGGACTTAAACATTTCTCTCTACCGGAACGCTTCCATCAAGATTCTGTGGACACATCAGTCTGCAAGCTTCCCGCGAACATGAGCCAAACCGCCTATCAGCACAAGCTTGCACCCGCGGCCACTGAGCAATGCATCAGTACGCAAGCCTCCATCTGCTCAGGCTGCTCCTTGGCAAAGCCAATCAGCACACCCTATCCGCAGAAACCAGACCGCATAGTCCGCGGACTCCATGCAACAAGCCGCTCAGAAGACAGCCGGCTTTCCATTAGACCTTCCACCAGGCCGCATATCACAGTCCGCCCAGTCCGCCTAGTCCGCCAAAGCTGTCCGCCCCAGGCCGCCCGGCCTGTCCCGTCACCCACTTCCACTTCACAAATTTCAACACTCCCCCTTGAAGTGGGAAGTGGTGACCAAGCCCAGCAAGCTGCGCAAGCGTTCAAAGGGCCCCTTCGACAGTGGCTTCGTGAAGATGTCAGCAAGATTATCTTCACTCCGAACATGCCCGACCAGTAGAGATCCTTCTAACACCTTCTCCCTGATGAAATGGTGATCAATCTCTATATGCTTGGTCCTGACATGACACACTGGATTGTTAACCAGTTTGAGAGCACTCTCATTGTCACCCCAGAGTAAAGTAGGCCCTTGCACTTCTTCATGAACATCCTCTATAAGCCTCCTCAACCAAATGACTTCCCGAGCAGCCAAGGTCGAAGCCTTATACTCCGCCTCCGTGGTTGAAACTGACACCGAGTCCTGCTTCTTGCTACACCACGAGATGCTAGCTGAACCGCAAGTGAACACATAACCTGAAGTAGACCTTTGATCATCCGAATCACCGCCATAGTCAGCATCCGTGTACCCGAGCAACGCAAACTCCGCGTCCCTTCTATAGAGGAGTCCCATATCAGAAGAAGCCTTGACATACTTCAGAATACCCTTCGCCGCCACCAGATGAGATTGTCTTGGTTCAGCCATATACCGACTTACTCGGCCAACAGCATAAGCGATATCCGGCCTTGTAATCGTCAAATAAATCAAGCTCCCAACAAGAGTCCTGAACACCAAGGGATCATGAAGAACCCTTCCCTCATCTCGTCGAAGCTTCAGCCCAGATTCCAGTGGAGTAGAGCACTTCTTCCCTTCGTCCATGCCAAACCGCTTCACAATGCGATCAGCATACCCTTTCTGGCTAATGAGAACCCCGCACTCCTTCCTCTCCACTTCCAGACCGAGAAAGTGATGCAACTCTCCCAAGTCTTTCATCTCGAAGCGTATAGCAAGCTCAGCCCTGAGCCTTGCTACTTCCCCCTCCGAATTCCCTGTGATGATCATGTCATCCACATACAGCAGGACCAAGACTCGTAGCTCCCCCTTCTTCTTGACGAACAAGCTTGAATCCGAGTTGGAAGCAAGGTATCCATAGAATTGCAAGTACTCTGCAATCTTCCCACACCACGCTCTAGGAGCTTGCTTCAACCCATAGAGAGCCTTCCTGAGTTTGCAGACATAGTCCGGATGCTTTTCAGAGACAAAACCAAGCGGTTGATCCATGAAGATGTCCTTGTCAATCTCTCCGTAAATAAAGTCATTCTTCACATCAAGTTGCCACAACCTCCATCCCTTGCTAGCAGCCAAGGCGATCACCACTCTTACAGAAGTCATCTTCGCAACTGGACTAAATGTCTCCTCATAGTCTTCTCCATACTGCTGTGAGAATGCTCTAGCGACCAGGCGAGCTTTGAACCGATCAATGCTCCCATCAGCCTTCTTCTTCAACTTATACACCCACTTGCAAGTAACCGAAGTAATGCCATCAACCTTGGGCACAAGGTCCCAGGTTTCATTCTTCTTCAGAACATCAATCTCTTCCTTCATGGCACCTTCCCACTCCTTCACTCCAGTGGCCTCGTTGAAGTTTGCAGGCTCTCGCTCATCCAGAGGACCTGCAAAGAAGCAGGAGACAAAGCTCACTGCATTCCCATCACAGTACCGAGCCGGTGGCTTAACCACCCTCTTCGATCTTCGAAGACACGGCTCCTTGCTCACGGCTTCCGTTGCTTCTACGGGCTCCACTCCTACCTGGGGCAAGCATTGAGCAGTGCTCCCCCTGCTTCCTGAGCCAGAAGGCTCAGCCTCGGGGTTCGAAGCAACAGGAGCTGCTGGTGAAACAACAAGCTCCTCTTCCAAACCTTCAACAGCCTCCACCGGTACTTCATCAACCTTGCTACTTCCTGTTAGCTCCACCGAGCCACCTCCATATGACGTCAGCTCGTCAAAGACAACGTCTCTTGACACCACGAACTTCTTCGTCACAAGGTCCATGCATTTCCATCCCTTCTTCCGCTCATCATAGCCAACAAAGACAAGTTTCCTTGCCTTCGCATCCAGTTTTGTCCGTGAAGCATCCGGGACATGCACGTAGCAAGTTGAACCGAACACCCGAAGGTGTCCAACACACGGCTTCTCCTTCAGCAACAGCTCAATAGGAGTCTTCATGTTGATAGGGCTGAGTGGCGTCCGGTTGATAACATAAGCAGCACAAGACATCCCCTCCGCCCAAAAGGACCTTGGGATATCTTTCGCATGAAGCCAGCATTTGCAGGTCTCCGTCAGATGACGGATCTTCCGCTCCGCTACCCCATTTTGTTGTGGAGTGTGAGCACAAGTAAGCTCCCGTTGGATCCCGTGCTTCCTGCAGAAGTTAGAAAACTCGGAGGAGATAAACTCAACCCCGTTATCAGTTCTAAGCTTCTTAATCCGCAATCCAAGCCGGCCTTCTACCAACTCCTTAAACTCCACAAACAAACAGAAGGCTTCCAACTTCTCCTTTAAGAAGTACACCTAAGTATACCTTGAGTAATCATCAACCAAGACAAGCATGTATCTGCTTCCACCAAAGCTGGCAGTAACCGTCGGTCCCATCAGGTCGCCATGAATGCACTCCAATGGTGTCTTGCTCCATGTTTGTGATTTATCAAACGGAAGGCGATGTGCCTTACCGTATTGACAGCCCGCGCAAACATGCCCATCACCAAAGGAGGACAACTTCGGCAACCCCCTCACCAGACTTCTACTTGCCATCGCCTTCAACTTGTCCATGCCAACATGCCCCAGCCTTTCATGCCAGATAGCAGCGCTATCATTGGCTCTCATTTATCAACATAAGCACTGGTGGAAAGAACAAACAAGTTCTTCACCCTCCTCCCAACATGAGCAACATCAGCCTTTACCGCTGATACGTTGCGAACGAACCTCACGTCTGTTGGCCCAAACAGAACGTGATACCCAGCATCCACCACATTGGTCACCGAGAAGAGGTTCTTCTTCATGCCCGGTACGTAATACACACTCCTTAACGTGAGTGGCCCCTGATCACTACCCAAAGACACGACCCCCTCTTTCTCTACTGCATAAACAGTATTATCAGCAGTGATAATAGCTTCATTACCTGAGTAAGCCTGCATGGAGGTGAACTTCGATTTGTCTCCGGTGAGGTGATGACCACACCCGGAGTCCACGATCCACTCGCTGTTGAAGTCCTCAGCAGACAAGGCCCGGACACAAGTGCCCGTCATAAAAGCTCCGCCCCATCCTGCTTCTTCACTTCTCGAGCAAGCTTCCTCCTTTCCCGCAGCATGCCTAGGCTGCAGTTTGACCTTGCAGTCCCGCTTGAAGTGCCCTCGCTGATGACACCGGTAGCACTTCAAATTCTTCTTCCAGTCCTTAGGAGCATTGCTCCTTTCCGGCGGATATGAAGTTGAAGTCTCCTTCTCACCAACGGCCTGCACCTTCTTCTTCTTCTTCCCTTCCCATCCTTTCTTCTTGCCTGAGAAGAGAGCTTCGCTGCCTTCCTGATTCAGGTTCACTCCAGCCATCTGCCTTGCTAAGCTCTCCTGCGAGGCAAGCAGATTCTCCAGCTCCAGCAAAGACGGCTGAGTAGCCCACCCTTGAACAGATGTGACAAAGGCCACATACTCCTTCCGCAAGCCGCGGATAATGTGCCGTTTCATCTTCGCCTCAGAGATAGGCTCATCAGGATCCAGTGCCGACAGCTCAGCACATAAGATCTTCATCTTTAAGAAGTACTTGGAGATGGAAAGGTCTCCCTGAGTTGCCCTGGCCAACTCATTCTCCAGGAACTGAAGCCGCGCCACATTCTTCCTATTGAACAACTCATCAATGGTTGTCCAAATATCAGCAGCCGACTCACACCCAACGATGTGATCAAACAGTTCCGGAGACACAGCTCTCTTCAGAATGAACTCCGCCTTAGCATTTGTTCTTCTCCAGAGCCTAACCTGCTCAGCAGTACCGAAAACAGCAGTGACTTCCTGCTTGTCGTCACCACCGACGACTTCCCACAGCTCCTCGCCAAGAAGATAACTCTTCATGCACGACTTCCACTTCTTGAAGTTAGTCGGCGTTAAGAGTTCAATGCCAAGACCCCTTGCAAAACTCCCTTCCATTGCAACACCTGTTGGCAACCTTTCAGCAGCTCCGAGCAACAACACAGGTTGATCACCACTCAATCACTGAGTAACAACACTGGCTGACTTCCGCTCACGCAACTGAACCTCAGAAACCTGGCTTTGATACCATGTTAAATTTTCTCAACGTGGTCAGCAAGATAGCCCAAACGCCAAATTAATATCTTCGGAACTACCCAGTTCTCACGTTGAACCAGCGGAAACCAAGGAACAAAGGTTAATCCCAACAAACAATGGAAGCACAAGCAGGTCTTTTATTCATTCACTTCTTTACACCATGAGGCATACATAGCGAGATATGATTTCGCTAGTATAACAGCTGAAAACAGAAAGCACCAAAAAACAAGCCGGGCGGACAGTACCGGATTCCGCCAAGACCGCGAGGTCGCCGAGGTCGCCGAGTCTGATGAGATCGCCCGAACTTAGCTGCAATCCGCCGAATAGCCACGGAGTCCGCCGAAGCCGCGAGGCCGCGCGGACACACCGTTATTCGCCTCCTGCTGAACCTGAACTGAGGAACACCCCTACCCGCCTGAAGTTGGCGGACAGGTTATTGAAGTTGGCAAAGATAAAACAGAACTGACAAGCCGCAGAGCGACCTCCTGCTGAGTCCGCAGAGACCGCACACTTCCAAGTAGACCGAAGTCACAGCCAAACTCCTGGCTCCTTGAAGCTAACCGCGTGATCTGCAAACAGCAAACGTCAGCACTGAAATAATCTGCGCAGACTGACAAACTGAGACCGCAGCACTTCGCTCAATCCAACTTACTGTTCACTCAAGTTACTTAGGTTTCTGTAGATGTGCCAGGGGGGTCCTATTTATAGGCAAGGTGAGGAGTGTGGTCACCGCCCAAGAGATAGCGACACCTCCCCAGCCCGCACGATAGCAAAACTCCGTCCGCCGAGTCCGCAAGGACTTAGCCGGATACCAAGGAAAACCGCCAGGAGCAAGGCAACCATTGACGAACCCTCTCCAGTCCGCCCAAGCTATGCGGACAAGGCATCAACCCGCAAAGCTCCAACCACTGCAGGACAGCAACCCCCTTCAATGGCAGTCCGCACCAACCCGAGGCAATCCGCAAGACTCACACCTCAATCCGCCACAAGTCCACGACCAAAGGCAGATAGCAACAGTCCGCCCGGTCACAGCGGACTTGGCGGATACTGCGGACAACATGGTCTTAGCACAAAGTGTGACCAAGTCCAAAACCATCAAAGGCCAATGCGAGCATGGCGGACACAAACTCCCGTCCTCCAAACACCCTAGCACAGACCGCCATCAGTCCGCGAGCTCCTCGCACTCCTGTCCAACGCAGCAGCCTCCTCCCGAACTCCAAAACCAGTCCGCCAACACGATCTCCACAGCAAAGCACCTGCTGTGCCACCAGAGCTCGACAAGGCCTCAGCCAAGCTCTAAGCCCAGTCCGCAACAGCTCAAACCGCGGACACATCAGTCCACAAGCTTCCCGCGAACATGAGCCAAACCGCCTATCAGCACAAGCTTGCACTCGCGGCCACTGAGCAATGCATCAGTCCGCAAGCCTCCATCCGCTCAGGCTGCTCCTTGGCAAAGCCAATCAGCACACCCTATCCGCAGAAACCAGGTCGCATAGTCCGCGGACTTCATGCAACAAGCCGCTCAGAAGATAGCCGGCTTTCCACTAGACCTTCCACCAGGCCGCACATCACAGTCCGCCCAGTCCGCCTAGTCCGCCAAAGTTGTCCGCCCCAGGCCGCCCGGCCTGTCCCGTCACCCACTTCCACTTCACAAATTTCAACAAGAAGAGGGGTAAAACATTCACTTCTCTCCAAACTCAAGAATTGGAAGATTTCTAGAGAGGCTTTTGCGGCAATCATCTTAGTTTGGGAGAACTTTTGGACGTCGTTGTACGACGTTAACTAGGAGTACTTTGCTTGCACGGATTGGATCTAAAGCATATTTAGGCAAAGATTCGAAGAGGCATCTTGGAGAGGATCTGTGTATTCTGTCTCGATCGTCACTGTCGATAACTTGCAATTTTTTGTTGCTATTTATTGTATTGTGTAGTGTGAATCTGGTGAAGATCCTATAAGGATAGAAGAGGGAAAGACTTGTAATTGTCTACTATTTCATACATTTTAGTGGCGGCTTTTCGGGTTGGACGTGCGACTCTGATCGTCCTGTGGTTTTCACCCTATTGGGTTTCCATGTTAAATCTCTGTGTCACATTTTATTGTTGTTATTTTATACTGTGTTTTGGTTGTGTATTGGCATACCGCTAAACGGTTGTGTGGGTACTTGCTCAAACTAATTTATAGGTGCTCTAGTCGGGCTTGCGTGCTCTCTAGCTCAATAAGTTGTATCAGATTCAGGTTCATTATCAGAGCATTTCCTGGGCTAACCTGTCTGAGATTCGTGACGTGTCGATCGGATATTTCGGGTTAGTGATCGGTTGCGGTAGGTGATGATCATTGGTCCTCTCCCTATCCTCTTTGATTCCTTTATTTAAAATAATTGGCTCAAAGAACTGAGGTCAGTCCGATCAGTGACAGAGCACGATGAAGTTTATATCAGGTTCAAGCTCTGAACAAATGATTAAATTGAATGGCACGAACTATCACCAGTGGTACTTACTAATGGAAGATCTCATCTACGTCAAGGGTTGGCATGCTCATATGTTTGAGGAGATGTCTAAAGACATGGATCCAAATAAGTGGATGGTGGAGCACAAAAAATTTGTGGATATATCAGACGGTTCATAGAACTGAATGTATACAACCATGTTGCAAGTATCGTTGATGCGAAGATACTTTGGAAGACTCTCGAGACGTTGTATGCTAAGAATGCTGGCATTAACAAGCTATATCTACTAAAGAAGCTTAGAGAGTTTAAGTATAGAGATAGCTCACCTATCTTGGATCGTGTGAACGAATTCCAAAGTATTATTGATCAACTCACTACTATGAAGATGACCTTCAAGCACGAGGTTAATGCTCTTTGGCTGTTGAAGTCTCTTCCAGACTCTTGGGAGATTGTTAGAGTTTCTCTAACCAACTCCTCTCCTATAGGCATCATTATTATGGAGATTGCTAAAAGTAGTATCCTGAATGAAGAGTTGAGAAAGAAGTATCAAGGAATACCAGACTCTTCTTCACGAGCTGATATACTCTATACTGAGCCCAAGGGGAGAGGCAGGAGCAAGAGTATAGGGAGGAAGAGTGAGAGAAGCCAAAGCAGAGAAAAATCCAAGTCATATTATCAAAATATGGAGTGCCACTATTGACATAAGAAGGGGCATATTCAAAAATTTTGTTATTCTCTAAAGAATGACCAGAAGAAGAAGGAAGAGTCCTCAAATGAGAAGATGGACACGCATACGGCTGCCACCATCTCTACAGAGTAGCAAGATGTCATCATTGTTGGAGATGACGTCACAGCTGCACTCTCGGGCAATGATAAGTGCTAGATTGTGAACTCAGGTGCTTCTACACATGTCTCCCACAACAGAGAGTTGTTTACCACTTACATGACTCACAATTATGGAGTGCTTAGAATGGGCAACGGTGACACGTCTAAAGTCATCAGGTGGGGAAACATGCACCTAAAGATGAGCACAAGAGGTTTACAGATTTTAAAGGATGTATGACACGTACCTGACATCCGCTTCAACCGAGTTTCAGTTGGGAAACTAGGTGATGAGAGATACTCGAGTGTCTTTGGTAGAGATTTTTGTAAGTTAATCAAGGGGTAGCTAGTAGTAGTTAGAGGTTATAGAGATACTGGTCTATACTATATAGAGGGGAGGCCTAAATCTATTTAGGCCAATACTGTTAGAGATGGTTTATCCACATTTGTATGATATAAGAGACTAAGTCACATTAGCCAGAAGGATCTGGGATGTCTCGCCAAGAAGAAGATTATATCTGATCTATCTGTAGATCAGTTAGAGAGATGCGACCACTACATTGCTGGAAAGTAGAATAGAGTATCTTTTCATAGCCACACTTCTACCAAGAGATCCGAGCCACTAGAGCTCGTACATACTGATATTTGCGGACCATTCAAGGTTCGGACGAGAGGAGGAGCGTCCTATTTTGTGACGTTCATTGATGATTTTTTTAGGAAGCTTTGGGTCTATACTATTAAGACCAAAGATGAGGTCCTTGACACCTTTTAGAGATTACACGCTGAAGTAGAAAGACAAACTGAGAAAAAGCTAAAGTGCATCAGGTTCGACAATGGAGGAAAATATATTGGTCTCTTTGATGAGTACTGCACAGAACAAGGGATTAGACATGAAAAGACTCTGCCCAAGATGCCACAGCTGAATGGTGTAGCAGAAAGATTGAATAGAACCCTGATGGAGAGGGTAAGGTGCATGTTGTCTGAGTCAAAACTACCTGACATGCTTTTGGGGTGAGGCTTTATATACAGCTGCACATGTCAGCAACTTATCTCTCTGTACAACCTCATATTCGCTGAGTCAGACCAGCAGGCGCAATGGTCAAAATTAGGCTAGCCAAAGGAGTTCCCGCCCTAAAGAATATCTCGCCCAAGTTGGCGGGAACGCTCGCCGAATCGTCGAACCCAGATCGGCGAGCGCAACTGAATCGTCGAACGGAGATCAACGGGCCAAGATCGTCGAGCGCAGCCAATGCGCGGAACGCTTGCGCTTGCGCCAAGCTCCAATCTCAAAGGGGCTCTCGCCTATAAGCAGGCGAGAATGTTTGTGCCGGGCTCTAGACAGAAGGCTCTCAGCTCAGAGATCTCGCCGAGTGGGGCCCAAGGCCTTGGGTAAAATGTCCTAATTACCCTCAGGCAAAATTACCCCTATACCCTCAGGAAAACAGCGGGATTCGGCTATTGACAGATCAACTAGGGGCTTTTCAGTAATCTCAGGTCAGCAAGATGCTATAAATAGACCCATAAGGGCTCCTTAGAAGGCAAGTTGTCATTATCTTCTAACTTCTAGTGCTTTCTGAGGAGCTCGTAGCCCAGCTTTTGGCTTTGGAGGGGAAGCTCTCAGAGATCTTCCAGGTGTGAGGTGGGACCTCCCTGCTGAGGCTTTGGGTCAGTCTTAGGTGCTTTGCAGCTAGTCGAGGGTTGAGGCTTGAGAGAAGTAGGTGTTGGCTGCACCCATGTTTTTGAACTCCCGTTGAGGTCATTTTTGGCTTCAACAATTCTGGTGCAGTGAGCGTGGAAAGCAGCTGATACAAGAAAGCCTTGAGTTTTGTCCCATGGCTGGAGGTGAAGGAGAAGGGTCTGGTTCTGGAGGCTCCCCCACCCGAGGAGAGGAAGCGATGAAGAGGATGCTGGATGAATTCAGGCGAGAAGTCTTGCAGATGATCAGCTTGGCCTTCTCGGCCAGAAGCGAGTGGGCCACACCTCAGGTTCCGATAGAGGAGGTCCCGCTCCTAGGCGAGAACGCCCCTAGACAGCGCCCGGGGAAGGAGGTCCCGGCGGAGGCTGGCGAGAGAGATGTGGCGGCGTGGGAGCTCTTCCCAGGCCAGAGCCAGCGCCCGGGCAAGGAAGCTTTGATAGACTTGGGCGAGAAGGAGACAGCGGTGTGAGAGCTTTTTCCCGGGCACGGCCTCGCGGATCGGGCCAGCCAGCCGAGGCCGCGGGACGTGCCCTCTCGCCAGGCAGGAGGCGAGAGCCCGTTCAGCGAGCTCATCATCTCAGCTCCGGTACCAGAGGGATTCCGGGATCCTGACATGTCATACTACTCGGGAAAGGATGACCCTGTACAGCACATGCAGTAGTTTGAATACGTGGTTTCGATAAGGCAGATGACGGATGCCTTCAAGTGTCGGCTGTTCGCCATCACCCTGAAGGAGAAGGCTCGGGACTGGTTCCACCAGTTGCCAGCAAGATCAATCTACTATTTTGAGGATCTGCGGAGAAGTTTCCTGTTGAGGTTCTCAACCTCGAAGAAGCGGAAGAAGGAGGTGGAGTGCCTGTTTGCGGTGAGGCAGAAACCGGATGAGACACTGGGTCACTATGTCGACCGGTTTCAGGAATAGATCCTCCTGGTCCAGGAGGTCCCAGGGTACGCACTGATGCTAGCCTTCACCCTAGGGCTGAGACCGGGATTCTTTAGCATGGAGTTAAAGAGAGTCCCCCCCCCCCTCTCCTTTGAGGAGCTCATGGAGAGGGCGGCAAAGGAGATAGACTTTGAGAGAGCGAACCCAGCATTCACCAGGAAGTTGGTCAGGCTGGCGGAGAACGACGTGAAGGAACCAGCAGCAGGAAGACAGAAGGAGCCAAGGGAGCAGAGGGAGCAGAGAGAGGAAAGGAGGAGGGAAGAGACCCGAAGGCATGGGCAGCAGCAGGGATGGGTGGCCCAGGAGCCGAACAACAGGTTGGGTTGGAGGCCCCAGGAGGGTCGCCCCCAGGGCCAAGGAGGAGGCTACCAGGGGAGAGATAACTTACAGGAATCGAGGAGGTTCGACCAACCGGAGTTGAGGCAGGAGCCAAGGGGTCATGTCCCGCTGCCGTAAGAGGCCATGGAAGTGGGCAGAGGAAGAGGAGCAGGGAGAGGAGCTCGAGGAGGAAGAAGAGGAAGAGGAGAAGGAAGAAGGGGTGGGGTGGCATTGCTCTTTTGTGACTTCCACCAGGAGGAAGGCCACGCAACGTCCACCTACCCGGAGTTCTTAGAAATGAGGGAAGCAAGAGGATCAGGGAGGCAGGATCCGCCGGTGAGGATCGTATAAGTGCAGCAAGGGGAGATGGAAGATAGATGTGAAGATCGGGTAGACGTGGGGACTCGGGGAGGAATCGGGGTGATTCACGGAGGAGTGGAGATTGACACAACCCGCAAGGGGAGCCTACAAACCATGTACCGAAGGGGGGTCGCCTCTACCTCCCAGGCTCCCCCACCGGAAGAAAAAATCACTTTCTCATCGGCAGACATGCCAGACTATGAGGATTCATTCTGTGACACCCTGGTGATCCAGACGGCGGTAGAGAACTTCACAGTTTCGAGGATACTGGTGGATAATGGGAGCTCGGTCAATGTCATCTTCAAGAAGGCCTTCGATGAGATGAGGGTGGAAGGGAAGAGGATCTTGTCCTCGGACGGACCGTTGTTCGGATTCTCCGGAGAGAGGAAGGAAGTGGAAGGAGGAGTAGGGCTGCACGTGAAGTTGGGGGGCGTGTCACGAAACTGCAGATTCGTGATCGTGGACGCCCCAAGCAGCTATAACGCCATCTTTAGACGCACCCTCATCAGCGCCTTTCGCTGTGTCCCCTCCTCGTTTCACCAGTGGCTCAAGTTCAACAATGGAGGGGTGTAGGTCAGGGTAAGAGGGGACCCTAAGGTGGCAAGATAATGCTACGTTATGGCCGTTAACACCATATCGTGGATGGCAGAGGCAGGGGAGTTGGAGATGGAGATGGCGGCGCATGAAGAGGAAGTCGGAGGAGAGGAGACTAAGAAGCAGCAGGGAGGAGATGTGCAGGAGGTCCAGGGGGACGAGGAGCAGGAGAGCCCGGAAGGAGCGATGGAGGTAGAAGAACAGGAAGCAGGAGGAACTGAAGGAGAGGCCCGGAGGGGCGTAGAAGTTGAGCAGTAGTAGGAGGGGCTGGAGGAGGCAATGGAGATCGAGGAGGAGGTATAAAGGGGAGAGCTTGAGTTAGAGGAAGAGGCAAGGGTCGGTTGGGAGCAGTCGCGGCTAGAGCAGGTCGAAGAAGTGGTGGAGATGGAGGTCTTCACCAGTGTATGGCAGGTGCAAAGGGTACGGGTCAGCGGAGGCTTGAGTCCCGAGGACCGGGAGCGGGTGCGGGCCTACATTCAAAGCAACATCGACATCTTCGCTTAGAGCGCGGCAGAAATACCGGGCATCGACGCAGATGTGGCCTGCTGTTGAGTACATTGGAATAAATGTACCTGATTTAAAGAAGCCTCACCCTACTCATTGATATACATCATGGTGTATTTGATGTATTTTGAGTTACCTTGTGCAGGTTAAGTAATTGCAGGGAAAGCTGAAAAGTTTCTAAGTCCATGTGTCGACACCCAGAAGAAAAGTGTCGGCACTTAAGAAGACTTGTGTCGACACCCAGAGAAGCAGTGTCGATACTTGGAGTGATTGTGTCGACACCAGAAATGCAGAGTCGACACTAGAAGGAAAGTGTCGACACATACAGGCTGTGTCGACACTCAATGAAGAAATGTCCAGAGAAGCTGTGTCGACACTTAGAAGCAGTGTCGACACCCAGAGGAACTTTGTCGACATCAGAAAGTGTCGACACTAGGAGGCTGTGTCGACACTCAGCAAAACATCAACAAAGTTCAAGTACAAGTGTGGACACTAGGAGGTTGTGTCGACACTCAGCAAACTTCAACAGAGTTTAAGTATAAGTGTCGTCATAATGAAGAATGTGTCGACACACAGCAAAAGTCTCAACACATGAAGAAAGTGTCGACACTAGGAGGCTGTGTCGACACTCAGCAAATTTAAATGAAGTCTAAGTACAAGTGTCGACACAAAGGAGATGTGTCGACACTCAGCAAAAGTATCAACACTGAAGGCATGTGTCAACACCAAGAAGATGTGTCGACACTTAACAAGTTCAACACAAGAAGATGTGTCGACACAAAGGAGTTGTGTCGACACTTACAAGAAATCAACTAAGTATCAAAGAAGAAGGACTTTTGTCGCCACACAGGATCAGTGTCAACACATGTTGAAGAAGCAGTGTCGAGAAGTAATTTCTACAACACAAGGAGTTGTGTCGACACCATGAAGGCTAGTGTCGACACTTAGTCTACTTGTGTCGACACTTGGTCTATAAGTGTCGACACTTAAAGACTGACTGTCTCGACACTTTCAGACAGTTACAGAGAATTCATGAAGTGACTGGATGACTTGACAGGTGCCATTCCAGCCGGTCTACTGCAACTGTCAGAGATGTCAAAAAGCTGTTAGGGATCGGATTAGCCGGTCACCATGAAGAAAGCCTATATAAAGGCTTATTCTGTCAACAGAAAAAGATGATTAACACATCAAAGAGGATAAACAACAATCAATTGAAGTGATCAGAAGATCTAAGAAGTTGGAGAGAGAGAGAGCTCCTTCTAAGAAGACAGCTGTGGAACCAGGCTGTGAAGAAAAGTTTCAGATTGAGATCTGATTCTTAAGTTAGCAGTGATTGAAGATCAGCTGCATAGAGACTCAACCCTATTGTGTTCTAAATTCAAGAAGCTTTGAAGGAAGCCAAGGAAGGTTGATCTCAGCAAAGTTCTTCCAAGAACTCATCAAGAAACCTGTCAACTCTTCTCTCTTATTCTGAGTTGTAGGTTTATACATTGTAATTTTAATTTCTTGTAGGATCCTAAGGGATCTGAGTTGTAAGCCTGAAATTATAAAGGCTGAGTGGTAGGGCCTGTGTTCCTGAGTGTAGGAGATTGATTTCTCTGAGTGTAGGCCTTGTTGAGGGCTGAGTGTAGGCCTTGTTGAAGGCTGAGTGTAGGTCTTGGTGAAGACTGAGTGGTAGGGCTTTGAGCCTGAGTTGTAGGAACCTATTTGGGTTTCTGAGTGTAAGATCTGAGGATCTGAGGAATAGTGGAGAAGTTTGGCCGAATCTAGTACACTACTAGATAGGCGAAGGGGGAAAGTGGATGTACCCAGACCTTGGGGAACCACTATAAAATCTATGTGTTCTTTGTGTGTGCTTTATTCTGTGATTGTTGTGCTGTATTGCTGTGAAGAATTGATTATAATTCTGTGATTCTGCCTAAAAGTTTAAAAAGATTAAAGTCACCTATTCACCCCCCCCCCCCTCTAGGTGATTAGGTACAATTTCTTTCAAGTGGTATCAGAGCCAGGTTACTCAAAAAGGACATAATAGTTTGAGTAAAAATCCGGTTGGCAGATTCAGTATACTCAAGAAAATCAAGAAAATGGGTTCAACAGAAAATCACAAAGAACTAGGATCCATGAAGTTGTCAATCTGTAGAAAGGAGATTTTTGGCATCTGGAAAGAAAGGGTTAGAATATTTATGGAAGCTTCTGACCCTAGAATTTATATTACTGTCAAAGAAGGGTCATATGTGCCTATGAAAGTATCAGTGCTGGATGCAAATCAAAGAACTCCAAAAGACTATTCTGAAATGACCAAGGATGAGATTATTCTGGCCACCATGGACAAGAGGGCCCAGAATATAATTGTAAGTGCAATAGATGATGCCACATTCCAAAATTTGATTCACTGTAAAACATCAAAGGAAATGTGGGACACACTGATAGTGTACATGGAGGGCTCTGAAGAAGTTAGACAGGACAGAAAGTCTTTACTAAATCAGGAGTATGAAAGTTTCAGACAAGGCAGGTCTGATAGTATAATAGAATGCTACAAGAAATTCTATAGGATTGTCAATGAGTTGATGTCTTATGGAAGAGAATTCAGCAACTATGAGCTGAATGATAAGTTCTTGAGATCCCTAACTAAAGACTGGGATACTAAGATTTGTGTCATAAGGGAAATGGCCAAATTAGCAGACATTCCTCCTCCAACATTGTTTGGAAAACTGTTATCCTATGAGATGCAGTTAATGGTAAGGAAGGAGGAGGAGAAGACTACAAGAATTGAGCACAAAGAAAGAGCTGTGGCATTCAAGACAAAAGCCACTAGGAAATATAAAAGTAAGTCTCCATCTCCACCTCCAAAAGTTGTTGAGACTGAGACAGATGAGATAGAAAGCAAGAATTCTGAAAGCAGTGAGAGTGATGAGGACTTTGCAGCTTTCACAAGACATTTTCAGAAGTTCCTAAAGAAGAAACAGTGGAGGTCTAAGCCATCCACTTCACAGAAGTCATCAAAGAATGACAGGAGAAAGCTCAAGTCAAGTAGAACTATATCTTCAAAGATAGTTTGTTATTGTTATAACAGACAGGGACATGTTGTTGCTGACTGTCCAGAGAAGAGGAAAGAGTCAACTGATAAGAAGAAGACTCAGATCAAGGGCAAAAAGGAAAGGTCCTTTGTAGCTAAGAAGGACAAAAGTCTGTCTGATATGTCTTCTTCAGAAACTGATTCAGAAGCTGAAGCTTATATTGGACTGTTTGCTGAAGAAGAGGAAGAGGAGTTCATCCAGTTAATGAACTCTATATATGAGCATGAGGACACTCAGTGCCAGGGACTGATGGCCTTATCAGAAGGGGACAAAATCCAGGATCAGCCTGGACCTAGTCAGGTACTAAATTGTTCTGCTGATTCAATTTCTAGTACTGGTTCAGAATCAGATTCATCAGCATCAAGTGATGAGAGTGAATTTGAATCTGAAGGAGACATTCATCAATTAATTGATGAATATAGGGTAGTGTTGGAAGCTTTGAAGAAAAGCAAATCCTTGACCAAGAGTAAGGCTAAGGAGATTGCTAATCTCAAAGTGGCTGCAACAGATTTTGATAAGTTGCTTGATCAGAAACTAAATGAAATATCCAGACTGAAGAACATTAATGTTATTCAGATGGGGATTATTACATTCAAGAATGATCAAATCAGAAATCTGGAGATTAGTCTTCAGAAAGAGAGAGATATTGTTGCAAGGTTTTCTAAACCAAAGTCTGTTCTACCTTTGATAGATGAGTTCATTTCTCAAAAAGGTAAAACTGGATTGGGGTTTACTAAACCTGCCAGGACTGTTCAGTCTAAGTCTAAGGGCAAAGCCCCTGTACTCAACAAAAAGCCTGCTGAAGATAAAACAGTCAGGGTTGTACCTAAACAAAGGTACAACAGATTTGAGTGCTGGTACTGTGGCAAGATATGCCACTTTGCCATACACTGTTGGCACAATTCAAGTGCTAAAGTGAGTAGCAATCCGCCTGCTAGAAAAGCTACATGTAGTTTTGTTAAGAGGCAAACTAACCAGCACCAAGGACCCAAGAATTCTTTGGGTTCTAAGGTTAACTAATCTGTTTTGCAGGTGAGTCCAAGTGACCATGCCCCAATATGGTACTTGGACAGTGGATGTTCCAGGCACATGACTGGAACTAGGGGATTGCTAAAGGACTATACACCAATCAAGGATGGTCCTAAAGTCACCTTTGGTGGTTCTGAAAAAGGAATCATCAAAGGCTTTGGTAACATTTCTAGCAACCTTTATTACAATTACTCAAGTGGCTTATGTTAAAGGTTTGAAACACAACCTCATTAGTATAAGTCAGCTGAGTGATTTAGGATATGACATCTCATTTGTCAAAGATGGTTGTCATATCAGGAGGTCAAATGATCAAAAGATCATTCTGACAGGTTATAGGAAGAGAAATGTCTATTGTCTAGACATTATGTGTGAGAACAATGTTTCTCCTGTGTGTCTTGTAGCTGATGAGAAAGTCTCTCATTGTGTCAAATGGCACAAGAGGCTAGCCCATCTTAACTACAAGACAATTGACCAACTCTATAGTAAAGAGTTAGTGAGGAATGGTCCTCAGGTTAAGTGTATTAAAGATGGGATATGCTCAGCTTGTCAAAAGGGCAAGCAGACTAGATCCACCTTTAATAGCATTGAAAACAAAGATGTTGTGAGGTGCTTATACCTCTTGCATATGGATCTCTTTGGTCCTATGCCAGTTCACAGCCTAGGTAGGAAGGTCTACACATTTGTGGTTGTAGATGACTACTCAAGGTTTTCCTGGGTGTTCTTCCTTAGACAAAAATCTGAAACACCTAGTATCTTCTATAGTTTTGTCAAACAAATTCAGAATGAGTTAGACAGTACAGTGGTCAAAATAAGAAGTGACCATGGTACTGAATTCCAGTCTGATAGTATGACAAAGCTATGTGAAGAGTTTGGGATATTTCAGGAATTTTCTTTACCAAGAACACCTCAGCAAAATGACATTGCTGAAAGGAAAAATAGAACCTTGATTGAGGCTGGTAGAACCCTATTAAGTGACACATCTCTCCCAGAATATTTCTGGGCTGAGGCAGTAAACACTGCATGTCATGTAATTAATAGGGCTACTATCACCAAGAGCCACAATAAGACCCCCTATGAGATTGTGAAAGGCAGAAAACCAAATCTATCCTATTTCAGGATCTTTGGTTGTAAATGTTATATACTTAACAATGGAAAGTCTTACTTAACCAAGTTTGCTGCCAAATCCCAAGAGGGGATCTTTGTTGGGTACAACAACAATAGTAAAGCTTATAGGGTCTACAACTTGACTACTCAAGTTGTAGAAGAGTCAGTACATGTAGTATTTGATGAAGCTGGACTCATTAACAATGAATTGTCTAGAAGTATTTACAGCTCCACAGGTGTGACTGAGAAGATGGACAAGCTCACTATTGAAGAAGGTCCTTCTACAAGTCAGCAAGTAGAAGATAGTGGTTGTTGTCCAGGGGGAGTACTAGATGCACCTGATGCAGAAGAAGACCAAGGAGTGCAGTAAGTTGCAGAAGCTGAAGGTGTACAACTAGAAAATAGGATGCCTCCAGCAAATAGACATCTAAAAGATCATCCAGCCAATCAAATTATTGGTGATCTCAGACAAGGGGTACAAACAAGGAGCATAAATCTAAGTTCAGTACTCTACTCCAGTTTTCTATCCCAGGTAGAGCCAAAGAAATTTGAAGAAGCCATCCTAGACCCTCATTGGATTGAGGCTATGCAAGAGGAGCTGAACCAGTTCAAAAGATGCAATGTCTGGGAGCTAGTTCCTAAACCAAAAGATCACAACATAATTGGAACCAAGTGGATCTTTAGGAACAAGTTGGATGAACATGGAGTGATTATAAAGAACAAAGAAAGACTGGTTGCTAAGGGATATAGGTAAGAAGAAGGTATTGACTTTGATCAAACCTTTGCTCTAGTAGCCAGACTGGAGGTCATAAGGATGTTCTTGGCCTATGCAACCTATCAAGGGTTTAATGTATACCAAATGGATGTTAAGTCAGCCTTTCTGAATGGAAATCTGAAGGAAGAAGTCTATGTGGAACAGCCATCAAGTTTTGTTGATTCTATCAAACCTAATTATGTCTATAGACTTAGGAAGGCTTTGTATGGGTTAAAACAAGCCCCTAGGGCTTGGTATGAAACCCTGTCTAGTTTCCTCATTGAGAATAAATTCACAAGGGGGAAAATAGACAAGACTCTATTCCTTAGGGAATCCAGAGGCAAGATCATTCTAGTCCAAATATATGTAGATGACATTATATTTGAGTCTATTGAAAGTGGTCTTTGCAGAAAGTTTGCAAAACTTATGCAAGGACAATTTGAAATGAGCAGTATGGGAGAACTTAAGTTCTTCTTGGATCTCCAAGTTAGACAGACTGAGGATGGTTTATCCATATGCCAGTCTATGTTCACCCTAGAGTTGATAAGGAAGTATGGTATGGAATCATCCAGTACCATGAAAACTCCTATGGGGTCAACCATGTCTCTAAGCAAAGATGATGCAAGGAAACCTGTAGATGAGACTTTGTATAGAGGGATAGTTAGCTCCCTATTATATTTGACAGCTAGTAGACCAGATATCATGTATGCTACATGTGTTTGTGCTAGGTACCAAGCTTGCCCTAAAGAATCTCATTTGACAGCAGTCAAAAGAATTCTGAGATATCTTAAGGGCACTCCTTATCTAGGCCTTTGGTACCCTAGGAATGGAGACTTTGAACTGACAGGTTATTCAGATGCAGACTTTGCAGGCTGCAAGGAAGATAGAAAGAGTACAACAGGTACCTGTCAATTCCTAGGTGGAAGACTGATATCATGGAGTAGCAAGAAGCAAACAAGTGTGGCTATCTCCACAGCAGAATCAGAGTATGTTGCTGCAGGAAGTTGCTGTGCTCAACTTCTATGGATTCAACATCAGCTAGAAGACTATGGTATACAAGTAAGTAGAACACCTCTATTTTGTGATTCTACTAGTGTTATTTCTTTTGCATACAATCCTGTCTCTCATAGTAGGACTAAGCATATAGAAATAAAATACCATTTTCTAAGAGAACATGTGGAAAAAGGAGATATTTCACTAGAGTATATTAATACAGATAATCAACTAGCTGACATGTATACTAAGCACTTAGATGAAACCAAATTCAATAAATTTAAAATTGAATTAGGGATGATAAACTTAGAATAAGTTTTCAAAATTTGCTAAGTAAAAAGGTGTCGAGACACAGAGTTGTCTGTGTCGACACATAGAAGTGGTGTCGACATTTCAGAGAAATGGTGTCGACACATCTAGGAAATCAGTGTCGACACTTCAGAGAAGTAGTGTCAACACATGCAGTGTAGGTGTCGATACATCCAAGGTGGTGTCGACACTTAGGCTTTACTTAGAATTAGTCTAGTAAAGTCTCGACTAAGTGTCGAGCAAAGCAGTGTCGACACATAAACAAGTGTCGACATATATATTCTGTCGACTATACTTGTGTCGACACATTGTTGTCGAGACATTATAAGTAAGTGTCGACACTTTTCAACAGTGTCAACACAATTTAAGTATTTTGACGCACCCTTTCATCTTCGATTCGAGAAAGGTATAAATAGGTTTTCGCCATTGTTTGTCGACACGCTCACCAAAGTTTCGAGACCAAACTTGTGTGTCGACATCTCTCTTCTCTAATTTAAATTTCTTCAAACCCTAATGGCTCCCAATCTAGAAGAAAATGTGAATGAATGATATGAACTCGTGCGCCACGCATTTGATGACGCGGAACCAGAGATCAAAGGCGTGATAACCCTAATCGCAGAGACTGGATTAGAATTTCTTGTTTCAGAACCGATCAAGATCTGGAAGAAGGAGGTCCTGGAATTTCTGAATGGAGCAACAATAGATGAATCAGGACTAAAGATTAAGTCAAGAGTTCATGGGGCAAAGGTGAAGGTCTCTCCTAAGAGTCTGAGAAAGGTACTTCAACTACCAAGGACTAAGAAAGAAGAAGAGGTTTCTGCCTTCTAAGACTAGAGAAGCATTAACATGGTGTGGACTGGACTCCAAAATGAAAATAGGATCTGTGTTCAATAGAAAGGGAATGAACATGCAAGGCAAATTCTTATCTGAAATTGTTGGCAAGGTTATCTTGAGCAAGCCTGGAGGGCATGACAGAATATCAGCTCATATGTTTAGTCTAATGACAAGAATTATCTTCAAACTAGAAACTGATTGGTCTGCAGTAGTGTTTGAGAAGATAAAAGAGAGTATGAAGAAGCCCAATTTGGGTAGAATAATAAGTCTATACCTAGCTGGTAGTATACCAGAGGTGATGGGTCAAGCAGCTGGATCTAAGATCAACCACATGAGGAGAATGGATTTGAGAATCTTCTCTAGGTGGGATAGAGTATTGACCAAAGAACTGCCATCTCCTGTAAAGGACACACCCCAGAAAAAGAAGAAGAAGACAGCCCCTGTGGCTCAGGAATCCTCAAGCAGTTTTGAAGAGCAAGTAGTGTTCACTCCTGATGAAGAAGAAACTGGAAATGCTGGACAATCTCCAGCAAGACAAGAATAAGTACAGAGGCAGGGGGGCTACCCTCAGCAAGCCCTATTCACCAGGATTCAATCCAGGGGGAGCCTCTACTTTTGGAAGAGCCTACTCCACTTGAGAGTGAACAAGCTACCCAGACCATACTTGAGGTAATAACTGAAATCAACCAATTAGATTTCCATATTGAGTATGATGTTTTGTCTGATTCATTACCTAATGTTAATCAGCAAACACAGACACATAGCCAACCTCAAGATGTTGTTATGGAGGACACATCTGTTGCTGATCCAGTGGTTAATAATATAAGAGATTCTCCACCCCATCCTCAACAGGAATTTACCTTAGAGGAGCTATTCCCTGACCTTCTACAAACTGATTTTGAGAAAGAGAAAGCTGTTGCTAAGGGGGAGAAAGTAGTTATTGTGGGCGAGCATGTGGAGATTGAAGTAGAATCTAAAAGACAAGAACCTGAGATGCAACAGCATGCTGAGGAGTTACCTAGGAAAGATTTACCTCTTAGCCCAAAGGAAAGAGTTGATATTGCTAGCACATCTGCTTCAGAAGATGAAGAGGCTGCAAGAGCCAAAAAGAGGAAATTTCAAGTCTTCAAGAGGAGGAGCCAGACAAACAAAAATGCTTTACAAACAATTGCACCACAGCCTGCACCACAGCCAGCCCCATCTACAGATTACAGTTCATTGATGGTGGCTTTACAAATTAAGCTTGATGAGCAAAGGCAAGCTCTGGAAAAATATGTGGATGAAGGGCATAAGTCATTGCAATTTGATCTGGCCCAAGATATTAAGTCAATCAGATTTGAAATGAATCTGAATAAGAAAGAGATGACTGACTGCTTTCATAAGGGAGGAAATGCAGTAGTCTATCTAGCCACTCATCAGGAAAAGATCAAAACTCAAGTAGATGATATTGCAGTGAAGCAAGGCTATGTCCTGGAGAACCAGCTGAGAATGAATGATAATCTCACTGCTTCACACAATGCAATAGTAACAGAAATGAAGAATATAGCTACTGGTCAGACTACAGCAAGTGCTACAGCTAAGGCAGAATTTGATAAAGCATTACAAGAAGGTATCACTGCTGTTACTTCTGCACTTCAAGATTCCCAGAAGTTAATAACTGACAAGCTCCAAAGGTTGAAACCTTTCTACAAAGATGGAGTAAATTACCTAAATGCACAAATCAGATTTCAGAAAGATGATCTGAGCGATCACATTGAAAGAGAAGTCATAAAGGGGGAGAGGGTGTTAGTCAAAGCCAGCTCTGATCATGCAAAGTAGATTTCAAATTCCATCAGAGCCACCCTTGGATATCCTCCATTATGTGATGATGACAATGTTGCAGAGTCTGGAATTAATCCTGCATATCTTGGAGGGGAGCAAGCTGAAGTGGCTCAAGTAATATACCCTCCACCAGACTTTGATATGATACATCAAGATATACAGACAATGTATAGCCCTCCTGAGGGAATTCAAAATGTCATCCTTGAGAAAGTAGTTCAGCCAGTGCCAGAGGCAATACTGAAAGAACAAGAGGCTTTGCTGAAGGAACAAGAGACTTAATTGTCTAAGAAGAGATTCAGAGAGCAAGCTGAACTTAGGCCTGATTTTGAGCAATGGAGCCCCACCTCCAGGAATATCATTTTAACTGCATGGAAGGCTGCCAAGGACAATATCCAGGATAGAAACAAGTGGTATTCTGAACTGGAGTGGAGGAAGCATGAGACAAGGCAAGAGGTCATTGTGCAGTATAGAAGAAAGGCTAAGATGGGAAAACTACCTCCTAATGCACAGGAACCTAGCAAATACTTTCCTAAGTCTTATCATTATTTTGAAAGGCAAAAGATCAAGGCAGAAGAGTTGAAAAAGAAAGACCTTAAAGGGAAGAAGCCTGCTGCTGATGATGATAATGAAGCCCCAGTTCAAGCAAAGATACAATCTAGAAAGGGGATTGTAATCAAAGAACCAGAGCAGCAATAGGATAGACATTTACTTAAGTTTACAAGTTGTAATCATTTGTAGTAAACTCAATGTAAACTTTTAGTTAATGTAAATGTTGGTTTTTTGAAAGAACAATGTGATATATGTTAAATCTATTACATTATTGTTCTGAGATATTTGTGTATACATGTTTTGTTTATACATGTTTATGTATTTACCCTATCATTTAATATTGTTTTATATCATACTGTGAATTTTTTATGTATGGTGTATATCATTGACTAAGGGTTATGACTTCTCCAAATAGGGGGAGATTGTTGAGTACATTGGAATAAATGTACCTGATTTGAAGAAGCCTCACTCTACTCATTGATATACATCATGGTGTATTTGATGTATTTTGAGTTACCTTGTGCAGGTTAAGTAATTGCAGGGAAAGCTGAAAAGTTTCTAAGTCCATGTGTCGACACCTAGAAGAAAAGTGTCGACACTTAAGAAGACTTGTGTCGACACCCAGAGAAGCAGTGTCGACACTTGGAGTGATTGTGTCGACACCAGGAATGCAGAGTCGACACCAGAAGGAAAGTGTCGACACATACAGGCTGTGTCGACACTCAATGAAGAAATGTCCAGAGAAGCTGTGTCGACACTTAGAAGCAGTGTCGACACCCAGAGGAACTTTGTCGACATCAGAAAGTGTCGACACTAGGAGGCTGTGTCGACACTCAGCAAAACATCAACAAAGTTCAAGTACAAGTGTCGACACTAGGAGGCTGTGTCGACACTCAGCAAACTTCAACAGAGTTTAAGTACAAGTGTCGACATAATGAAGAATGTGTCGACACACAGCAAAAGTCTCAACACATGAAGAAAGTGTCGACACTAGGAGGCTGTGTCGACACTCAGCAAATTTCAATGAAGTCTAAGTACAAGTGTCGACACAAAGGAGATGTGTCGACACTCAGCAAAAGTATCAACACTGAAGGTATGTGTCAACACCAAGAAGATGTGTCGACACTTAACAAGTTCAACACAAGAAGATGTGTCGACACAAAGGAGTTGTGTCGACACTTACAAGAAATCAACTAAGTATCAAAGAAGAAGGACTTGTGTCGACACAAAGGATCAGTGTCGACACATGTTGAAGAAGCAGTGTCGAGAAGTAATTTCTACAACACAAGGAGTTGTGTCGACACCATGAAGGCTAGTGTCGACACTTAGTCTAATTGTGTCGACACTTGGTCTATAAGTGTCGACACTTAAAGACTGACTGTCTCGACACTTTCAGACAGTTACAGAGAATTCAAGAAGTGACTGGATGACTTGACAGCTGCCATTACAGCCGGTCTACTGCAACTGTCAGAGATGTCAAAAAGCTGTTAGGGACCGGATCAGCCGGTCACCATGAAGAAAGCATATATAAAGGATTATTCTGTCAACAGAAAAAGATGATTAACACATCAAAGAGGATAAACAATAATCAATTGAAGTGATCAGAAGATCTAAGAAGTTGGAGAGAGAGAGAGCTCCTTCTAAAAAGACAGCTGTGGAACCAGGCTATGAAGAAAAGTTTCAGATTGGGATCTGATTCTTAAGTTAGCAGTGATTGAAGATCAGCTGCATAGAGACTCAACCCTATTGTGTTCTAAATTCAAGAAGCTTTGAAGGAAGCCAAGTAAGGTTGATCTCAGCAAAGTTCTTCCAAGAACTCATCAAGAAACCTGTCAACTCTTCTCTCTTATTCTGAGTTGTAGGTTTATACATTGTAATTTTAATTTCTTGTAGGATCCTAAGGGATCTGAGTTGTAAGCCTGAAATTATAAATGTTGAGTGGTAGGGCCTGTGTGCCTTAGTGTAGGAGATTGATTTCTCTGAGTGTAGGACTTGTTGAGGGCTGAGTGTAGGCCTTGTTGAAGGCTGAGTGTAGGTCTTGGTGAAGACTGAGTGGTAGGGCTTTGAGCCTGAGTTGTAGGAACCTATTTGGGGTTCTGAGTGTAAGATCTGAGGATCTGAGGAATAGTGGAGAAGTTGGGCCGAATCTAGTACACTACTAGATAGGCGAAGGGGGAAAGTGGATGTACCCAGACCTTGGGGAACCACTATAAAATCTGTGTGTTCTCTGTATGTGCTTTATTCTGTGATTGATGTGCTGTATTGCTGTGAAGAATTGATTATAATTCTGTGATTCTGCCTAAAAGTTTAAAAAGATTAAAGTCACCTATTCACACCCCCCCCCTCTAGGTGATTAGGTACAATTTCTTTCACCTGCCACCGCCTGAACTTGGACCCCCGCACTCACCCCATACGCCAGAAGATGAGAGCCATCGCCACCAAGATGGAGGAGCCCATCCGTGAGGAGGTCAGGAGGCTCCTGTAGGTCGGCTTCATCTCAGAGATCCAGTATCCAGGCTGGATCTCGAATGTGGTAATGGTTAAAAAAGGTGGTGGTAAATGAAGAATGTGTATTGACTTTTCTTTGTTAAATAAATCATGCCCTAAGGATTGCTACCCCTGCCTCGGATCGATGCGCTGGTTGATTCAGCCGTTGGTTTTTCTGTCATGAGCTTTTTGGATGCTTTTTCAGGTTATCACCAGATACGGATGCACCCTCCAGATATCAAGGATGTTTCCTTCATCACGAGGGAGGGATGCTTCAGTTACAAAATGATGCCCTTTGGGTTGAAGAACGCAGGGGCTACCTACCAACGCATGATGGATCGGGTCTTCCGAGATCAGAGGGGGAGAAATTTGGAGGTATATGTCGATGACCTAATGATCAAAAGCAAATGCGTGGAATTGCACCTGAAAGATTTGGAAGAGACGTTCGCCACCCTAAGGAGGTTCAAGATGAGGTTGAACCCCTTAAAGTGTGTCTTTGGGGCCAGCCGCGGGAAGTTCCTTGGGCATCTCTTGACTCCAACAGGGGTGGAGCCCAACCCGAAAAAGGTAAGGGCCATCCTGGATTTGGAGTCACCTCGCGATGCCAAGGAGGTCTAGCGCTTGACAAGCAAACTGGATGGGCTGAGCCGGTTCCTCTCCAGGTCAGGGGACAAGTGTTCCTCATTCTTTAACGTGCCGCGGGGGAACCAGAAGTTTGAGTGGACCGCCAAGTGCGAGTAAGCCTTCCAGGGGCTGAAGAGGCAGCTCTCTCAGGCCCTTCTGCTTTAGAGTCCAAAAGAAGGGGAGGACCTGACCTTGTACCTTGGAGTAGGAGCGGAGGCGGTAAGCTACGTCCTAGTAAGGGAAGAAGGAAAGAAGCAACTGCTCATCTACTACGTCAGCCGGATATTGAAGAAAGCAGAGCTCTGCTACCCCATCCTCGAAAAGCTAGCTTACGCCTTGGTCATCTCTGCAAGGAAACTCCGACCGTACTTTCAAGCATATTCGATCAGGGTGGTGACGGACCATCTTCTCCGTAAAATCTTCAAAGGAGTAGAGCACTCGGGAAGACTTTCTAAGTGGTCTATTGATCTAAGCGAGTTCGACATCTCCTTTGTTCCAAGACTCTCCATCAAGGCGCAGGCAGTGGAGGACTTCCTAGCAGACTATATTGTCGAGGTCGAGGAGGGAGAGCAGTAGTCACGGGAAGTGTGGAAGATGATGGTTGATGGGGCCTCAGGAATGCATTCCCTCGGGGGAGGAGTGGTGCTGATCAACCCCCAGGGAGTCGCGATAGAGCAGGCGGTAGCTTACCATTTCCCGGTGACCAACAATCAGGCGGAGTATGAGGCCGTGATCGCCGACCTTCGCTTGACAAAAGAGCTGGAGATTCAGGATGTGGAATATTTCACGGACTCAAAGTTAGTAGCGTCACATATCCGGGGGTAGTTTGAAGCTCGAGAGCCCACCCTCATAAAATACTTCTCCAAGGTAAGGGCGATCATCGGTGGGTTCCGGTCGTTCTCCATCCAATATGTTCCAAGGGAAGAAAGTATGACTGTCGATCGATTAGCCAAGTTTGGACCTCGGGGAGGAGGGACCTTGACGGAGCTGTTTCGACCGGCTATCGAGGAAGGAGAGTTGATGGTGGTAGATCGGCGACCCTCGTGGGTGGATCCATTTGTGACCTTCCTGACCATCGGTGAACTTACTGAGGGGTCCAAGGATGGGAGAAGCTTCAAGCGCAAAGCAGCTCACTACCTAATGATAGAAGGGGGCCTGCATCGAAAGATGTTGTCAAGGCTCCTAGCTAGATGTGTGACCAAAGAAGAGATCCCGAGGATCTTGGGGGAGGTGCACTCGGGCGAGTGTGGCAGTCACTCTGGAGGGAGAACGTTGGAGGCAAGGGTGGTCAGGCAGGGGTACTTCTGGCCCACCCTAAGGAAGGATGCCACGGAGTTTGCAAGGAGGTGTCAAAAATGTCAGCTCTGCGCCCCCTTCAGCTCTTGGTGGCTCAAAGGCTCCGAAGTATCACGGGACCGTGGCCATTCGCGGCTCAAAGGCTCCTCTTGGTCATGGTCGATTATTTCTCAAAGTGGCTGAAGGTTAAGGCCCTGGCCAAGGTCACCTCGCAAGTCATAAGGAACTTCATCTGGGGGGAGATAATTTGCAGACACGGGTTGCCCCAAGCAATAGTGACAGATAACGGCCCCCAGTTTGGCAGCGAGGAGTTCATCAGCTTCTGCGCCCAACTGGGGATAGACCTCCGGTTTGCCTCTGTCCACCACCCCCGGAGTAACGGCCAGGTGGAAGCGGCGAACAAAATCATTGTAAACCTACTAAATAAAAAGGTGGAGAACTTAAAAGTAAATTGGGTGGAGCAGCTCCCTTCGTTCCCGTGGGCCTTGCGAACGACCCCGAACACGGCCACCGGTGAGACCCCCTTCAAGCTTGCTCATGGGTGTGAGGTCGTCCTACCAGTGGAGTTCGAGGTCCGGTCCCCGCGGGTCACAGCCGCAGGCGAAGGAGATGAAACTTGGAGGTTGTAGAATGAAGAGGGGCAACGCCTCTCACTGGATATGGTGGAAGAACTGCGTGACGTGGCAGCTATCAGGCAAGAAGAGATCAAGCGGCGGATGACCAAGTATTTTGATAAGCATGTCAGGGTCAAGCAGTTTGCCGAAGGGGATCTGGTACTGAGAAAGGTTGACGCGGCAGGAAGGTCGGCTCCCGTGGGCAAGCTCAACCCGAACTGTGAAGGATCGTATATAGTGAAGGAAGTCCTTGGAACAGGAGGTTACTACCTCCAGGACGTGGAAGGAAGAGCCTTAAGCCACACCTGGAGCGGAGATGACCTGAAACGCTTCTACCCATGAAATGGGGGAGATGTAACTGTGTATTCAAAATCAAGCTTTTTATAATATGTCAATTGACTTGTCTCTCTTGTCTAGTACTAAATTCTTATGATAAGATGTATTTATGAGTCCTGTAAAACACCGAGCTCGGCTTGGCCCCAGGTAGACATGCTGCGCAGGCTCTCATCTAGCTGGCAGGTCCGAAGGCTCGCTTGTGGGGGATATGTTTGGATTGAGGAAACTTCATTGGCACCCCGAGCTCGGCTCGGCCCCAGGTAGACCCGCTGCGCAGGCTCTCATCTAGCTGGCAGGTCTGAAGGCTCGCCTGTGGGGGATAGGTTTGGTTTGAGATCGTTATCGGCACCCCGAGCTTGGCTCGGCCCCAGGTAGACCCGCTGCGCAGGATCTCATCTAGCTGGCAGGTCCGAAGGCTCGCCTGTGGGGGATAGGTTTGGTTTGAGATCTTCATCGGCACCCCGAGCTTGGCTCGACCCCAGGTAGACCCGTTGCGCAGGCTCTCATCTAGCTGGCAGGTCCGAAGGCTCGCCTGTGGGGGATAGGTTTGGTTTGAGATCTTCGTCGGCACCCCGAGCTTGGCTCAGCCCCAGGTAGACCCGTTGCGCATGAAAGGGAAAACTAGATCAGATATACTCTAAAGGGGGGGGGGTGAATAGAGTATATGGTGCTTTTTAAAACACAAGGAAAAACTTTTGCAAAGCTTTACAACAATTGTTGTAATGAGTGTAAGCAGGGAAGCAGAAATAAAACTAATCACAAACTAAGCTATGTAGAAACTAAGCACAAGAAAAGCTAGGCCAGAAACAAAAAGAAAACAGGCAGAACCAGATGACACAAGGAATTATAATGGTTCCCCAAACTTGGGTACATCCACTCTTCTACCACCCTAGGTAGGAATCCACTGCAGGATGAGTTGATCAGGTGTCCTGGGCACCAATGAGCTTTTGATAAGGTGCTCAAAAACCAAAACAGATTTTTTTGATCAGGTGTCTTGCCACCAATGAGCTTTTGACAAGGTGCTCAAAAACCAGATTCAAACTTTTGAAGGGAGTTTGAAAAACCCTTTACAGAGTGGGGGTGAGAGAGTGATGGCAGTCTTCTCTTTTCTCAAACAACTGAGAAGACTAAGTGGATTGATTTCAAAGCTCCCCCTGAGTCCTTGATCTTCAGGAAGATGAGCTTTGCTGAGGGTGATAGGCCTTCAGATGTAGAACTCCAGCAAAAGATGATTTCAGCAAGCTGAAATGTTGAGTGTCTGGAGTCTTGAAATGATGTTGGCCTTGAACACTTTGAGAGCTGAAGAGATCTGAAGATTTGTTTGAAAGCTTGATCTCTTTGATGAGTGTTCTTCAGAATTCTTGTTGACAGAAGATTGAGAGAGTCTCTGTATTCTGAGTTGTGTATCCTCTCTTTTTCAATCTCTGTATTTCTTCTCTATTTCATTCAAAAAACATTCTGTCTTTTATTCTCTGTGTCTGAATAGGATATTACTCTGTCAAAGATAGTCGTTGGTCTGCATTGATTACAGCCTTAATTCCAAAATTTGTTCTGAAGGAAAGTCCACTGATTTATTCCTTGAAAAATCCCTTGAAATTTGCTCCAGAAGTAAATGAAAACGGCTGGCAGATCTTCTGAATTAAATGCAGAATAACTCCCATCTGATTTGAATTTGAATTCTGAAAGATAACTAAAATCGTCGAACTGAGCTCTGTTATCGTCGAGCTGAGCTCAGCGACCTGGAAAATGCAAGCAGCAACAAAATCGTCGATCTGAGCTCAAAGATCGTCGAACTGAGCTCACCGATCGTCGAATGGAGTTCGATGATATTGCCAAGTTGAGCTCAGCGATCGTCGAGTGGAGCTCGACGATATTATGAGGTTTGAGCTCAGCGATCGTCGAATGGAGCTCGACGATCTGCAGAAGTTGAGCTAGACGATCGTCGACCGGAGTTCGATGAATCGTCGTGCTGAGCTCGACGATTAGACTTAGTCTCCAGAAAAACTTGGTCTTCAGGGCAGCTTCCAAACCTAGACTCCTGATCCCTTAGACTCAATTCTAATTGACCTATTAAGCTATACAAAAGGTCAAACACAGATTCCTAGAGACATAGTGATCCTGACCCAAATTAGTAATAGGGTGTTCCAACAATCTCCCCCTATTTGGGTTAGGAAAACTATTTACAGACTTTTGAAAATCAAACAACATCATACAATCAGAAAAACACAAAAACAACAGTAGCTAGACATTACAGAACCATCACACAGATATATATATATGATATCCAGAAATCAGTCAGAAAAACCAAGAAATGTCACCTTACAGAGTTACTTTTTCTCTTTGCCTTTTACCATCTTGATTTCTCTGTTAGGATCTAAAGCTTGTTGTTTGGATCTGGTATCATCAGCTGCACCCAAATAAATTTGCTTTGATGTCCTGAGAACCACTGCAGCTGGATGCAACTCCATGTACCTGTCTGCATCAAAGAACTTACTGGAGGTATATCTTTCTAGTTCTTTCTGTCTTTGTTCTGACATTGTAGATATATTGGAGGTGTCCAGGCCTTGCTCTTTGGCTTTCTTGATCTGGTCTAAAGCAGCCAACTCTTTCATTCTAGCAGTCCAAGCAACAGGATTCTTCTCAGGGTCCTCAAATGGAACAGGTGGCTCATACCTGTTGGAAGAAGTATCTTGAGGAGTCCTGGCAGTCACAGTTTCTCTGAGCTTATAGGGGAATGGACCTGAAGTTGTATCAGAAGGAACATGTCCTCCCCTGGAATAAGGGTGCTGCCTGGAATGCCCTTTGGAGTAAACCTGAGTCTCTCTTTGATTTCCCCTGTATCCTCCCCTTCTAGAGTAAGAGCCCCTAGACTGGCTTTCCCTTTGATATGTTCTAGCATGAGGTTGGTAGGGAGCCTGGCTTCTAGCTGGGCCTGATCTTGCAGAGCTGCCACCTGCACCTGCATCAGGTGGAGGTGGTGGAGGAGGATGAGGGTGCTTGAACTGGGAGGAGTCCTTATCAAACTTTCTTTTCTTCTTCATAGCCTTCAGCTGATTCTTAGAGAACTGCATCCAATGCTCAGTAATTGGACAGTTGTGCAGAATATAGTAAGGAACATCATTATCATCTCTAACTTTGGCAGGAGGAACCCTCTTCAATGCCTTACTTCTTGCCTTCCTTTTCCTTGCAATGGTGGCAGAGGAATCATCAGAAGCAGTGTTGTAGTCATCAGATTCAGAGCTTTGAGCATCATATAAGGCATCAATCCTTTTCATCAAATTTTCTTTCAGTTGCATTGCAGCAGATGGGGCAGAAGCAGAAGGGCCAGCAGCAGGTATAGCAGCAGATACAGTACTAGTTACTTCAGGGATTTTGGCAGCAGCAGGTCCAGAAACAACAACAACATCTACAGCAGGCTCAAAAACAACAGCCTCTGTCATCAGAGAATCCTGAGAAATGAACTCATCATCAGCAGTTGGAACATTATCTTCTTCAGCAGCAACAACAGTTTCAGAGGTAGATACAGCCTTGTCTTCAGCAGCAGCAGCAGTAACATCATCAGAAGCAACAGTCACTGAATGAATAAAAGCAGAAATGATACTGGGGTCACAGCATGAGAAGGGCACCAGAGCCTTGGACAGATCTTCAGGGGGCTGGACAGCATTGGGCTCTGGGAGGTAGCTGAAGTGTGCAGTATCAAATGCAGAGAGCAAAGACCCTAGGTCAATTGCTAAGACTGCAGTAGGCACAGCAGGAGCAGCATCAGAAGCAGCAGCAGCAGGAGCAGAAGCAGAAGCAGCAGCAACAGCAGCATGAAGGCTGGCTTCATAAGGCATCTCCCCCTGCCTGGATGCAGATACCTCTGTATCAAGGCACACTGCTGGTGGGGCTGCTTGAGGAAGGAGGGAGTAAAGCCTAGCAGACAGGGCTGCCACTGACTGTTGTAGAGGAGCTAAGGAGGCCTCCATGAGAAGAGAGAGCCTGGGGGCCAGTAGCTCATACAACTTGTCAGCTAGGGCTGGCAGATATACATGCTCAATGGCAGGAGCAGAGGTAGAGGGAATTTGGATGGCTGAGGATGCTGGAAGGGGAGTGTTGGATGGTGAAGGGATAGAGGGCTGAGGTGTGGGAATTGTGGAGATGGAGGACAAGGGTATAGAGATGGATGGAGTGAATGATGGTTGGTCAAGGATGTGGTGGAGGAGATCTTGGAAAGATGTTGAGGTGGAGGGGAAGTCTGGAGGAGAAGAGGGGGAATCATCCATGTAGGATTCATCCAGAAGGGTGAAGGATGGTATGGATGGGGATGAGGTGACATCTGGAGGGGGATATGAGAATAATGGGTGGAAGTGGTCAACTGGAGGTGATGAAGTGGTTGCTGGGGATGGAAGAGAGTTTGGAGATGGGCTGGAGATGGTAATGGGGGATGAGGCTGGAATGGTGGATGGAGCTGGAGGTAGGGTTGAACTTGGAGGAGGAGGAGAAGCAGCACTAGCAGCAGGCAGGTTCTCTGCAGGGGCAGAGACCTGGGGGGGAGTAACTCTGTGGGTCCTGGTGCCTGAAGGGGCAGCTGAAGAGGGCCTGCTGGGCTTGCTAATCTGTGTTGAAATTTGTGAAGTGGAAGTGGGTGACGGGACAGGCCGCACGGCCTGTGCGGACAGCTTTGGCGGACTGGGTGGACTGGGCGGACTGAGGTTGCGGCCTGGTGAAAAGTCTGGTGGAAGCCGGCTGTGTTCTGAGCGGGTTGTTGCATGGTGTCCGCGGTTTGGTGCGGCCTGGTATCTGCGGATAGAGAGGCTTGCGGACTGGTGCATTGCTCAGTGGTCGCGGGTGCAAGTTTGTGCTGTTGGCGGGTTGGTTCGAGTTCGCGGGAAGCCTTGCGGACTGGTGTGTCCGCGGTTGGGGCTGTTGCGGACTGGGCCTTGAGCTTGGCTGAGGCCTTGTCGAGCTCAGGTGTTACAGCAGGTCTTGCTGTGGAGACCGGTTGGCGGACTGTTGTTTGGAGTCCGGCTTGGTGCTACTGCATTGGACAAGTGCGAGGAGCTCGCGGACTGGTTGTGGTCTGTGCTAGGGTGTTTGGCGGACGGGACTTTGTGTCCGCCATGCTTGCACTGGCCCTTGATGGTTTTGGACTTGGTCACACTTGGTGTCAAGTTCATGGTGTCCGCCGTATCCGCCAAGTCCGCTGTGACCGGGCGGACTGTTGCTGTTTGCCTTTGGTCGTGGACTTGTGGCGGATTGAGGTGTGAGTCTTGCGGACTGCCTCGGGTTGGTGCGGACTGCCATTGAAGAGGGTGCTGTCCTGAAGCAGTTGGATCTTTGCGGGCTGGTGCCTTGTCCGCTTAGCTTGAGCGGACTGGAGAGGGTTCGTCATTGGTTGCCTTGCTCCTGGCGGTTTCCCTTGGTGACTGGCCAAGTCCTCGCGGACTGAGCGGACAGTCGTTTTGTGTTCGCGCGGGCTGGGGCGGTGTCGCTATCTCATGGGCGGTGACCACACTCCTCACCTGGCCTATAAATAGGACCCCCCTGGCACATCTACAGCAACCTAAGTAACGTGAGTGAACAGTAATTTGGGTTGGGCGAGTGCTGCGGTCTGTGTTTTTCAGTCCGCGCGGATTGTTTCAGGCTGACGGTTTGCTGTGTGCAGGTCGCGCGGATAACTTCAAGGAGCCAGGAGTTTGGCTGTGACTTCGGTCAGTGCTTGGAAGTGTGCGGTCTCTGCGGACTCAGCAGGAGGTCGCTCTGCGGCTTGTCAGTTCTGTTTCAACTTTCCCAGCTTCAATAACCTGTCCGCCGGCTTCAGGCGGGTAGGGGAGTTCCTCAGTTCGGGTTCAGCAGGAGGCGAATAACGGTCTGTCCGCGCGGCCTCGCGGTCTCGGCGGACTCCGTGGTATTCGGCGGTTTGCAGCATAGCTTGGGCGAGCTCAGCGGTCTCGGCGGTCTCGGCGACCTTGCGGTCTCGGCGGACTGGAGTGCTGTCCGCCCGGCTTGTGTTTTGTTCCTTTCTGTTTACAGCTGTAATACTAGCGAAATCATGTCTCGCTATGTATGCCTCGGATTGTAATGAAGTGAATGCATAATAAGATCTTCTTGTGCTTCCATTGTTTTGTTGGGTGCAACCTCTAGTCCTTGGGTTTCCGCAGGTTCAGCGTGCGAACTGGGTAGTTCCGAAGATATTAATTTGGCATTTGGGCTATCTTGCTGACCACGTTGAGAAAATTTAACATGGTATCAGAGGGAGGTTACTGAGGTTGGAGGTTCAGTTGCGTGAGCGGAGGTCAGCCAGTGTTGTTACTCAGTGATTGAGTGGTGATCAACCTGTGTTGTTGCTCGGTGCTGCTGAAGGGTACCAACAGGTGATTGCAATGGAAGGAAGCTTAGCAAGAGGTCTGGGCATTGAACTCTTAATGCCGACTAACTATAAAAAGTGGAAGTCGTGCATGAAGAGTTATCTTCTGGGCGAGGAGCTGTGGGAAGTTGTCGGTGGAGACGACAGACAGGAAGTAACTGCTGCTTTCGGTACTGCTGAACAGGTGAGGCTCTGGAGAAGAACTAATGCTAAGGCAGAGTTCGTTCTGAAAAGAGCTGTCTCTCCGGAACTGTTTGATCACATCATTGGATGTGAGTCGGCTGCTGATATTTGGACGACCATTGATGAGTTGTTCAATAGGAAGAATGTGGCGCGGCTTCAGTTCCTGGAGAATGAGTTGGCCAGGGCAACTCAGGGAGACCTTTCCATCTCCAGGTACTTCTTAAAGATGAAGAGCTTGTGTGCTGAGCTGTCGGCGCTGGATCCTGATGAGCCTATCTCTGAGGCAAAGATGAAAAGGCACATTTTCCGCGGCTTGCGGAAGGAGTATGTGGCCTTTGTTACGTCTGTTCAAGGGTGGGCTACTCAGCCGTCTCTGCTGGAGCTGGAGAATCTGCTTGCCTCGCAGGAGAGCTTAGCAAGGCAGATGGCTGGAGTGAATCTGAATCAGGAAGGCAGCGAGGCTCTCTTCTCAGGCAAGAAGAAGGGATGGGAAGGGAAGAAGAAGAAGAAGGTGCTGGCCGCTGTTGAGAAGGAGACTTCAACTTCATATCCGCCGGAGAGGAGCAATGCTCCTAAGGACTGGAAGAAGAATCTGAAGTGCTACCGATGTCATCAGCGAGGGCACTTCAAGCGGGACTGCAAGGTCAAACTGCAGCCTGGGCATGCTGCGGGAAAGGAGGAAGCTTGCTCGCGAAGTGAAGAAGCAGAATGGGGAGGAGCTTTCATGACGGGCACTTGTGTCCGGGCCTTATCTGCTGAGGACTTCAACAGCGAGTGGATCATCGACTCCGGGTGTGGTCATCACCTCACCGGAGACAAGTCGAAGTTCACCTCCATGCAGGCTTACTCAGGTAATGAAGCTATTATCACTGCTGATAATACTGTTTATGCAGTAGAGAAGGAGGGGGTCGTGTCTTTGGGTAGTGATCAGGGGCCACTCACGTTAAGGAGTGTGTATCACGTGCCGGGCATGAAGAAGAACCTCTTCTCGGTGACCAACGCGGTGGACGCTGGGTATCACGTTCTGTTTGGGCCAACAGACGTGAGGTTCCTTCGCAACGTATCAGCGGTAAAGGCTGATGTTGCTCATGTTGGGAGGAGGGTGAAGAACTTGTTTGTTCTTTCCACCAGTGCCTATGTTGATAAGATGAGGGCCAATGATAGTGCGGCTATCTGGCATGAGAGGCTGGGGCATGTTGGCATGGACAAGCTGAAGGCAATGGCGAGTAGAAGTCTGGTGAGGGGGTTGCCGATGTTGTCCTCCTTTGGTGATGGGCATGTTTGTGCGGGCTGTCAATACGGTAAGGCACATCGCCTTCCGTTTGATAAATCTCAAACAAGGAGCAAGAAACCATTGGAGTGTATTCATGGCGACCTGATGGGACCGACTGTTACTGCCAGCCTTGGTGGAAGCAAATACATGCTTGTCTTGGTTGATGACTACTCAAGGTATACTTGGGTGTACTTCTTAAAGGAGAAGTCGGATGCCTTCCGTTTGTTCGTGGAGTTCAAGGAGTTGGTAGAAGGCCGGCTTGGCTTGCGGATTAAGAAGTTTCGAACTGATAACGGGGGAGAGTTTGTCTCTTCGAGTTTTCTAACTTCTGCAGGAAGCACGGGATCCAACGGGAGCTTACATGTGCTCACACTCCACAACAAAATGGGGTAGCGGAGCGGAAGATCCGTCATTTGACGGAAACCTGCAAATGCTGGCTGCATGCGAAAGATATCCCGAGGTCCTTTTGGGCGGAGGGAATGTCTTGTGCTGCATATGTTATCAACCGGATGCCACTCAGCCCTATCAACATGAAGACGCCCATTGAGCTGTTGCTGAAGGAGAAGCCGAGTGTTTGACACCTTCGGGTGTTCGGTTCAACTTGCTACGTGCATGTCCCGGATGCTTCACGGACAAAGCTGGATGCGAAGGCAAGGAAACTTGTCTTTGTTGGCTATGATGAGCGGAAGAAGGGATGGAAGTGCATGGACCCTGTGACGAAGAAGTTCGTGGTGTCAAGAGACGTTGTCTTTTACGAGCTGACGTCATATGGAGGTGGCTCGGTGGAGCCTACCGGAAGTATCAAGGTTGAGGAAGCACCGGTGGAGGCTGCTGAAGGCTTGGAAGAGGAGCTTGTTGTTTCACCAGCAGCTCCTGTTGCTTCGAACTCCGAGGCTGAGCCTTCTGGCTCAGGAAGCAGGGGGAGCACTGCTCAATGCTTGCCTCCAGGTAGGAGTGGAGCCTGAAGAAGCAACGGAAGCCGTGAGCAAGGAGCCGTGTCTTCGGAGATCGAAGAGGGTGGTTAAGCCACCGGCTCGGTACTGTGATGGGAATGCAGTGAGCTTTGTCTCCTGTTTCTTTGCTGGTCCTCTGGATGAGCGAGAGCCTGCAAACTTCAACGAGGCCACTTGGAGTGAAGGAGTGGGAAGGTGCCATGAAGGAAGAGATTGATGCTCTGAAGAAGAATGAAACCTGGGACCTTGTGCCCAAGGTTGATGGCATTACTCCGGTTACTTGCAAGTGGGTGTATAAGTTGAAGAAGAAGGCTGATGGGAGCATTGATCGGTTCAAGGCTCGCCTGGTCGCTAGAGGATTCTCACAGCAGTATGGAGAAGACTATGAGGAGACATTCAGTCCAGTTGCGAAGATGACGTCTGTAAGAGTGGTGATCGCCTTGGCTGCTTGCAAGGGATGGAGGTTGTGGCAACTCGATGTGAAGAATGCCTTTCTTTACGGAGAGATTGACAAGGACATCTTCATGGATCAGCCGCTTGGTTTCGTCTCTGAGAAGCATCCGGACTATGTCTGCAAACTCAGGAAGGCTCTCTATGGGTTGAAGCAAGCTCCTCGAGCGTGGTATGGGAAGATTGCAGAGTACCTGCAGTTCTGTGGATACCTGGCTTCTAACTCGGATTCTAGCTTGTTCGTCAAGAAGAAGGGAGAGCTAAGAGTCTTGGTCCTGCTGTATGTGGATGATATGATCATCACAGGGAACTCGGAGGAGGAAGTAGCAAGGCTCAGGGGAGAGCTTGCTATACGCTTCGAGATGAAAGACTTGGGAGAGTTGCATCACTTTCTTGGTCTGGAAGTGGAGAGGAAGGAGTGCGGGATTCTCATTAGCCAGAAAGGGTATGCTGATCGTATTGTGAAGCGGTTTGGCATGGGCGAAGGGAAGAAGTGCTCTACTCCACTGGAACCTGGGCTAAAGCTTCGACGAGATGAGGGAAGGGTGCTTAATGATCCCTTGGTGTTCAGGGCTCTTGTTGGGAGCTTGATTTATCTGACGATTACAAGGCCGGATATAGCATTATGTTGTTGGCCGAGTAAGTCGGTATATGGCTGAACCAAGGCAATCTCATCTAGTGGCGGCGAAGGGAATTCTGAAGTATGTCAAGGTGACTTCTGAGATGGGACTCCTCTATGGAAGGGATGCGGAGTTTGCGTTGCTCGGGTACACGGATGCTGACTATGGCGGTGATTCGGATGATCGAAGGTCTACTTCAGGTTATGTGTTCACTTGCGGTTCAGCTAGCATCTCGTGGTGTAGCAAGAAGCAGGACTCGGTGTCGGTTTCAACCACGGAGGCGGAGTATAAGGCTTCGGCCTTGGCTGCTCGGGAAGCCGTTTGGTTGAGGAGACTCATAGAGGATGTTCATGAAGAAGTGCAAGGGCCTACTTTACTCCAGGGTGACAATGAGAGTGCTCTCAAACTGGTAAACAATCCAGTGTGTCACGCCAGGACCAAGCATATAGAGATTGATCACCACTTCATCAGGGAGAAGGTGTTGGAGGGGTCTCTGCTGGTCGGGCATGTTCGGAGTGAAGATAATCTTGCTGACATCTTCACGAAGCCGCTGTCGAAGGGGCCCTTTGAACGCTTGCGCAGCTTGCTGGGCTTGGTCACCACTTCTCACTTCAAGGGGGAGTGTTGAAATTTGTGAAGTGGAAGTGGGTGACGGGACAGGCCGCGCGGCCTGTGCGGACAGCTTTGGCGGACTGGGCGGACTGGGCGGACTGAGGTTGCGGCCTGGTGAAAAGTCTGGTGGAAGCCGGCTGTGTTCTGAGCGGGTTGTTGCATGGTGTCCGCGGTTTGGTGCGGCCTGGTATCTGCGGATAGAGAGGCTTGCGGACTGGTGCATTGCTCAGTGGTCGCGGGTGCAAGTTTGTGCTGTTGGCGGGTTGGTTCGAGTTCGCGGGAAGCCTTGCGGACTGGTGTGTCCGCGGTTGGGGCTGTTGCGGACTGGGCCTTGAGCTTGGCTGAGGCCTTGTCGAGCTCAGGTGTTACAGCAGGTCTTGCTGTGGAGACCGGTTGGCGGACTGTTGTTTGGAGTCCGGCTTGGTGCTACTGCATTGGACAAGTGCGAGGAGCTCGCGGACTGGTTGTGGTCTGTGCTAGGGTGTTTGGCGGACGGGACTTTGTGTCCGCCATGCTCGCACTGGCCCTTGATGGTTTTGGACTTGGTCACACTTGGTGTCAAGTTCATGGTGTCCGCCGTATCCGCCAAGTCCGCTGTGACCGGGCGGACTGTTGCTGTTTGCCTTTGGTCGTGGACTTGTGGCGGATTGAGGTGTGAGTCTTGCGGACTGCCTCGGGTTGGTGCGGACTGCCATTGAAGAGGGTGCTGTCCTGAAGCAGTTGGAGCTTTGCGGGCTGGTGCCTTGTCCGCTTAGCTTGAGCGGACTGGAGAGGGTTCGTCATTGGTTGCCTTGCTCCTGGCGGTTTCCCTTGGTGACTGGCCAAGTCCTCGCGGACTGAGCGGACAGTCGTTTTGTGTTCGCGCGGGCTGGGGCGGTGTCGCTATCTCATGGGCGGTGACCACACTCCTCACCTGGCCTATAAATAGGACCCCCCTGGCACATCTACAGCAACCTAAGTAACGTGAGTGAACAGTAATTTGGGTTGGGCGAGTGCTGCGGTCTGTGTTTTTCAGTCCGCGCGGATTGTTTCAGGCTGACGGTTTGCTGTGTGCAGGTCGCGCGGATAACTTCAAGGAGCCAGGAGTTTGGCTGTGACTTCGGTCAGTGCTTGGAAGTGTGCGGTCTCTGCGGACTCAGCAGGAGGTCGCTCTGCGGCTTGTCAGTTCTGTTTCAACTTTCCCAGCTTCAATAACCTGTCCGCCGGCTTCAGGCGGGTAGGGGAGTTCCTCAGTTCGGGTTCAGCAGGAGGCGAATAACGGTCTGTCCGCGCGGCCTCGCGGTCTCGGCGGACTCCGTGGTATTCGGCGGTTTGCAGCATAGCTTGGGCGAGCTCAGCGGTCTCGGCGGTCTCGGCGACCTCGCGGTCTCGGCGGACTGGAGTGCTGTCCGCCCGGCTTGTGTTTTGTTCCTTTCTGTTTACAGCTGTAATACTAGCGAAATCATGTCTCGCTATGTATGCCTCGGATTGTAATGAAGTGAATGCATAATAAGATCTTCTTGTGCTTCCATTGTTTTGTTGGGTGCAACCTCTAGTCCTTGGGTTTCCGCAGGTTCAGCGTGCGAACTGGGTAGTTCCGAAGATATTAATTTGGCGTTTGGGCTATCTTGCTGACCACGTTGAGAAAATTTAACAATCTGCCTGTCCCATTTGCCAAAAAGGGCACAAGAGAGTCTCTTGGAGGCATTGATATGCACTCCAGAGGAGACTAGCAGAGCAGGGCACTTAGCCTGAAGGAAAACTCCAAGGATTCTTCCAAAATTTACAAAGCTTTTATTTATTTTCTTCTTTATCAGGTCAAAGAAGACCTCTCCCCAATTCAGACTTTTCCTATCTACCAGAGCTCCCATGAGGCAGAGCTGATGTCTGGAGATGGTGTCATGTGCAGAATGTTTGGCCAACAGGACCTTGCCTACAACATCTGCCAGAAACCTGTATTCAACTGACAGGTTCCTCTTAAACAATTTGCTAGGGTTTCCCTCAGGATGACCCATCCTGGCAAGTATATCAGTAAACTCTTCTCCAGAAAGTTCAGCAGAGTCATCTCCATTTCTAAAACCAAAAACCTCTGTTAAGACTGTTGGGGTCAGAGGTACCTGGGTGCCACCAATAGATCCAACTATGGTGTTGTTGTCAAGGTTGTGTGCAGTATATACCCATTCCTTTATTTCATCTGAGGCAAGTTTGATTCTTGTGGTCATGAGGGCAGACAAATGTTGATCCTTGAATAGACTCAGGATGTCCTGGAAGATTTGATCAGTGGTGTTGAAGGAGTCCAAATCGATGTCAAACCCTGCGTCGAACTTCATGGCGGCGAGGACAGCAACTGAGACGGCCATGGTACCTGCAAAAACTTAACAAACAAAACGACCAAGGTAGAACTGTTTGGAGGGAAGAAAATTTCTGCAGAGAAATTGAAAGCGCAAGAGAGAACGACGGCGAAAAAATGAGTTTTATATTAGGGTTCGACGCAGAATTGGAAAGATCGTTGAACTCAGTTCGACGATCGAGGCTTCTAAAGGAATCTGAAGAGACTCCATCATCGTCGATCTCCGTTCGACGATCTTGGGAAGCGTCGAGCTCTGTTCGACGATCGTTCAGGGAACAAAATCGTCGAGCGCCGTTCGACGATCGTTGACCGAAGGAGGCAGTTCATGCTGTCTGAGGGGCGCTGAACTCAGTTCGACGATTCTGGAAATCGTCGATCTCCGTTCGACGATCTTTGGGGAAATCGTCGAGCGCAGTTCAGAGATCAGAGAATCCTAAATACTAAGAAAAATCAGAATTTTACCTAGTCTTGGTCCATTTTTAGCTTTCAAAATCTTGGGGATTATTTAAGACTTCCTCCATCTAACATTCCTAACTGATTTAGGAAGAAAGTGTGTTTCTTTTCATCCAAAGGCTTGGTGAAAATATCTCCCCTTTGTAAATCAGTTGGGATATATTGCAGTGCAATTTTATTCTTTTCAACATTGTCCCTTAAGAAATGATGCCTAATCTCTATGTGTTTTGTCCTACTATGGAGGACTGGATTTTGAGCTATGGAAATAGCACTTGTATTGTCACAAAAGATTTTTGACTTGTCTAAGTTGTAACCATAGTCTAGGAGTTGATTTTGAATCCACAATATTTGTGAACAGCAACTACCTGCAGCCATATATTCAGCTTCAGCAGTTGAAGTTGACACAGATGTTTGTTTCTTGCAAAACCAGGAGACAAGTCTGTCACCAAGGAACTGACAAGTTCCACTGGTGCTTTTCCTGTCAATTCTGCATCCAGCATAATCAGCATCAGAGAATCCAGTTAACTCAAATGCTGAATCTTTTGGATACCAGAGACCTAGATTTGGACAACTTTTAACATACCTAAGAATCCTCTTTACTAATGTGAGGTGTGACTCTCTAGGGCTAACTTGGAATCTAGCACATATACATGTAGCAAACATTATATCTGGTCTACTAGCTGTAAGATACAGTAAAGAGCCAATCATTGCTCTATATGCTGTCTGATCAACAGGTTTCCCATGTTCATCAGCATCTAATATAGCATTGGTAGGCATGGGTGTTTTCATACAAGATGCCTCAGACATGCCAAATTTCTTAACCAGTTCATTAGCATATTTGGTTTGAGAAATAAAGATGCCTTCAACATGTTGTTTGACTTGCAATCCTAGGAAGAAGGATAGCTCACCCATGCTACTCATCTCAAATTTAGAATGCATTAGGTTAGAAAACCTTCTGCACAATTTTGAGTCAGTAGAACCAAAAATGATATCGTCTACATAAATTTGTACTAGTAGGGTATGGGACTTATGGGTTCTAATAAAAAGAGTTTGGTCTACTCTACCCCTTATAAAACCATTTTCCAAGAGAAAGCATGATAGGGTCTCATACCATGCTCTAGGAGCTTGCTTAAGACCATATAATGCTTTGTGTAGTTTGAATACATAATCAGGGTAAGTTGGAGAGATAAAACCTGGAGGTTGTCTGACATAGACTTCCTCTTTGATGTCTCCATTTAAAAAGGCACTCTTGACATCCATCTGATAAACCTTGAAGCCTTTGTGAGCTGCATAAGCTAGAAAAATTCTGATGGCTTCCAATCTTGCAACAGGTGCAAAAGTCTGGTCGTAGTCAATTCCTTCTTCTTGAGAATATCCTTGGGCAACTAGCCTTGCCTTGTTCCTTATTATTACTCCTTGATCATCCAGTTTATTTCTGAATACCCATTTTGTTCCAACAATGGAATGATCCTTTGGCTTTGGCACTAGTTCCCATACTTTGTTCCTCTCAAATTGATGCAACTCCTCTTGCATGGCAATGATCCAGTGTGGATCTTGCTCTGCATCTTGAATGGACTGAGGTTCAATTTGAGAAAGGAAGCAGGTGTGCAACAGGTTTTGGTTGACCTGATTTCTGGTTTGCACACCAGCTGAGAGTTCTCCAATTATTTGGGTAATTGGATGGTCTCTTGATGTTACTAAATCAACAGGGGGTGTTGATTGTTCACCAACCTGTGTTGTTGTTTCCTCTTGTGGTACAACAACTGGCTCTTCAAGTTGGGCTTCAATGTGTTGAGCATTCCCTTCATCTTCACTGCTTTCATTCTCTTGAGCAACCTGCAACTTGTTCATATCTTCAACTAGAGAGTGTTCCTGCAAAGGTTCTATGGTAGAAGAGATCTTCTCCTTGAAAGACATGTTAGTTTCATCAAAAGAAACATGAACAGATTCCTCAATTTTCAATGATGATTTATTATATACCCTATAGGCCTTGCTGATCATGGAGTATCCCAGAAACACTCCTTCATCAGCTTTGGCTTGAAATTTTGCTAAATATTTCTTATCATTATTGTGAATATAGCAAGTGCAACCAAAAATTCTGAAATAGTCAACTTTAGGTTTCTTCCCTTTGAGTAATTCATAGGGAGTCTTTCCCTTCAGTTTATGTATCAGACTTCTGTTCAGCACATAGTTGGAGGTGTTCACTGCCTCTGCCCAGAAGGATAGAGGTAGATGAGCATCTGACAACAATGTAGTGGCAGATTCAATAAGGGTTCTATTTTTCCTTTCAGCTACCACATTTTGTTGAGGAGTTCTAGGAGCTGAGAAAGTATGTTTGATCCCTTCACTCTGACAGAACTCTTGCATAAGAAGAGAATCAAACTCTGTCCCATGATCACTTCTGATCAGGGCAATGTGAGTATTGAACTCAATCTTTATACATTTGAGAAACTCTGTCAGACACTTAAAGTTATCAGACTTCTTCCTTAGAAAGAACACCCAAGTGAATCTAGAGAAGTCATCTACAATCACCAAAGTGTAGGATTTCCCTCCTAGGCTTTGTACTGTGATGGGTCCAAATAGATCCATGTGTAACAGATACAATATCCTAGGTGAATCACTCTTATTAAGTGACTTGAAACTGTTTTTAGTTTGCTTGCCTAATTGACAAACCTTGCAGAGTCCTTCCTTCTTGTAGGGGCCAGAAGGTAGTCCTCTAACAAGGTTGTCCTTGGAGAGCCTAGCAATAGTTCTAAGGTTTAGGTGTCCTAATCTCTTATGCCATAAAATATTTGGTCTACAAACTGAATTGAATAAACAGATATCTATAGTAGTTGAAAGAAAATCTACTAGGTAGATGTTACCTTTCCTTTTACCTGTCAACACAGTTGTGTTGTCCTCTGACTTGATTTTGCATAAGGTTTTGCTGAAGGTCACCTGGTAGCCTTCATCACATAGCTGACTGATGCTGATTAGGTTGTGCTTCAGTCCTTCCACATATGCTACCTTCTTGAAGGTTACAGAACCAATCTGGACTGCTCCATATCCTTTAGTTTGTCCAAAGTTGGAGTCACCAAAGATAACCTTAGGTCCAAGCTTGGCTCTAAAGGAATTGAGGTTGTCCTTGTTCCCTGTCATGTGCTTAGAGCACCCACTATCCAAATACCATTGCTGGTTAGATGTTGGATAGGTCTTCACCTGCACATAAAACAATTCACTTGTTTTTGACCCAGTTTACCTTGGGCCTAGGTTGATAACCTCTAAATTCAGAAATGAAAGACATCCCTGGCTGACTCTTATATCCTTCAGGATGATATCTCCTTGGAGGTAAAATCCATTCAGTATAAGGGTTGAAGGTTTGGGATGAAGAACCCTCAGGATTCAATTTTGACTTGCCATTGAAAAAATTTCCAGAGCTCTGACCTCTGTTCGACGATCTTGGAGCTGAGTTCGACGATCTTGGGTCAGATCGTCGAGCTCCGTTCGACGGTCGACTATGGCTGAGGTCAGGTATATGGGATCGTCGACCAGCGTTCGACGATCTTGGCTTAGATCGTCGATCAGCGTTCGATGATTTGTCCTGAGATCGTCGAGCTGCGTTCGGCGATCGTCGATCTTCATTCGGCGATCGTCGATCTCCGTTCGACGATTTGTGCTAGATTTTAGTTTTCTGAGGCAGATCAGAATTTTTCCTGGCAACCTCTACAACTCCCTTTCCCTTGTCAGAAATGAACTTGATAGGGGTTGTTAGAACAATAGGTTGGCTGGATGAGGCACCCAAGCCCAGTGTACTGTTGAATCTTGAGTTCACTGTGCTTGTGATGTCCATCAGCTTGATGCTTCTCCCATTGAGAGATTCTTCAAGCTTCTTGGCCTCAGAGAGTTCACTCTTCAGTGAAGCTATCTGTTCCCTATAGTTCTCCAACTCCTGAGAGAGTTTGAGGTTTTCTGATTTTAAACCACTTTGTTCAGATAATTGATTTCTGAGAGAGATGATCTCTTTCTCAGACTTTAGCAGGTCTAAACATAGTGCTTTAAATTCAAATTTAAAATCTTCTGAAGTGAAATCAAAAGAGCTGATTACCTGATCTTCTTCAGGTTGAGTCTCTGAGTCTGACTCTGACTCCTCTTCCTCTGAGTTGTGTTGTGAGGCATTGATTGCCATCATGCAGAACTCCTTTTCCTCTGCATCATCCTCATCATCACTTGAGCTGGAAGAGGCTTCTGACTCCTCTTCAGTCTCACTCCAGGATTCAGCAACAAATCCTTTCCTTGTGTGCTTATTTCTGCTGGAGGAAGGTTTGCTACTCCCATTCCTTTTGGAGTCCTTCTCCTTTCTTCTTTCTTTTCTGTCCCTTCTGTCCTTGTTCTTGTTCTCTGGACAGTCAGGAACCATATGCCCTGGTTTCCTGCAACCAAAGCAAATGATGTCTTTGCTATTGCCAATGGACTTGTCATATCTTGGCTTATCCTGCTCCTTGTATGATCTTCTTCTGAAGTCCTTTCTGGCCATCTTATAGAATCTTTTGGCCAACAAGCTGAGAAGTTCATCATTGGTTGTTCCTTTTTCTTCAGGAAGATCCTCAGTTGCCTTGAATGCTATAGTCTTCTCCTTTCTTGTGGCTGGTGGAGCAGCCTTCTGTTCTTCCTCTCTGTTCTTGATGAGTAGCTCATAAGATTTGAGCTTACCCAACAAGGCTTCAGTGGTGATCTCATTCAGACTCCTGGCATCTTTAATTGGCCAGATTCTTGAATCCCAAGTGCTGGGGAAGCACATTAGGATCTTGTCATTAAGTTCTGTCAGTGAGATCTCTTTGTCTAATGTCCTCAGTTCACTGACAATTAGACTCAGTCTGTTGTACATGTCTCCCACTGACTCTGTTTCTCCCTTCTTGAAGTTCTCATACTGGGAGATGAGATGGGATCTTCTGTCCCTTCTCTCATCAGCTGAGCCAGAGACAATTTCTGAGAGCTTGTCCCAAATTTCCTTGGCTGAATTGCATTCAGCTACTTTTTGAAAAATGTCATCTGACATTGTCTGAGCTAAGATGTTCATTGCCTTGGCATCAGCTATTTTCCACTTTTTGATGTCAGCATCTGTTCCTGATGGAGGTGGAACAGCATTTGTGCTTGTGCCCTCTGGAGGTCTTGGACACACTGTCAAAACAGAATTAAAAATGTCTTCGTCAATAGAATTCATGTAGAGTCTAATCCTTGCTTTCCAAAGTGCAAACTTTGACAGATTGCACACTGGAGGTCTGGTGATAGCATAATCTTTGTTTTGGGCCATGACTTGTGCAAGCTAAATCTAATAATGAAATATAAAAGAAGGATCTAGTTTGGGATCTTTGGGGTTCAGGTGTTAGCCTGTACAACCAAACAGATATGGTATGTTTAACCAACCTCCCTCTGATATCAATTGAAAGGGAAAACTAGATCAGATATACTCTAAAGGGGGGGTGAATAGAGTATATGGTGCTTTTTAAAACATAAGGAAAAACTTTTGCAAAGCTTTACAACAATTGTTGTAATGAGTGTAAGCAGGGAAGCAGAAATAAAACTAATCACAAACTAAGCTATGCAGAAACTAAGCACAAGAAAAGCTAGGCCAGAAACAAAAAGAAAACAGGCAGAACCAGATGACACAAGGAATTATAATGGTTCCCCAAACTTGGGTACATCCACTCTTCTACCACCCTAGGTAGGAATCCACTGCAGGATGAGTTGATCAGGTGTCCTGGGCACCAATGAGCTTTTGATAAGGTGCTCAAAAACCAAAACAGATTTTTTTGATCAGGTGTCTTGCCACCAATGAGCTTTTGACAAGGTGCTCAAAAACCAGATTCAAACTTTTGAAGGGAGTTTGAAAAACCCTTTACAGAGTGGGGGTGAGAGAGTGATGGCAGTCTTCTCTTTTCTCAAACAACTGAGAAGACTAAGTGGATTGATTTCAAAGCTCCCCCTGAGTCCTTGATCTTCAGGAAGATGAGCTTTGCTGAGGGTGATAGGCCTTCAGATGTAGAACTCCAGCAAAAGATGATTTCAGCAAGCTGAAATGTTGAGTGTCTGGAGTCTTGAAATGATGTTGGCCTTGGACACTTTGAGAGCTGAAGAGATCTGAAGATTTGTTTGAAAGCTTGATCTCTTTGATGAGTGTTCTTCAGAATTCTTGTTGACAGAAGATTGAGAGAGTCTCTGTATTCTGAGTTGTGTATCCTCTCTTTTTCAATCTCTGTATTTCTTCTCTATTTCATTCAAAAAACATTCTGTCTTTTATTCTCTGTGTCTGAATAGGATATTACTCTGTCAAAGATAGCCGTTGGTCTGCATTGATTACAGCCTTAATTCCAAAATTTGTTCTGAAGGAAAGTCCACTGATTTGTTCCTTGAAAAATCCCTTGAAACTTGCTCCAGAAGTAAATGAAAACGGCTGGCAGATCTTCTGAATTAAATGCAGAATAACTCCCATCTCATTTGAATTTGAATTCTGAAAGATAACTGAAATCGTCGAACTGAGCTCTGCTATCGTCGAGCTGAGCTCAGCGAACTGGAAAATGCAAGCAGCAACAAAATCGTCGATCTGAGATCAAAGATCGTCGAACTGAGCTCACCGATCGTTGAATGGAGTTCGACGATATTGCCAAGTTGAGCTCAGCGATCGTCGAGTGGAGCTCGACGATATTATGAGGTTTGAGCTCAGCGATCGTCGAATGGAGCTCGACGATCTGCAGAAGTTGAGCTAGATGATCGTCGACCGGAGTTCGACGAATCGTCGTGCTGAGCTCGACGATTAGACTTAGTCTCCAGAAAAACTTGGTCTTCAGGGCAGCTTCCAAACCTAGACTCCTGATCTCTTAGACTCAATTCTAATTGACCTATTAAGCTATACAAAAGGTCAAACACAGATTCCTAGAGACATAGTGATCCTGACCCAAATTAGTAATAGGGTGTTCCAACAGCGCAGGCTCTCATCTAGCTGGCAGGTCCGAAGGCTCGCCTGTGGGGGATAGGTTTGGTTTGAGATCTTCGTCGGCACCCCGAGCTTGGCTCGGCCCCAGGTAGACCTGTTGCGCAGGCTCTCATCTAGCTGGCAGGTCCGAAAGCTCGCCTGTGGGGGATAGGTTTGGTTTGAGATCTTCGTCGGCACCCCGAGCTTGGCTCGGCCCCAGGTAGACCCGCTGCGCAGGCTCTCATCTAGCTGTCAGGTCTGAAGCCTCGCCTGTGGGGGATAGGTTTGGTTTGAGATCTTCATCGGCACCCTGAGCTTGGCTCTGCCCCAGGTAGACCCGCTGCGCAGGCTCTCATCTAGCTGGTAGGTCTGAAGGCTCGCCTGTGGGGTATAGGTTTGGTTTGAGATCGTCATCGGCACCCCGAGCTTGGCTCAGCCCCAGGTAGACCCGTTGCGCAGGCTCTCATCTAGCTGGCAGGTCTGAAGGCTCTCCTGTGGGGGATAGGTTTGGTTCGAGATCTTCATCGGCACCACGAGCTTGGCTCGGCCCCAGGTAGACCCGCTGCGCAGGCTCTCATCTAGCTGGCAGGTCCGAAGGCTTGCCTGTGGTGGATAGGTTTGGTTCGAGATCTTCATCGGCACCCCGAGCTTGGCTCGGCCCTAGGTAGACCCGCTGCGCAGGCTCTCATCTAGCTGGCAGGTCCGAAGGCTCGCCTGTGGGGGATAGGTTTGGTTTGAGATCTTCATCGGCACCCCGAGCTTGGCTCGGCCCCAGGTAGACCCGCTGCGCAGGCTCTCATCTAGCTGGCAGGTCCGAAGGCTCGCCTGTGGGGGATAGGTTTGGTTTGAGATCTTCGTCGGCACCCCGAGCTTGGCTCGGCCCCAGGTAGACCCGCTGCGCAGGCTCTCATCTAGCTGGCAGGTCCGAAGGCTCGCTTGTGGGGTATAGGTTTGGTTTGAGATCTTCGTCGGCACCCCGATCTTGGCTCGGCCCCAGGTAGACCCGCTGCGCATGCTCTCATCTAGATGGCAGGTCCGAAGGCTCGCCTGTGGGTGATAGGTTTGGTTTATGATCTTTATCGGCACCCCGAGCTTGGCTCGGCCCCAGGTAGACCCGCTGCGCAGTCTCTCATCTAGCTGGCAGGTCCGAAGGCTCGCCTTTGGGGGATAGGTTTGGTTTGAGATCTTCATTGACACCCCGAGCTTGGCTCGACCCCAGGTAGACCCGCTGCGCAGGCTCTCATCTAGCTGGCATGTCCGAAGGCTCGCCTGTGGGGGATAGGTTTGGTTTGAGATCTTCATTGGCACCCCGAGCTTGGCTCGGCCCCAGGTAGACCCGCTGCGCAAGCTCTCATCTAGCTGGCAGGTCCGAAGGCTCGCCTGTGGGGGATATGTTTGGTTTGAGATCTTCGTCGGCACCCCGAGCTTGGCTCGGCCCCAGGTAGACCTGCTGCACAGTCTCTCATCTAGCTGGCAGGTCTGAAGGCTCGCCTGTGAGAGATAGGTTTGGTTTGAGATCTTCGTCAGCACCACGAGCTTGGCTCGGCCCCAGTTAGACCCGCTGCGCAGGCTCTCATCTAGCTGGCAGGTCCAAATGCTCGCTTGTGGGGGATAGGTTTGGTTTGAGATCTTCATCGGCACCCCGAGCTTGGCTCGGCCCCAGGTAGACCCGCTGCGCAGGCTCTCATCTAGCTGGCAGGTCCGAAGGCTCGCCTATGGGGGATAGGTTTGGTTTGAGATCTTCGTCGGCACCCCGAGCTTGGCTCAGCCCCAGGTAGACCCGCTGCGCAGGCTCTCACCTAGCTGGCAGGTCTGTAGGCTCGCCTGTGGGGGATAGGTTTGGTTGGTTTGAGAACTTCATCGGCACCCCGAGCTCGGCTTGGCCCCAGGTAGACCCGCTGCGCAGGCTCTCATATAGCTAGCACGTCCGAAGGCTCGCCTGTGGGGGATAGGTTTTGCTTGGGCAAGGCAAGAAACGCACCCGAAACACGAAGTGGAAAGAGGTGAAGAGAGGTCTCGGCGAGAACTGATCTCGGCAGGGAGACCCCCGTCAAGGAGGTCTCGCGGAAGGAGGCTTTCGGCGAGAAGGCCCCTAATAATATTCTTGGACAGAGAAGCGGAAGCGTTATGCGACAGCCGTGAACGGTTCGCGCAACCTGAAGGGGGACGGACCCGTCTTAAGGGTTCGTGAGCCATGTTCTCGGCAGATAGTTTTCAGCAGGTTCCCGCCTATCCATCGCTAAGGGAGACTACCCTAGGGAGGCCAAGGGCCTCGGAGGAAGCGTGCGTAAGGAACACTCGGCCACAGCAATTACATCAAGCACATTCACAATAAGAACATGACAATAACATTTACAGCGAAACATTTGTCATATATTTAATGTAATTACACGTCTAGAGCGTTCTCGCTCAGTACAACAAAAGGAAAGAAAAAAATATATATAAATAAAGGCCCCTTAAGGAGACAAGTTGTACCCCTCAGAGCTCCCGCTTGAGCTCCCGCTGGAGCATTCGCCTGAGCTATCCCTGGAGGTCTCGCCACCCGCGGCAGGGGATTTCGGGACATCCGAGGGCGGGGTATCAGGCACGCCCGGGGGCTTCGGTACAGGCTCGAAGAGCCAGGGAACGAGCTGTGGAGCTGTAATGATCTTGCCCCTCCCGTCTAGACATCCAACATCTCGCAGCATTTCCAAGGTCAGCTTGACGGTAGCTTGCGCGTTGGCCTGGAGGAGCTTGTCGATATCATAGATGGAGTAGTAGCGGCTCTTCAGTCTCTCGTCCAGAGGAGGGGGCGCATTCGCCTCCAGGCGCAAGATCTGGTCCCTCAGGAGAACATTCTCGTATCGCGCCTGCGACAGCTCCTCGCAAAGCGCGGCTTTGGCGGAATCCTGAACAACGAGAGGTTAGCATGAAAGGGAAAGGAGTTAAAGTGGCGAGAGCAAGTGCCGTGAAAGATCTCGCTTACCCCTTCCGCCTGGCGTGAAGACAGCAGTTGCTGGGCATCTGCCAGCTCCCTCGCCAAAGTGGCCGCCTGAGCCACCGCGTCCTCCCTGGCCTTGAACATGTCCTGGAAGTTGCGGTCGATGGTGATGCTCCGGCGAGCACACATATGCGCAAGCTCCAGCCCGCGCATCAGGGCACGAGTGGAATCATAAGCCAGCAGCCAGGTGGTCATCCTGTCGTAGACGCTGGCGTCCTCCCGGCTGTAGAGGCAGTAGCCTAAGGCGAAGGCCTCGCTGGTAACCTCGTCTCGCTCCGCCCAGCTAGGCAGAAGGGACGAGATCGAGACCCTGTTGACGTCGGGGTCCCACTGTAACAACGGCTTGTTCTCCGCATCCAAGCACTTCATGCCGAGACCAAAAATGCGGTGGCCCCGCGGCACCTCTCCAGACGAAGGCTGGCCGGAGGTCTCGGCGGCGGCTCCCTCGCCCTCTGCTACACCGGGGGCCGGAGGGTTCTCGGCAGGGGCCTCAGCGCCACCCCTGGTAGCCGCGATCTCGCTGACGACCTGCAAGATCTCCTCAAAGGAGCGGCCTGCAGCGAGAGGTTGGGAGGGCGGCACCATAACGGCTTTACCCTTCTCGGTGTCAGTTTTCTTGGGCCTCTTGATCGGTGGGGGCAGAGGGGCGCCGGGCTTTCGCTTCCCGGAGCCGGTTGAAGGAGGCAGGGCCGGCTCGTCCCGGCAAGCTTATGTCGTGGCCTTTGCGAGAGCCAGCGGGTCTTTTGGAGGTTGGCTCCCGGCAGCGCGAGCCTCGTCAAAAGGTTGGCGTACTGTGAAAGTGACAACACTCAATTCAAACGTTGAAAATGGGAATAATGAGACAAAGGCGAGACCTTACCTTCGCCCGGGAGTACGGGGAGGAGTGAATCAACGTCTCGCCGGAGGAAGAGGACGTCGAAGTCCTTGGTTCCGAAGAACTCAAGGAGGGCGCTCTCGAGCGAGCCCAAGGAGGGGGGCTTGTAGGCGGCATCCTCATATTGGATGGGCGCGAGAGGCACGTTCCCGAAGTCGCCGGAAACAAAGATGAACCTCTCGCCCCAGTGGTGGTGCTTGTTGGCGAGACTGATCGTCTTGAGCAGTTGTCCTGAGAAGAATACCACCCCTCCTTTGGAGCGGAAGGTGAACAACTTGCGGAAGATTGTAAGGCTGAACTCAATCCTCTCGGATCGCATGTAGCAGATGAAGTCCACCAGGATCGCGACCGAGTTCTGGTTCAATTATGCGGGAACCACTCCGTAATACCGGAGGGCCTGGTGCATCTCAGGCCACAGCGGGAGGCGGAAGCCCACCTCAAAGTGCTCAAGGGGGATGGCGAGCTCCCCCTCCCCCGCGGTGTTTACCTTATCGTGGTTGCTTGGGTTCCGCGCGGTGAAGCCGGCGGGAACGTAGCGAGTCTGGGTTAGGGTGAACTCGTCCATGGTAAGGGTACAAGAAGGAAACAGGTGCTTCTGGAAGGCTTCCGCGCAATTTGAACGACCCTCGCTTCCGCCCGGCATCGTGATGAAGAAGTTGTAGGCGAGACCTTTAGAGAGGGAGGCGAGAGCGAGGACTGTGTGAAAGCGGAAGGAGAAGGCAAAAGCAAGCGAGAGCTCTCAGCAAGCCGCGAGAACGACAGGGGAAAAGAGAGAATTTGGGTAGGAGAAATGAATATGGTAGGTGAGCCTCTCCATTTATAGGAAACCGTAATCATGACTGTATTCAAAAAAGGCGGCGGAGGTACAGCCGTCACGACCTGAGTCGGCGGCGCTTCATTTTCCCGCCCAAGTTTGACTGACTGACAGGTGATTGGCGCGAGTCTTGTGAGATGACATTCGACAAATAAACGGGAGCAGGTTTGCTCTCGCGGCGCGAGAGAGCTAAGTAAGAAGTAACAATAATAATAACCGCAAACAACGGGAGGCCAGGTTGCTCTCGCCGAGCGAAAACTAAACAGGATACAAAAACAACAACAATAATTATTACTCTCGCCCAGCAAGAGCTGAATAGAAAGCAACAACGTTAATAGCAGAAGTGTCGATTGAGATAAAATTAACAGGGTACAATGGAGAAGGGGAAGGCCGGGGGCAAGGAGGGGTGAGGTCTCGCTAGTCAGTAAGGCTCCCACCATCATCGTCCTCGCTCCCGCTGCCTAGTCCTTGGGGGCGCCTGCGGGTTGTAGTAGGATGACATGACGGTGCACCCTAGGTTGATCCGGCGAGACAGGTCCCGGATCCGCGCGATGCACCTTTCAGGGGAAGACCCGGCGGTCGGCCCACCTGGTTGATCCATCTCGCCGATGAGATAGTCCCGCTCCAGAGTCTCCAGCCTCTTCTCCACTGATTGGCGAAACTCTTTCGCCGCGAGGTCACGGGCCCGTTCCCGCTGGATAAGCTTCGATAGGACGGCGGTAACCTTCTTCCCCCGTCTTTTAGCGCTCCCGGCACTGGTCAAGATCTCCTCCATCTCGTCAGATGAAGGGAAGGGGGAGCTCTCGCCGTCTTCCCCCTCTCTGTCTTCTTCTTCCTCTGCGTCAGCTCCAGACCGCGAGCCCGGATCCCCTGACAAGAATTCCAGTTAAGACGAGAGCCAAAGGATAATCGTGATAAATGTACCGCATACCTGCAGCATGGCAAGGACCCCCGGTCGATGGCAGGAGAGAAGGCCCAGCTCCCCCCTCAGCTCCAAAGAGTAGGTGGATCGGCTTTCCTTTTCCCTGGGGGTAGATTTTGTGAGTAGTGATCCCGGCTCGGCCAGAAGCGGGGGGGGGGGGGGGGGGGGAAGGGTCTCCGCTCCCGCAAGATGGCTGGCATCCAGTGGAGCTGCGGAAGATTCGGCAATCATTCCTCCCACCGGTGGGGAGGAATCAACCGCAAGGGCAGGCTGATTCGCAGCCCTTGCTCCGTTCTCCCGGGTAGCGAGACCCGGCTGGGCGAAAGCTGGCGCTGCGGGAAGACAATTCAGCATTCAGAGATTTGAGTTAAGAACGAGAGTGGAACAGTTACCTGCGGTGCTCGGGTTAGGCGGAGGAGCCACCTCCGAAACCCGTGGTTGGTCCTCGAGGTGGCGAGAGGATGGATCCAAGGGTTCCCGCGGGGACCTGACGACATCGGGAACCGTTTCCTGCGAGAAGTCTCGCGTCAGCTGCAAATCCTCCCGCGTAAATAGCTAGTAATTTCAATGATCAGTGAGTCAGACATACCTTCTGCGGAGAGGGATCATCCGCACGGCTTGGGGTCGGGGTAGGCGGGCTCATGTTCTCGCGGGGCAGGTCCCGCTGAACCACCTTCGCTTTCTTCTTTTTCTTCTTGGGCAGAGAAGGCTCAGCGACTGACGACTGTCTCGCTAACCATGGGGCAACCAGGGCGTTGTTAGCCTTGGATCGCGCCTGTGCCGCATTGATGCGGTCTTGAAGATCCTACGGGAGCGACTTGTCGGTGCGTTTGGAAGGCATCGTGAGAGGCGGCGAGAGCTCAGGCGAAGAATGACGATCCAAGGGCAGAATTATGGCCGTCTATCAGCACATATATTTATAGCCACGGTACGGCCCACCAAAAGATTCCATGATGTTGACACGTGCTCAGCGAATATTTTTGGGTAGGACGTGTCTTTTCGAGTGCAGAGCTAGCTCAAAAAGAGCGGGGATTGTGTATAACCCCATATTCGATGAGTCAGACCAGGAGGCGCAATGGTCACAATTAGGCTAGCTAAAGGAGTTCCCGCCTTAAAGAAGATCTCGCCCAAGTTGGCGGGAACGCTCGCGTCGAATCATCGAACCCAGATCGGCGAGCGCAACTGAATCGTCGAACGGAGATCAACGTGCCAAGATCGTCGAGCGCAGCCAACGCGGGAACGCTTGCGCTTGCGCCAAGCTCCAATCTCAAAGGGTCTCTCGCCTATAAGCAGGCAAGAACGTTTGCGTCGGGCTCTGGACAGAAGGCTCTCGGCTCAGAGCTCTCGATGAGTGGGGCCCAGGGCCTTGGGTAAAATGTCCTAATTACCCTCAGGCGAAATTACCCCTATACCCTCAGGAAAAAAGCGGGATTCGGCTATTGGCAGATCAACTAGGGGCTTTTCAGTAATCTCAGGTCAGCAAGATGTTATAAATAGACCCATAAGGGCTCCTTAGAAGGCAAGCTGTCATTATCTTCCAATTTCTAGTGATTTCTGAGGAGCTCCTAGCCCAGCTTGTGGCTTTGGAGGGGAAGCTCTCAGAGATCTTGCGGGTGTGAGGTGGGACCTCCCTGCTGAGGCTTTGGGTCAGTCTTAGGTCCTTTACAGCTAGTCGAGGGTTGAGGCTTGAGAGAAGTAGGTGTTGGCTGCACCCCTGTTTTTGAACTCCCGTTGAGGTCATTTTTGGCTTCAACACTCTCAGTTATGCATTACAGGAGGATGTTCCTGATAAGGTCTGGTATGGGAAGGATCCTTCATACAGTCACTTGAGGGTCTTTGGCTGCAAAGCTTTTGTGCACATCCCTCGAGATGAAAGTTCAAAATTAGATTCCAAGACCAGATAGTGCCTTTTCTTGGGATATGGTCGGAGCGGTAGGTTTGGCTATAGGTTCTTTAATCCAATTGAGAAAAAACTTGTACGTAGTCATGATGTTATATTTTGTGAGGATCAGACTATTGTTGATCCTGAGAAGAATAAGAAGGTTGACTCTCATACTAAAGCAAAGTCTCATATAATTGGAGATGATGATATTGAGGAGGTCGTAGAGGCTGAGCCGATATAGGTCAATGAGCCAATTCTAGATCGTGAGAATACTATTGATGGTGAGCCTATGGAGGATATCACTGATGATATGCATATACCAGCAGCTGAGCTCACTCTATGGAGGTCTGATAGAGTCAAACACCCATCTTCGAGATACTCCACTAATAAGTATATTTTGTTGACTAATGCAGGGGAGCCGAGTGCTTTGATAAAGTAGTGCAGAGCTTTCGGAGAATAAAGAATGAATGATTGCTACGCAGGAAGAGATGCAGTCTCTACATGAAAATCATACTTATGAGCCGTATGATTGCCTACGGGTAAGAAGGCTTTGAAGAATCGATGGATTTTCAAAATAAAGCAGGGAGACCCCTCGACACCACTTAGATATAAGGTCAGATTAGTGGTAAGGGTTTTAGTCAGAAATAGGAGTTGATTTTGATGAGATCTTCACTCCTGTTATGAAGATGTTGTCTATTCGGGTTATTCTTGGCATTGTTGTGAGGCTAGACTTGGAGATCAAACAGATGGATGTTAAGACCGTCTTTCTGTATGGTGATCTTAAGGAGGAGCTATATATGGAGCAACCTGAAGAATTCAAGGTCAAAGGGAAGGAAATTTTAGTATGTCGTCTGAAGAAGAGCTTATATGGCCTGAAGCAGGCCCCGCTACAATAGTACAATAAGTTCGATGCTTTTATGGGGGAGGTCGACTTCAGGAGGACCACCCTTGATCACTATATATTTGTGAAGCAATATGTTATAGAGGATTTCATTATCTTACTCCATTATATTGACGATATGCAGATAATTCGGAGGAGCACTGCGCGTATTTCCGAGCTAAAGTTGAGCTCCACATTTGCGATGAAGGACTTGGGAGCTGCGAAGACCATCCTACCCATTTTTTTCTATATGTTGCAGAGATAATTATGTGTTTGCGAGTTCCCTTCAGGTACTCGTAGTTTATATTTTTATATACCGATTTTTTATATCTTTTGCAGAGATATGCAGGTGTTCGTGAGTTCTCTTCAGGTACTTGCAGTCTATATTTTTGTATTCTTATTTTTGATATCTTTTGCAAAGATAAACAGGTATTCGCGGGTTCCCATCATATACTTGCAGTTTATATTTGTGTATACCTGTTTTGATATTTTTTGAAGTGATAAGCAGATATTCGTGAGTTTCCTTCAGATAATCACAGTTTATATTCTTGTATACCTGTTTTTGATATTTTTTTGTCGTGATAAGCAGGTGTTCATGAGTTCCCTTCAGATACTCGTAGTTTATATTTTTGTATATCTGTTTTTTGATATCTTTTGCGGAGATAAATGAGTGTTTGTGAGTTCCCTACATATACTCGCAGTTTATATTTTTATATATCTATTTTTGATATCTTTTGCACAAATATGCATGCATTCGCGGATGTTCGCGGGTTCCCTGCAAGTACTCGCAGTTTATATTTTTTTATAATTGTTTTTGATATCTTTTGTAGAGATAAACAGGTGTTCGTGAGTTCCCTTCTTGTACACGCAGTTTCTATTTTGTATACTTGTTTTTGATATCTTTTGAAGAGATACGTAGGTGTTCGTGAGTTTTCTTCAGGTACTCGTAGTTTATATTTTTGAATATCTATTTTTGCTATCTTTTGCAGAGACGGGCAGGTATTCGTGAAATCCCTTCAAGTACTCGCAGTTTTTATTTTTGTATACCTTTTTTTGATATTTTTGGGAAGATAAACGGGTGTTCGCGAGTTTCCTTCATGTACTCGCAGTTTATATTTTTGTATACCTGTTTTAAATATCTTTTGCAGAGATAAACAGGTGTTTGCGAGTTCATTTCAGGTACTCGCAGTTTATATTCTTGTATACCTATTTTTGATATATTTTGCAGAGATAAGTAGGTGTTCGCGAGTTATCTTTAGGTACTCGCTGTTTATATTTTTGTATACATATTTCGTATATCTTTTACAGAGTGTGTTCGTGAGTTCCCTTCAAGTACTCGTAGTTTATATTTTTTGTATAACTATTTTTGATATCTTTTCCAGGGAAAAGTAGGTATTCGCGAGTTCCATTTAAGTACTCGCAGTTTATATTCTTGTATACCTATTTTTGATATCTTTTGCATAGATAAGTAGGCGTTCGCGAGTTCCCTTCAAGTACTCGCGGATTATTTTTTTGTATACATGTTTTTGATATCTTTTGCAGAGATAAATAAGTGGTTGTTCGCGAGTTCCTTTCAAGTACTCGCAGTTTATATTTTTGAATACTTGTTTTTGATATCTTTTGCTGAGATAAGCAGGTGTTCGTGAGTTTCCTTCAGGTACTCGTAGTTTATACTTGCGTATACGTATTTTTGATATATTTTGCAGAGATAAGCAGGTCTTTGCGAGTTCTCTTAAGGTTCGCACATTTTATATTTTATACCTTTTTTGATATCTTTTGCAAAAATAAGCAGGTGATCGCGAGTTTTCTTCAGGTACTTGCATTTACATTTCATATACTTGTTTTTTGACATCTCATGCATATAAGCAGATGGTGGTGAGTTCTCTTCAGGTACTTGCGTGGATGCTTCTTTTATACATGCTTTGACTCTTCGTAATTGCAGAAATAAGTATTCGCAAGTCCTCTAGAGGTACTAGCAAGTTTTCTCGGGTATTTGCATTATCTTTTATACACTTGTCACTTCAGAGGAGATGGATCATCATGTTCGTGGGTAAGTTTTATTTTTTTGAAGTTCTTTGAAAACTTGAAAAAATGCAGGGATAATGTTTACCCCGAAGTTCACTATCACCTCCAAAATGACCGATTTAGGTGCCCAGCAGTTAGCCTTTTCCTGATCGCGATGACCACCCCTCTTAGAGGTCGCGGTCAGCCATCTTGTGACCGCGATCAACCCTTTCCTAACTGCGGTGACCGCCTCTCTTATAGGTCTCGATCAGCCATTTTGTGATCTCGATCAGCCTTTTCCTGACTGTATTGACAACGGTGATTACCCCTCTTGGAGATCGCGTTCAGCCCTTTTGTGACCGCGATCAACCCTTTCCTGACCGTGGTGGCCGCCCCTCTTAGAGATCACAACCAGCCATTTTGTGGTCGCAGTGAGCCTTTTTCTGACTGTAGTGATCGCAGTGACCTCCCCACTTAGAGCTCGTGGCCACCCCTTTTGTGACAATGGTCAGCTTTTTCCTTATAGCAGTGACCGCGGTGACCAACCCTCTTAGATATCACGGCCAGCCCTTTTGTGATCGCGGTCAGCTTTTTCTTGACCGTGGTGACCACCCCTCTTAGACGTCGCGGCCAGCCCTTTTGTGACCACGATCATCCTTTTTCTGACAGTGATGACCGCCCCTCTTAGAGGTCATGGTCAACCTTTTTTTGACTGCAATGACCGCCCCTCTTTGAGGTCGCGATCAACACTTTTGTGACCGCGGCGACTGCCCTTCCGGGCTGCCCAAGATTCTGAAGCCTGCTCGTCTGGGCTTCCCCCGATTATTATAAATAGTGGCCAGATACAAACTAGAGTGGACGGGAGGGGGGTAAGAAACTGTGGCCTCAGTTTATGTGATCGTGTGAGCTCTTTAAGTGACCTGGGTGACCTCTACTCTCTAGCCACAAGCCTCTTCTTTCTCGATCGTGAGCTCCTTTCCTAATCGCGAGTCTCTTTTCAATTCACGGCAATCTCTTCCTCCCATCTTTCTCTCTTATTCATCCGTGATTCAAAGTAATCGTCACTCAACAGCTATCTCTCATCCTTCACCTTGAGCAGTGTGGACTTGGACATTTTTGGTGCCAACAAATTCAATAAACAGAATACATAGAATGCATTTTTTAATGAACTGAACTCATCAAGGAACGTTATTATTAAGACGCAATAGTCTCGTTGTCTTTCTACGTCATTTTTATATCATAATACTATGCTTAAAACATGATTAATCATTTTATATATCTTCGGAAAAAATACGCCCTTCTCATAATCAGAGATTTGTTTTCTTACAGTCACAAATATTACCACATAATCTAGCTTTAAATGCATGCCTACACTATATATACCTGACAAGTCCAATTATTCAGTAAGTTTGATTCACCGAAGAAAATAAACCTAAAACAACAACAAATAACACCAAAGTAGCAGTCCAACAATTGCATAAACCTTTAACTATGGGACTTGCCACTTCTTTTCTTCTGGAACATAGAAATCAAACTTGACATCAACACATCCAGATTTTTCGCCTGTATCCTTGAACTGAATGCCAGTAATTCCAGTGAACACTTCGTCGGACTGTTGGTATCCTGGTTTCACGCGACGAACAGGCACCATCACAGAGTACACTGTGCCAAGGTCTGCATCAGTTGAAACGCTGAGTTGAACTTTATCACGCGACTCTATCTCGACAAAATCCGACAAAGCTTTGATGATGTTGCTTACTATCTTCTGCTTCGCTTCATTGCTGACCGCGCATCGATCGGCAAAGAGATCATCTTGAGCCTCTGTTTTGCAATATTGGCATTAGAATTTCTCCGATCGGTGCTCACAGGAATAATATTTTCCATGCCAGGGTAAAGCGCTGGAAGAAATTTATTTTGACAGCATTAAGAAGAAAATCATCAGCCTCCTGATTCAGGTTTGTTGAAGTCATGCCTGATTTTACTCCAAAGCAGTGGTACTCTCTTTGTGATCTGTTGTGATCAACAGATACTATGTGCGGGCATCTGAGCTTGGTCCCAAATTTATTAGATGCCCCATTTGAGTAGGTGCTGAAATGTATCTGCAAAGAAATTTTAAAAATCGTAAGTTTATGCGAATATAAACTTTAGCAAGTGGCAGAGATATATCTCACAACATCGTAATTATCATCATCATAATCATCAGCACAAACATTATCTTTATCCGATCTATTTGAGATCATGTTTTATGAATCTTCATTTTCAATCTTCCCCTGAGTTTTTAAACTTTAGTCTACATATATATTTTGTATCACTTTCAATCAAGATATTGTAAGATGTTACAAATCTGAAACAGAGTCGCGAGCGCGAGAATGTATACAAGGATAAATTGCATTAACTGAAAATAAATGAGCAAACGGATACAATCCGGAGCTAGCTCCGACCAAGCAGGGTCCTCTGAAGAAACTTCTCTCAAATGAGAGGCAAAATAACTAGTGATCCATGATAACCCCAACAAACATACCCCTCCACCATATATAGATGAGGGAGGGCACTTAAATAATAATAATAATAAACCGATTATTGACTAAAAAAATAATTAATCAATATAAATTAATAATCATTCATTAATATTAACCAATCAAATTCATACTAATTAATAACAAATTATCTTATTCCACCAAATTTATCATGGCGGCTTCTATAAGTGGTGGTTTCGGCGAGGGGTAGCTCCACCAACAAATGTGTGAGAGTTTATACCAGTCTCGAATATCGACCTTATCCTCGAGGTCGAGTTTTAATAGTTAGTCGGGGTCGTAGAGAATTGCAATGTGGAAACAATTGCGAGGAAAATAAAAGAAGAGGTACTGAAAAAGCAAGAAAAAGTGTGGGCGAATTTTTAGGGTGTATTAATGGAAGGTAAAAAGAGGGGGCAACTAAAGTGGTGGGGGCATGGAGGTGAAGGTTGGAGGTGTTAAAGAGAAATAGGAAAGAGAGTGGGCATGACAGCTAGGGGAAAGAAAAGGAATGGTTACAAGTGTGGGAGAAAATATGTAACAAGAGAGGGAGAAAATATGTAACAAGAGAGGGAGGGAAGAAAGTAGGCTTTGGCAACTAGTGTGTGTGTGTGTGTGTGTGTGTGGGGGGGGGGGGGGGGGGGTGGGGGGGGGGGGGGGGGGGGGGGGGGGGCGATGGCGGTATGTGAAAAAAGAAGCCCATATGGGGTGGGGTAGAATCAATGTTGTAAATATCGGATATCGGCGACATATCGTATTGAGTTTTTAAATGTCAGAAGTCGGAGACATGTCAGTGATATTTTAAAATATTGGATTTTCACGTCTTATAAGTAAATTTTTATTTTTATGTATACCAACTATGATTACATGTTATAAAAATAGGAAAATAATATAACAAATAGATAAAAAATGAGTCATTTATATTACGAAATAATTTGAGTAGTATCTAAGATAAAATATTATTAACAAATACAAAATTATACATTGTAAAATATATTTAATAGTATTAAATAATTTTATTTTGATAACAATATGTTTATTGTAAATAAAAAAATTTAAAATTAAAATCCTTAATTGACTATACGTCTTTTCAAACATATAAATTTATATTAAAACATGCAAACAATCAACTAATAAATGTATTAAATATTTTTATTTTTTTGCAATATGAAATTTAAAATTTTAAAAACAATTATACAAAATTGATTGTAAAAATAAAATGTTAAAAAAAAGAAACAATAAGTGTAATCGATTTAAACATACATAATATAATATATATATATATATATTAAAATAAAATAGCGGGCCTACATATTTAGACATATGATGTAGTCTACTAATATAACATAAAATAAAATAGCAGACAATATATTTAGAAGTCGTGTCGGCCGATATATCGGAAAAAATCGGACAAGCCGACCTATATTTTACAAAATGACAATCTATTTTTTTAGAAAAACATATCATTTGTCAATAAAATAACATATCGGGAGACTTTTCGGACATGTTGGAGGACATTTAAAACAATGGGTACACAAGGTGTAGGAAAAATAAAGTCATGGGGCTGCGGGAACACCGACGAGAGCGTCAGGAAGAGCGGAACCCGGACAACGACGAGAGGGGGCCTCAGAATTGGCCGGTCAAGAGAGGTCGTCGGTGCCGGAAAAGAGGCTGGTTAGGCCAGCCGAAGGTACGCTGCAAGCAACGAGGAAGGGGCCTGCTCTGACGTGCGATGGCACTGCATGTTCGGTTAGTCCACAATAGAGGATGGTGGATCCCTAGGTGCTGATGGCAGGAGTGAGAAGGGCACCTACGTGCGATGGCACCTTTCTTGCAGCGATTGAGAGAGGCTTGTCCAAAAAACTGTCATTTTGAATAACTTTTCTACCACTTACCCTTATTATACCATAGCTTGTTCCTAGTGAGGCTTATTAGAGATGGTTGTGAATTGACTTGGGATTTGTTTAGGATAGTTGTGCCATTTAATTGGTGGCAGTGCAAAATTATGGTAGTGAACACAAGAATGGCGGTTTACCTGCGTTTGAAACATTCATGACAGCCTTTCTAAGATAAATTCCACTTTCAGGTGTATGGGCATTTATGACTGCTAAAGTTTGACCACACATACATAACAGTGATGGCATTTTGGCTAAAACAACATTTTTTTTTAAATATTGTCTGTGGACACACCTATCCAAATGATGTTTGGGTTATTCATAATTGTCATCCGACTGAATCAAAAAATTTAGACCCCATTTGCATCAGGCTGAATCAAAATCTAATTGCAGCTATGAAGCACGGATACTTGAATATGTTTCACGTATCAGCTCGAGCGCGAATCGGAAACAGGAAACGCATTTCAAAAATGTCCGAAACGCGTTTCAAAAATGCCGGAAACAACAACACTCAAGCCTTTATCCCACTATAGTGGGGTCGGCTATAAGGATCCTTTGTCTCCATTGTGTCCTATCTTTTGTCATAATCTCACTAATGACTAAGTACATGTCTTTTCTTATAGTTTCATTCCAAGTCTTTATTGGTTTATGTTACAGTTGTGCATGCCGACGGGACACGCCGACGAGACGTCGTGGCGGGTCCACACACGGAGGTAGACGACGATGTGTCCGTCTGTAGGAGGAGAGACCGAAGACGTGGTGCCGGCCTGACCTTTTATTAATTTTGCACTCTGTTATTTCTTATTATGTTGAGTACGCATTTATTTATTTCTCATTATGTATTATTTCTTATTATGTCACACTCCGCACCTATAAGGGCACCAGTTGTACTTTTTGAATTACTCTTGGATGAATGGAAAATTATGATTGCTCCCTAAGGATTTCGTCTCGTTCCCTCCATCCTCTTCCTCACCTCCGTCGGCCCTCCACCTTGTCGGATTCCACTCTAGTTCGTATCAATTTGGTCTGACCTGCCTCACCGCCCGCAACCTCACCGCAGGTGTTTGTGATCGTCCGCATCTGAGTTTCCGCGATCGATTCGACGTCGTTTCTCCACGACCGGTTTTCCATAGGCGTCGACTCCCCGCCAGTTTCCGCGATTGATCGGCATGTTCTTCTGATCTGTTCCGCACTGTTCGCCCGACACGCCGGCTGCAGGGCTGCTCCAAGTCGGTCGATCCCTCTGTGCCTTTGATCGTCCTGCGCGGCCGGTACTTACGATCGGTTTGTTCCGCGATTCTGATACTTCCACGCGCTCCGGATCGGCCTGTTCCATGCCGATCCGCCTAGGGCAGAGCTGTCCCGTGCCGGCCTGTCTTTTCGCTCCTTCCATCGACCGCAGAACCTTCTGTTTCTACCCTTTCGCACCAGATCCGCCTCCTTCGGCCTCCATCCAACGTCTCCAACCCATGGCTCCTACAACTCACTCCTTGGGCGACCCCGCTTTAGATTCCACCACCGAAGCCCTAAACCGCAGCTTGGAGGCTCAAGAGCAACTTGTCGCCTCCATGCACGCTTCGCTCCTCGCGCTCCACTCCAAGATCGACTCCCACCGGGCGTCCACTGCTGTCGTCTCCACCGCATCCGGCTCCGACCCACCGGCAGACGGTGGCTTTCTCCTAGGCGCCGGACCGCAGTCCATTCTTTCAGGGACCACTCATCTGCCCATTCTGGGTCAGTCTGCCCCTCCCTCGACATTCCCTTCTTTGTCGGCGTTGACCCAATGGGTTGGATTGCCACGGCAGAGCAATATTTCGACCTCAACTACACACCAGAGCATGACAAGGTGTCTATGAAAGTGGTTGGCCTGCCGGCTCGACACTCCACTGGGCTCGGTGGCTTCGCCAAACCAACCCATGTCTCTCCTGGCCTGAGCTCAAGCAGGAGATGATCCGGCAGTATGACACCCGCTACTCCGGCTCCTTCGCTATCGAGCGTCTTTGCGGCGTTCGCTAGGCAGCTGGCCTAGATAATTATATTGATGAGTTCGTCGCCCAGTCTCTCACGTCCCCGGGCTACCGCACATTCTTTACCTGGGCTTCTTCATGCAGGGTCTACTGTCACATATCCGCTCTCTTCACACACATCATCCTCACACAGTCTCCGACGTCATGCACCTAGTGCGTCTGGTGGAAGCCGACCTCTCCCCCCGGCCACCTGATCCTACACCTGACCACCACCAGCCCCGGCCGCCTTGGCGTCCGCCAGTCACAGCTCCACCGCGGGCGTCGCCTTGGGGACACAGGTCGGGCCGCCCACCGGCCCCTCAACACCTCTCGAACAGTGATTACAATGACCATTGCAGCAGGGGTCTTTGTTTTTGGTTCCGCCAACCGAACTCCCACAACCATGAGTGCGTCGTGAAGGAGTTTCACGCCATCATCGACGACGTCGACCCTGAGGTTACCCTGGCAGACTTTGAGGCCCTGGAGCTCTCAACGGGGGATACACCTCTCGACTCCACCGCAACTATGTTCCACTGGTTGGAGCTATCTTGCGCCTCGACGGGCGGGATCTTCGGCCAGCAGAACATGCAGTTCTCGGGCACACTGCGGGATCGCCCGATCACCAACATGAGGGACAGCGGCGCCAGCCACAACTTCATCTCTGAACACCTGGTGCAGCAGCTCCGTCTTCACTTGGTTCCCTCCCCGGATGTTGCGGTCTGCATGGGCGATGGGCGCCACAGATCGACTCAAGGTCGTTGCACTACCGTCTCCCTCTCTATTGGGCCCTATTCCATGACCGCGAACTTCTACACATTTGGCTTAGGCGGCCTCAACGCCATTTTGGGAGTGGTTTGGCTCCGCACACTCAGCGATGTATGCGTCAATTGAGAGACTATGTCCATGCAGGGTTGTGGGCCCTCTCAGGCCCGTCCATTGGGTCTCTTCCTTTTCCGAAGGACCACCAAGAGCTTTCTACTATGCTCGACGACGTCACCAAGCCTCCGGCAGGATTGCCACCAACCCAGCTTTCTCTGGTCCGGAAAAAAGACGGCAGTTAGCGCCAAACTACCCAGCCAAGCTACTTTGAAAGTGCATGTTAAATCTGAAATACTCTAGAGGGGGGGGTGAATAGAGTATTGTGCTCACTAAAAACTTTTTACAGTTTTTGCTGTAATCCTAAGGTGAACAGTTTAGCAAATAAAGAAAATAAGCACAACAACCTAAACAATCACAGATCACGGCCTAGTAAATCACAGAGCACAGCCAAAACAAAAGAAAAAGGGGCAACCAGACGACACAAGAAATTTATAGTGGTTTCCCAATCTGGGGTACATCCACTCTTCTACCACCCTGGTAGGAATTCACTCAAGTTTTTGATCAGGTGCCTGACACTAATGAGTTTTTGTTCAGGTGCTCAAAAACCAAAACCTCAAGTCTTTTGGAAGGAGACTTGCAACCAGGAATAATTTTGAAGGGAATTAAAACCCTGTACAGAGGATGAAAAAAGGGTGATGGTGTCTTCTCTTTCTCAATAACAACTGAGAAGACTTTGGATTGTTGTTAGCAGATTTGCTCCCCCTGAGATCTTGAATGGATCAGGAAAGCTGGAGCACTGCTTCAGGGTGATAGGTCTTCAAAACTTGAGTGCCTGGACCAGAGATTGCTTCAAGAACTTTTTTGACAGATAAGGTTTAGTTGTCCTGTGGGATTGAAGGAAGAAGACTCTTGATAGTGATTGAATGTTCTTCTTCTTCTTGATGAAATTATTCTCTGGCCTGGGAAGATTGCAGTAAAGAACTTTTTGATTGTTGTAAGATTGTTCTTCTGTGCAATGTCTGTCTGTGTGTCTGGTATGTGTTGTACTGCTTGTTCCTTTTCTTTTCTGACTTTTTACTGACTGAGAAACATTCGAAATTTGAATGTTGAGCAGTAAATGCAATCGGCCTGGGAAGGAAACGGCAATCAATGATTTCCCTAACTGTCCCATGGAAAAACGACATGTAATACTACATAATCAATGCGCGTTCTAACGGTAACATTCCGAGAAGATTGAGCATTGATTACTCTGGAATCATCGCCAAGAAAAGGGACGGGAAACTGGAGAAGACCTAGTCTGGAATCGTCGAACGAAGAACACCAATCGTCGAGCTGAGTTTGAGTTCGTCGAACTGAGCTTGAGTTCGTCGAGCTGAGCTTGAGAGAGTTCGTCGAGCTGAGCTTGAGTTCGTCGAGCTGAGCTTGAGTTCGTCGAGCTGAGCTTGATGAGTTCGTCGACCAGACAATAGCAAAAAGTCTTCAAAGGAAACTTGTCAATTCTGCTTTAATCTTCGTCGAACTGACAATCTTCATTCGTCGAGCTGAGATCCAAATTCGTCGAGCTGAGAATGATTGTGAACTTAGACTCTGAGAAGTCTCTGACTGAGAGAGATTTAAATCGTAGTCCAGAAATCGTCGAGTAGAGTACTGAGTTTGTCGACCTGAGAAGTTGACTTCGTCGACCTGAGAAGTTGTCAACTTGAGGTCCAAGTTCGTCGAGCTCAGATTCTTGTTCGTCGACCAAAGTCTGAAGTTGGACTTAGAAAAATCTGGAGTTATCCTAACTCTAGCTTGTTGAAGTATCTCAGTCTTCGTCGAACAGAGAACAAAGATCGTCGAGCTCAGTACAGAGAAATGTCTCAAGATCGTCGAGCTCAGAACACCTTTCGTCGACCTGAGTTCGACGTTCGTCGAACTCATTTTACTTGGTCTTGAAAACTTCTAAATCTGGAGTCTCTGATGGTCTTGTTGATAGCTGGTCCATCTGAAGTTGACTTCAAGGACTTGTCCTAGACTATAGGACACAAATTGACCCTGGCTATACATGATGGGTCACATCCTAAGCTAGTGAACCTAGCCCAAATCAACTAGGGATCCAACAATCACCCCTTATTTGGGTGAGGTCACTAAGACACTCAGAACATAAACAAAGCAAGAAAAAAAAATATATCTGGCAGAGAATTAATAACACATGCAGCAGATATATATATACATAAGCTTTGTTTAAACAAATAGCATAGTTTGAAAACAAATGCAGATAGAAATTGAAACAAAATAAAGATTACTTCTTCTTTTTCTGCAAAAACTTGTCTTCAGTTGTCTTCTCTCCTGGCTTTTTGAAGATGATTTCTCTGTTTGGATCTAGAGCCTGAGCTGCAGTCATAGTCATGTCAGCTGCCCTAATGATTTTCAGTGATGTAGCTCTGGGGACAACTGCTTCAGGATGGAGCTTCATATAATCATCAACATTGAAAAGTTTGTTGTCTTTCTCAAATCTCTTAAGTTCTTTCCTGTACTTAGACATAGTTGAAAAACCTGAAATGTCTTTACCTTCAGCTTTGGCTTTATTAATCAATGACAGACCAATAAGCTCCTGGAACCTAGCCATTTTAGCAGTATTGGCTGTTTCAGGATCTTCAAATGAAATAGGAGGAGAGTATGGCCTTTTAGGACTGTCAGCTTTCTGATCTTCAGACATATGTTGTTGTTGCTGCTGATGTTGTTGTTGCTGATTTCCTGAAGATTGTTGACTCTGCTGGCTGCTTCCAGAGGATCTCCCTGAATGTCTCTGATAGGTTTGCATGGGGGCAGATCTCTGAGAGCTAGAGCCAGTGGCACCAGCTGCTGGAGGAGGAGGTGGATCCTTTCTATATCTGTGTACTGGTGGAGGAGAATATCTCCTGCTTCTTTTTCTTTCCTTCTGCTGATTCTTTGATAACCACATTCATGCAGACATTCCCTTATAAGGAGTAACATTGTGCAAAATATAGTAGGGAGTGTCAGCAGTGGGATTGGGCTTGGGAGCTGGAGGAGGAGCCTTCCTTTTCTTTGACAGCAATTTCTTTTTCTTCTTGGAAGCTTCTTCATCAGAATCATCATCATCATCATCTTCAATATCAGAACCCTGAGGGTTATCATATAAAGCATCCAATGCTTTTAAAGTTTTAGCATCAATGACAGCTTTTGCTGGAGCAGGGGCAGAAGTAGAAGTTTCAACAACTGAAGTTTCAGCAATAGTGGGGAAGAAACTGTACAAGAAGCAGAAGTACTTGGGACAGAGCTTTTAGCTGCTGCCTTATTTTCCTCTTCAATATCAGCCAGGATTAGCTCATCCAAATCAGGCATAGGAGAGTCATCCATAACAAAAACTGGGGCTGAGATGGCTTCTGGAATAACTTCTGGACTAGCTGCAGAGATTGAAGCTAAAGCTGAGATAGCAAAACTGTCACAGAGTTGCATAGCAACTGCTGGACTAGCTGGAGATGTATAGTGAACAATAACCAATTGTGGCTTAGTAAAGTCTGCTGGAAGAGACTGCATATGTACAGTATCAAAATGTTGCAGTAATTCTTGTAGATTAACTGTGGGATTAAGAATAAAATCACCAACAGTTTCAGCAGTATCCATGTCAGCAATATCCATATCAGTATTAATAAAATTAATCAAATCAATTAACTATGTATCTGTACAGTCTGGAAGAACTTCTGAAGCTGTATTTGCTGGGGAAGCTGTATTTGAAGCTTGTGCTGCTACTTCATCATCAGGCATCTCCCCCTGCCTGGGTTCAGTGGGGACTGAGGCCAGGCCCTGGACTGAGGAGGGGGCGGCAGAAAGGGCAGAAATTTGAGCAGATAAAGAGTTAATAGAATTCACAAGAGGGGTAATGGCCTCTGTGATAAGGGTTTTGATGAGGGGAGTAAGAATGGTGAGAATAGAGGATATGGTAGTTGAATCAAAAGAGGAAGGGGAAGAGGATGTTGCATTATGTGTGGAGGAGGGAGCAACTAAGGATGGAACGGAGGGCAAATGAGGGGGAAGTGGAGACTGGGGAGGTGTAAGGATATGTGTATCATGAGGTGAAGCTGGAGGTGTTGGTTGTTGATTAGCTTGCAGAGGGGAAGATGCAATGTTGGTGATGTCCAGTGGTGGAGAAGGAGGAGTACGCACATAAGGAGGCTGCTTTGCTGGAAGGGGTGCTGGAAGAGATGGTGGAGGGGGACGGATCTCCTCAGCAGGTGTGGGAGTGGCTTTAACAGCTCTGGTGCCTTCTGAAGCAGGGATGGAAGAGGAGGAAGCCTTGGACGGCTTGGAGATCGTCCTCTCCCATCTGCCAAACAGAGCGCAGGTGAGGCGCTTGCTGGCATTGATGAAGATGGTTGGGGAGACCATGAATTCACCAGCCTTTTCCTTGAGGAAGATCCACAGGATTCTTCCAAAGCAGACTTCTTTCTTGTTGTTCTTCTTCTTGATCAACTCAAAGAAAATCTTGCTCCAATCCACGGGACGCTTATTCACCACCGCGCACATGATAAGAAATTGATGTCTTGTTATGTAGTCGTGTGCGGTGTGCTTGCCCATCAGTACTTTGCCCACGATATCCGCCAAGAACTGGTAGGCAGTAGACAGTTGTTTCTTTAACAATTTGTTAGGGTTGCTTCCAGAAAACTCCATCAACTTCAGCATCGAACTGTATTCTTCAGAATCCATATCCATATCATCTTCTCCATTTACCAAACCAAAAATCTCAGAGAGAACGGCGGGAGACAAAGAAACGGCAGTACTCCCGATATTTCCTGTCAAGACATTTTCCTCAGAAACTGACGAAGTGTATACCCATTCTCGAATTTCAGTTGCATGCAGTTTAATTCTTCGGGTCATGAAATCCTTGAGACCCTGTTCTTCTAGTAGGTCCAAAATATAAAGAAATATAGGGTCAGAATGCTGGAAGGAATCAAAGTCCATGTCAAAACCGGTGTCAAATTTCATGGCAGTCAAGGTGCTCGCTGGAATCGCCATTGATGACCTGCAAGAGAGACAACGAAAACGGCGATCAAGAGCAAGAGAACTAAAAGCGCGGGACGGAGGTCGAAGAAAACTTAGATATAATGTTTTCCAGAATATGAATCGACAATCTCCGTTCCACGAAAAAGAAAAATTCTTCGAACTGAGGTCGACGAAATAAATTATAGACAAATAATTTGTCGATCTCATCCAGAAGAATCGAAAACAGTTCGTTGAACTCCGTTCGACGAAATATCTTCTGAAGCAATGTTCGTCGATCTCCGGTCGACGAAAATTGTTTCCACACAGAGAATTCGTCGATCTCCGTTCGACGAGCATCTCCCAAACTTTCCATAATTCGTCGAACTCTGTTCGACGAACTCTGGAAAATTTGTCGAATGCAGACAGAAACTAATTTAACTCTTCTCCATTGATCATTCCCAGTTGATTTATAAAGAACAGATGATTTTTCTCATCCAAGGGTTTGGTGAAAATGTCTGCTCTCTGTAAATCAATAGAAATATGGATTAAGTTAATTTTCTTTTTGCCTACATTATCTCTAATGAAATGATGTCTTATTTCAATATGCTTAGTCCTACTATGGTGAACTGGATTCTGTGCTATAGCAATAGCACTAGTATTATCACAGAATAATGTTGAATTATTTAAGTTGACATAATAGTCTAGGAGTTGGTTTTGTATCCATAACATTTGTAAACAGCAATTGCCAGCAGTCATGTATTCTGCTTCTGCAGTTGATGTAGACACAAATGTTTGCTTTTTACAAAACCAGGAGACGAGTCTCATACCCAGGAACTGGCAAGTTCGAGAGGTACTCTTCCTGTCAACTCTACATCCAGCATAATCAGCATCTGAGTATCCAGTTAACTCAAATTCTGACTCTACAGGATACCAGAGTCCTAAATTTGGGCAACTCTTTATATATCTCAAAATTTTTTTTAAGAAAATAAGGTGAGATTCTTTAGGGTTCACTTGAAACCTAGCACAAAGGCATGTGACAAACATGATATCAGGTCTGCTAGCTGTTAGGTATAATAGGGATCCAACAATTTCCCTATAATGTTTCTGATTTACAGGTTTTCCTGCTGCATCAAAATACACAACAGCATTTGTAGTCATAGGTGTTTTCATTCCTGAAACATCACCCATCCCAAACTTCTTAATAAGCTCTTTAGCATACTTAACTTGGGAGAGTAAGATACCATCAGTGAGCTGCTTCACTTGGAGACCAAGGAAGTAGGAAAGCTCACTCATGCTACTCATCTCAAATTTGGAATGCATGAGGTCAGCAAAACTCTTGCATAATTTGAGATCAGTAGACCCAAATATGATGTCATCCACATATATTTGTACTAACAAAATTTGGTCCTTATGATGTCTAGTGAAAAGAGTTTTATCTATGGTTTCTCTTGTAAATTTATGCTCTAAAAGAAAGCTTGCTAAATTCTCATACCAAGCTCTTGGAGCTTGCTTTAAACCATAAAGAGCTTTATGCAGTTTAAATACAAAAGATGGTTGAGTTAGAGAGATAAAACCTAGAGGTTGTTTTACATAAACCACTTCTTGAAGCACTCCATTCAAGAATGCACTCTTGACATCCATTTGGTAGACTTTGAATCTCCTGTGAGCTGCATAGGCAAGAAATATTCTTATGACCTCTAACCTTGCAACAGGGGCAAATGTTTGGTCATAGTCAATTCTTTCCTCTTGTCTGTAGCCCTGAGCAACAAGGCTAGCCTTGTTTCTCACTATGTTCCCTTGAGCATCCAACTTGTTTCTGTAGACCCATTTGGTTCCAATAACTGGGTAGTTATAAAGTCTTGGAACCAAATCTCAAACTCTACATCTCTCAAACTGATTTAGTTCCTCTTGCATTGCAATGATCCAGTGGGGATCTTGCTCAGCTTCATGTATAGAGAGGGGTTCAATCTGAGAGAGACAACAGACATGCATCAAGTCTTGGTTGAGTTGATGTCTTGTCTGTACACCTGCTGAAATGTCTCCAATCACTTGAGATCTGTGGTGATCTATAAGTGTGACAAGATCAGTTGGTGGAGTTTGTTCAGCAACAGCTTCTGTAATTAATTCCTCTTGGGGAATGTTATTAGCTGTTGAGGGAAGTTCAGCCACTTCCACTTGAATTTCTTCTTCACTGTCTTCAGCAACCTGTGGAGAAGGATGAGTTGACACCTTTTGGGTAAGGTTTAGTCCATCCATAGACTCACACAGTTGTGGAACCTGCAAAGAGCTATTAGTAGAAATCTCTTTCTCCTTATAAAACATGTTAGCTTCATCAATGGATACATGAACTGATTCTTCAATTTTAAGGGTGGATTTATTAAATACCCTATAGGTCTTGCTTACTTGGGAGTATCCTAGAAAAATCCCTTCTTCAGTCTTAGCCTCAAACTTTCTAATGTATCTTTTGTTGTTAGTATGAATATAGCATATACAACCAAAAACTTTAAAATATGTGATTTTATATTTCTTTTCTTTAAGTAATTCATAGGGCGTCTTATTTTTCAGCTTATGTATAAGGCTTCTATTCAGGACATAGTTAGCAGTGTTTACAGCTTCTGCCCAAAAGGATAGAGGCATGTAAACATCTGCCAATAATGTGCCTGCAGCTTCAATGAGTGTCCTATTTTTCCTTTCAGCTACCCCATTTTGTTGGGGAGTTCTAGGAGCTGAGAAGCACTGTCTGATATCTTCCTTCTCACAGAACTCATGCATAAGAAGAGACTCAAACTCTGTGCCATCATCACTTCTGATCAATGCAACATAAGTAGAGAACTCAATCTGTATGGTCCTGAGAAAATCTGTAAGAACCTTGAATGTATCTGACTTAGCTCTCAAAAAGGCTACCCAATTGAATCTGGAGAAGTCATCAACAATCACTAAAGTGTAAGACTTCCCTCCTAGGCTTTGTACTGCAATGGGTCCAAATAGATCCACATGAAGCAAATACAAAATCCTACGTGAATCACTTTTATTAATGGATTTGAAATTAATTTTAGTTTGTTTGCCTAATTGACAAGCCCTGCAAAGGTTTTCCTTCTTGTAGGGGCCAGAAAGTAAGCCTCTAACAAGGTTGTCTTTAGATAACCTAGCTATATTCTTAAGGTTTACATGTCCTAATCTTTTATGCCACAACTCATTTTGATTACTAGTGATATTGAGTAAACAAACATCAGTTTTGACAGAAATAAAATCTACTAGATATATGTTACCTTGTCTAATTCCAATTAAAACAGTTTGGTTTTCATTATTAATTATAGAACAAGAGGTAGAGTTAAAGTGTACCTGATAACCTTCATCACATAATTGACTTATGGATATTAGGTTATGTTTGAGTCCTCTTACATATGTTACTTTCTTGAAGATAACTGATCCAATCTTTACTGCTCCATATCCTTCAGACTGGCCACTGTTTGAATCACCAAAGATCACCTTTGGTCCTGGCTTGGGCTTGTAATTGGATAGATTTGCCTTGCTGCCTGTCATATGCTTGGAGCAACCACTGTCCAAGTACCAGGTCTAACTTACCCTTGGACAGCTCTTCACTTGTACCTGTAATGAAAAACAAAACTCAATTGTTCTTGACCCAGATTACATTGGGTCCTTTATTTGGTTGAGAAGAAAAGCTGGAAATAACTGACAATGTAAGTTGAGATTTATAACCTAAGGGATGATATCTCCTAGGTGGAATAACCCAATCAACTACTGGATTGAATGGTTTATTAGTTGGCTTAGAATTTCTGTAAGAGAAATGATTTAAGTTTGGTCCTTCTGAGTTCGACGAATTCCTGTAAGTTTGTCGACCATAGTTCGACGAATATGGCTGAGATCGTCGATCTCTGCTCAGAGAATGACAGTAGTCATTTTCTGCGCCCCAAGTTCGTCGACCTCTGCTCGACGAACCATACAAAGTTCGTCGATCGCAGTTAGACGAATTGTTATTACTGAAGTTTGCGTTCAGCGTTCGTCGATCTGGGTTCGACGAACTGGTCACAATTCGTCGATCTGAGTTCGACGAATGCTGCTGAACCTTGTTTTTATTAGCTGTTTTTTTATTTTTGTTGCTCTTGTCTATAAATTTTGGATTGTTTTCAGATATTGGTTTGTTTATTATCTTTTTTTTACCTTTGGCAGAGACAAATTTAATGAGAGTTGTAAGAATATTTTTCTTAATTATGGGGGGCAAACTTGATGAAGCACTCAAGCCCAGCTTGTCATTTAATCTGGTATTCACTGTGCTTGTTATGTCCATCAGCTTGAGACTTCTCCCATTGAGAGATTGCTCAAGTTGTTTGGCCTCACATAAATCAAATTTTAATTTAATTATTTGTTCATTTGCTAAAGTCAGTTGATCTTTTAGTTTAATATTTTCTGAGTTAACAGATTCAAGATTTCCTAGTCTTTCTCTAAGGGTTTTTATTTCTTTCTCTGAATTAATTAAATCTAGACACATAGTTTTAAATTTAATTTTAAATAAATCAGAATTAAAATCAAAGCTTGAAAGAACCTGATCTGCCTCTGAGTCTGAGGCTGCTTCATCTTCAGATTCTCCTTCTGATCCTGAATTGCTCCTGGAGGCATCAATTGTCATAAGACAAACCTCCTTGGATCTTGCTTCTTCCTCTTCTTCACTTGAGCTGGAAGAGGATGATTCTTCCTCTGTATCACTCCATGTCTCAGCAACAAATCTCTTGTCTTTCTTTTTGTATTTGCTGGAGGAGGGTCTGCTGCTGTTTTTTCTTCTGGAGTCCTTTTCTCTGCTTTTCTCCTTCTTCTGGTTTTCTGGACATTCTGAGATGTAGTGTCCAGGCTTTCTGCATCCAAAGCACACAACCTCCTTGGTTGGTGTCTTGTCAAATCTGGGTTTATCATCCTGCCTGTATGATTTCCTTCTGAAATCCTTTCTAGTCATCTTATAAAACCTTTTTGCAAAGAGACTCATGAGTTCTTCATTTGATGTAGAGGTCTCACTTTCCTCTGATGCTTTGAAGACTATGTTGTGATCTTTTCTAACTGGAGTTGTAGACTTCTGTTCAACTGCCTCTCTTGATTTAATCAACTGCTCATAAGACTTTAGTTTTTCCAGCAGTGATTCAGTTGATATTTCATTTAGGCTTCTGGCTTCTTTGATAGGCCAGATTCTTGAATCCCAAGAGCTAGGGAAGCACATCAATATTTTGTCATTCACCTCTGTCAGGGTGATATCTTTATCCAAGGTTTTAAGCTCATTGATGATTGAGCTCAACCTGTTGTACATTTCAGCCACTGATTCAGTCTCATCCTTCTTAAAATTCTCATACAAGGATATGAGATGTGATCTCCTGTCTTTTCTTTCATCTGCAGAGTCAGCTACCATTTGGTTGAGGGAATCCCAAATGGCCTTGGCTGAGGTGCACTCAGCCACCTTCTGAAATATGTCATCTGACATTGTCTGAGTGAAGATGTCCATTGCCTTTGCATCTGCAATTTTGGCTTTCTTGTAGACATCATTATTCTCTGGAGGAGGCACTGCAGTCATGTTGGTAGAGGTGCTTGTAGAAGCTGCAGGTGCTTGAGGTACTCCTGTCAAGATGGAAGCAAAAATATCTTCATCAATAGAGTTCATGTATAATCTGATTCTTGTCTTCCAGATGGCAAATCTGTTAAGATTGCAAACTGTAGGTCCGATGCTTGCATAATCTTTGTTTTGGGTCATTTCTGTGAATAAATAAATCTAATAAGGAAACAAAACAATCAGATCTAACAAGAGTGCCCTTTATGGTTCAGGTGTTAGCTTGTACAACCAATTAACATCTAAAAGTGTGGTATTTTAACCAACCTCAGGTGAGTTAACCAAGGTAATTTAACCAACCTCGCTCTGATACCAATTGAAAGTGCAGGTTAGATCTGAAATACTCTAGAGGGGGGTGAATAGAGTATTGTGCTCACTAAAAACTTTTTACAGCTTTTGCTGTAATCCTAAGGTGAACAGTTTAGCAAATAAAGAAAATAAGCACAGCAACCTAAACAATCACAGATCACAGCCTAGTAAATCACAGAGCACAGCCAAAACAAAAGAAAAATGGGCAACCAGACGACACAAGAAATTTATAGTGGTTCTCCAACCTGGGTACATCCACTCTTCTACCACCCTGGTAGGAATCTGTTGGGTACATTGGTTAAATGTACCTGATTTGAAGAAGCCTCACCCAACTCAATGATATACATCATAATGTATTTGATGTATGTTGAGTTTACTTGTGCAGGTTAAGTAATTACTGGACTGAAGCAAAAAGTTTCTAAGTCCATGTGTCGACACCCATAGGGAAAGTGTCGACACTTAAGAAGACTTGTGTCGACACCCAGGCAAGCAGTGTCGACACTTGGAGTCATTGTGTCGACACCTGGGATGCAGAGTCGACACCAGACAGAAAGTGTCGACACAAGTAGCTGTGTCGACACTCAGTGAAGAAAAGTGCAGACAGAAAGTGTCGACACAAGGAGCTGTGTCGACACCCAGTGAAGTTGTGTCTACACCAGAAAGTGTCGACACTTGGAGCTGTGTCGACACTCAGCAAAAGTCTGCAGAGACTAAGTACAAGTATCGACACCCAGCACAATGTGTCGACACTTAGCAGAAGAGTCAGCACATGAAGTAAGTGTCGGCACCTAGAACAATGTGTCGACACTCAGCTGAAGACTCTACACTTGAAGAAAGTGTCGACACATGGAGCAGTGTCGACACTTAGCAAAGAACAGCAAGATCGTCAAATTATTCTAAGTACAAGTGTCGACACTAATGGAATGTGTCGACACTCAGCTGAAGTCTCAACAGAAGAATCAAGTGTCGACACAAGGAGCTGTGTCGACACTCAGCAAGTATCAACATAGAAGACTATGTGTCGACACCAAGAAGCAGTGTCGACACTTAACAGATACAACACAAGAAGATGTGTCGACACAAAGGAGATGTGTCGACACTTAGAAGAATTCAGCAAAAGATAGAAGATCAAGTACTTGTGTCGACACTCAATTTCAGTGTCGACACATGAAGATGAATCTGTGTCGAGACATACAAGAAGTTGTGTCGACACCTTGTAGACCTGTGTCGACACTTACACAACTTGTGTCGACACTTGGTCTATAAGTGTCGACACTTAAAGACAGAAAGTCTCGACACTATCAGACAGTTAGAGATTTTCAAGAATTGACTGGATGACTTGACAGCTGCCGTTCCAGCCGGTCTACAGCACCTGTCAGAGATGTCAGAATTCAGTTATGGACCGGACCAGCCGGTTACCATGAAGAAGGCCTATAAATAGGCTCATACAGTGTACAGAAACTGTTGTTGTTGTAGTTGTTCAGATTATTGTTCAAGTAGTTATTGAAGTGGTACACAGAGTATCAAATCAAGAAGATCTAGCTGTCCAAGTGCAGATCTAAGAAGTTGGAGAGAGAGGGCTCCATCCAAGAAATCAGCCTTTGGAACTAGGCTGAGAAGAAGGGTTCAGATATATTCTGGATCTTAAGAAGCAGAGATCAAGGATCAACTGCAGGAGGATTCATTCTTATTCAGTTCTACTCAAGAAGCTTTGAAGAAAGCTAAGTCAGATTGAATCCAGCTGAGTTCTTCCAAGAACTCATCAAAAAACTCTCAACTCCCCTCTCTTGTTTCTGAGTTGTAGAGTTAATATTTGTAAAATCATTTTATCTTGTAGGATCCTTTGGATCTGAGTGAATTGTAAGCCTGTAATTATAAAGGCTGAGGGTAGGGCTTGAGAGCCTGAGTGTAGGAGATTGACATCTCTGAGTGTAGGCCTTTTGTGGCTGAGTGTAGGCCTTGTTGGCTGAGTGTAGGCTTTTGTGGCTGAGTGTAGGCTTTGGGAAAAGCTGAGTTGTAGGGTCTTGGGCCTGAGGTGTAGGAACCAATTTGGGTTCTGAGCTATTGGAGAAGTTTGGCCGAATCTAGTACACTGCTAGATAGGCGAAGGGGGAAAGTGGATGTACCCAAAGCTTGGGGAACCACTATAAATCACTGTGTCTGTTGTGCTGTGTTGTGATTTGCTGTGTATGCTGTTTGTTTGCTGTGATAACATAGTTAGAAATCTGTGATATTAACTGTTTGTTGTCATTAAAGTTTAAAAAGGATTAGGTCACCTATTCACCCCCCCCCCTCTAGGTGTTTAGGTATCATATCTTTCAAGTGGTATCAGAGTCAGGTTGCTCAAAAAGGACTAACAGTCTGGGGAGATCCTGATTGGCAGATTCAGTGTAAGTCAAAATACAGATTCAAGAAAATCAAGAACCATTGGTTCCTCTGAAAATCACAAGGAATTGGGTTCCATGAAATTGCCCATATGCAGGAAAGAGATCTTTGGGATCTGGAAGGAAAGGGTAAGGCTGTTTATGGAGGCCTCAGACCCTAGAATCTACATCACAGTAAAGGAATGGTCTTATGTGCCCATGAAGGTATCAGTGCTAGATGCAAATCAGAGAACCCCAAAGGATTTCTCTGAGATGACTAAGGATGAGATTGTCCTAGCTACCATGGACAAGAGGACACAAAACATCATAGTGAGTGTCATAGATGATGCCACTTTTCAGAATCTTATTCACTGTAAGACAGCCAAAGAGATGTGGGATACTCTCATTGTCTATATGGAAGGTTCTGAAGAAGTTAGGCAAAATAGAAAATCCTTGTTAAATCAAGAGTATAAGAGTTTTAGACAAGAAAAGGGTGATAGCATAACTGAGTGCTACAAGAAGTTCTACATAATAGTGAATGAACTCATGTCTTATGGAAGAGAGTTCAGCAATTATGAACTAAATGACAAGTTCCTAAGGTCCCTAACTAAAGATTGGGACACAAAGATCTGTGTCATTAGAGAAATGGCTAAGTTGGGAGAAATTCCTCCACCTACACTGTTTGGCAAGCTATTGTCATATGAAATGCAATTGACAGTGAGGAAAGAGGAGGAGAAGTGAACAAGAACTGAACACAAGGAAAGATCAGTAGCCTTCAAGACAGAAGCCTCTAGGAAGTGCAGGAATAAGTCACCAACTCCACCTCCAAAGGTAGTTGAATCAGAGTCAGATGAGTCAGTCAGCACAAAATCTGCAAGCAGTGAAAGTGATGAAGACTTTGCTGCCTTCACTAGACACTTTCAGAAATTCTTGAAGAAGAAACAGTGGAGGACAAGGTCCTCTACTTCTAAGGGAAAAGAAGATTTTTATCAGGATAAAAAGGCTTCAAAGAAGGACAGGAAGAGGACAAAATCTAGCAAGGCAACTGGTTCTAAGATAGTGTGCTATTGCTGCAATAGACAGGGTCATGTTATTGCAGACTGTCCTGAAAAGAGGAAAGAATCTAGTGACAGGAAAAAGACTTATTTCAAAGGCAAGAAAGAAAAGTCTTTTGTTGCCAAAAAAGAGAAGACTCTATCAGATATCTCTTCTTCAGAAACTGAGTCTGATGCTGAGGCATACATTGGGCTGTTTGCTGAAGAAGAAGAAGAATTCATGCAGATAATGGAGTCTATTTATGAACAAGAAGACAGCCAATGTCAAGGGCTAATGGCTTTGACAGAAGGAGACAAAATCCTGGAACAGCCAGGACCCAGTAAGATACAATGTTCAACTCTAAGTTCAGTTTCTTGTTCTAGTACAGAATCAGATTCATCTTCATCAAGTGATGGAAGTGTATCTGAGTCTGAGGATGATATTCATCAGCTTATAGATGAATATAAAGTGCTGTTGCAAGCTTACAAGAAAAGCAAGTCCCTAGCCAAAAGTCAGGCAAAGAAGATTGCTGATCTTAAAGCTGCTGCAACAGATTCTGAGAAGCAATTTGATTAAAAACTGAATGAGATAGCCAGGTTGAAGCACATAACAGTGATTCAAATGGGTACTATATCATTTAAAAATGATCAAATCAAGAGTCTGGAGATCAATCTTCAGAAAGAGAGAGAGCTTGTTGCTAGGTTTTCTAAACCTAAATCAGTGCTACCTTTAATTGATGAATTTGTTCATCATAAAGGCAAGGCTGGACTGGGTTTTATTAGACCTGCAAGGACTGAGCAGTCCAAGCCCAAGTCCAAGGGCAAAGCCCCAACATTCAACAAGTCAGCTGTAGATAAGACAGCAAAGACTGTACCTAAGCAAATGTACAACAAGTTTGAATGTTGGTGTTGTGGCAAAGTTGGTCATTTTGCAGTGGACTGTTGGCACAATGCTAGTACCAAAGTGAGTACCAAACTACCTGTTGGAAAGCCAGTAGGTAGCTTTGTCAGATTGCAAACTAACAAGTACCAAGGACCCAAGAATTCTTTGGGTTCTAAGGTTCATTAATCTGTTTTGCAGGTGAGTCCAAGTGTTCATACCCCAACATGGTACTTGGACAGTGGATGTTCCAGACATATGACTGGAACTAGGGGACTACTAAGGGACTACATTCCAATCAAAGATGGTCCAAAGGTTACCTTTGGTGGTTCTGAAAAAGGAATCATCAAAGGGTTTGGTAACATTTCTAGTAACTTAGTTACCATTACTCAAGTGCCTTATGTTAAAGGGTTGAAACACAACCTAATAAGTATAAGTCAATTAAGTGATGTATGGTATGACATCTCATTTGTTAAAAATGATTGTCATATCAAGAGGTCAAGTGATCAAGAGATCATTTTGACTGGTTATAGGAAGAGGAATGTCTACTGCCTAGACATTATGGTTGAGAACAATGGTTCTCCAGTTTGTCTTGTAGCTGATGAGACAGTCACTCATTGTGTCAAATGGCACAAGAGGCTAGCTCATCTTAACTACAAGACTATTAGCAAACTCTTTAGCAAAGAGTTAGTGAGAAATGGTTCTCAAGTTAAGTGTGTTAAAGATGGTATTTGCTCAGCTTGTCAAAGGGCAAGCAGACTAAATCCTCCTTTAGAAGCATAAAAAACAAAGATGTTGTGAGGTGTTTATACCTCTTGCACTTGGATCTCTTGGGTCCAATGCCAGTTCACAGCTTAGGTAGGAAGGTCTATACCTTTGTAGTTGTAGATGACTACTCAAGGTTTTCCTGGGTGTTCTTCTTAAGACAGAAATCTGAAACACCTAGTGTCTTCCATAGCTTTGTCAAGCAAATTCAGAATGAACTAGACAGTACAGTGGTCAAGATTAGAAGTGACCATGGTACTGAGTTTCAGTCTGATAGCATGACAAAACTTTGTGAAGACTTTGGGATATTTCAAGAATTCTCTTCACCTAGAACACCTCAGCAAAATGGCATTGCTGAGAGGAAGAATAGGACCTTGATAGAGACTGGTAGGACCCTACTCAGTGATACATCACTGCCAGAGTATTTCTGGGCTGAAGCAGTCAACACTGCATGTCATGTTATAAATAGGGCTACCATCACTAAAAGGCTTAACAAGACCCCCTATGAAGTTGTGAAAGGCAGGAAACCAAACCTATCCTACTTCAGGATCTTTGGTTGCAAATGCTTCATACTTAACAATGGGAAGTCTTACTTAACTAAGTTTGCTGTCAAGTCCCAAGAGGGAATTTTTGTTGGGTACAGCAATAATAGTAAGTCTTATAGAGTCTACAACTTGTCTACACAAGTTGTAGAAGAATCTGTGCATGTAGTTTTTGATGAGACTAAACTTATTAACAATAAGTTGTCTAGTACTGTATGCAGCCCCACAGGTTTAACAAAGAAAATGGACAAGCTTACTATAGAAGAAGTATCTGCTGCAAGACAGCAAGGAGAGGAGAGTAGCTGTTGTCCAGGGGGAGAACTACATGTGCCAATTGCTGATGAAGTACAAGGAATACAGCATGATGGAGATGCTGAAGAGGTTCAACCAGAAGTTAGGATGCCTCCAGCCAATAGGCATCTTAGAGATCATCCAGTAGAGCAGATTATTGGAGATCCAAGATAAGGAATACAAACCAGGAGCAGATACATGAATGCAGCAATCTACTCCAGCTTTCTGTCTCAAGTTGAACCTAAGAAGTTTGAAGAAGCCATACAAGATCCACAATGGACTGAAGCAATGCAAGAAGAGCTTAATCAGTTCAAGAGGTGCAAGGTCTGGGAACTTGTTCCTAAGCCTAAAGACCACAATATAATAGGAGTTAAGTGGATCTACAGGAATAAGATGGATGAACAAGGGGTCATCATTAAGAATAAAGCAAGACTGGTTGCTAAAGGATATAGGCAAGAAGAAGGTATTGATTTTGATCAAACCTTTGCTCCAGTAGCCAAACTGGAAGCCATAAGGATGTTCTTAGCCTATGCAACCTATCAAGGATTCAAGGTTTACCAAATGGATGTCAAGTCAGCATTCATGAATGATAATCTTAAGGAAGAAGTCTATGTGGAACAGCCTGCAGGTTTTGTTGATCCAACTCTACCTCATCATGTCTATAGACTTAGGAAAGCTTTATATGGGTTAAAGCAAGCCCCTAGGGCTTGGTATGAAACTCTATCTAGTTTCCTCATTGAGAACAAGTTCTCAAGGGGGAAAATAGATAAGACTCTATTCCTTAGGGAATCTAGAGGCAAAGTTATACTAGTCCAAATATATGTAGATGACATTATATTTGGGTCTACTGAAAGCAGCCTTTGCAAAAAGTTTGCAAAACTTATGCAATGTCAGTTTGAGATGAGTAGTATGGGAGAGCTGAAGTTTTTCTTGGGTCTCCAAGTTAAACAGACTGAAAGTGGTTTATCCATATGTCAGTCCAAGTTCACCCTAGAACTCATAAGGAAATATGGTATGGATTCATCCAGTACCATGAAGACTCCTATGGGGTCAAGTATGTCTCTTAGCAAGAATGATGCAGGGAAACCTGTAGATGAAACCTTGTATATAGGGATAGTTGGCTCCCTATTATACTTGACTGCTAGTAGACCAGACATCATGTATGCTACATGTGTTTGTGCAAGGTATCAAGCCTGCCCTAAAGAGTCTCATTTGACAGCAGTCAAAAGAATATTGAGATATCTAAAGGGCACTCCCTATCTAGGCCTCTGGTATCCTAGGAATGAAGATTTTGAACTAACAGGTTATTCAGATGCAGACTTTGCAGGATGCAAAGAAGATAGAAAAAGCACTACTGGAACCTGTCAATTCCTAGGTGGGAGACTAATTTCATGGAGTAGCAAGAAACAAACCAGTGTGGCTATCTCCACAGCAGAGTCAGAGTATGTGGCTGCAGGAAGCTGTTGTGCTCAACTTCTGTGGATACAACATCAGCTAGAGGACTATGGATTTCAGGTAAGTAGAACTCCACTTTTCTGTGATTCTACTAGTGCTATTTCAATAGCTAATAACCATGTATCTCATAGTAGGACAAAACATATTGAAATTAAATATCATTTTCTTAGGAAGCATGTAGAAAGAGAAGATATTTCATTAGAATATGTTAAAACTGATAATCAAGTAGCTGATATGTATACTAAGCCACTAGAAGAAGCTAAGTTCAATAGATTCAAAATTGAACTAGAAATGATAAACTTAGAGTAAGTTTACAGAATTGAAAATGCCTAAGTAAAAAGGTGTCGACACATAGACAAGTCTATGTCGACACAGAATAGTGGTGTCGACACTTCAGGAAAAAGGTGTCGACACATCTAGAAAGTTGGTGTCGACACTTCAGAATGTTAGTGTCGACACATGTCAAGTAGGTGTCGACACATCCAATGTGGTGTCGACACTTATGTTTTACTCAGAATTTTCTAAGTAAAGTCTCGACTATGTGTCGAGTTATGTTGTGTCGACACATAACCAAGTGTCGACACATAAAATCTGTTGACTAAACTTGTGTCGACACATATGTGTCGAGACATTATAAGTCAGTGTCGACACTTATTGCCAGTGTCGACACATTTTAAGTTAGCTGTCATGTCTGTTCATCTTCAAAATCAGAAAGGTATAAATAGGGTTTTGTCTTAGTTTGTCGACACGCTTTCAAAGTTTCGAGACCAAACTTCAGTGTCGACACCTCTCTTCTCTCAAGACAAATTCTACAAACCCTAATGACGCCTAAGCTTGAGGAGAATGTCAACGAAGGATATGAGCTGGTGCGCGACGCTTTCAATGATGCTGATGCAGAAATCCAGGCGGTCGTAACCCTAGTTGCTGATTCCGGGTTAGAGTACTTAGTTTCTGAACCTACAAAAATATGGAAGAAAGAGGTTCTTGAATTCCTAAATGGAGCTGAAGTAGATGAGTCTGGATACAGAATCAAATCCAGAGTTTATGGAACTAAGGTTAAGATTTCGCCAAAGAGCTTGAGGAAGGTGCTTAAATTGCCAAGAACTCAAGATAAAGAAGAAGTTACTGCATCCAAGACCAGGGAAGCTCTAACCTGGTGTGGACTTGATCCTAAGATGAAGATAGGTTCTGTTTTCAACAGGAAATGCATGAACAATCAAGGCAAATTCATGTCTGAAATAGTTGGTAAAGTATTACTCAGCAAGCCAGGAGGGCATGACAGAGTGTCTGCCTATATGTTTGGAATAATGACAAGGATAATCTTCACACTAAAAACAGACTGGTCTATAGTAGTTTATGAGAAAATCAAGGAAAGCTTGAAGAAGCCCAATCTGGGCAGAATCTTAAGTCTCTACCTAGCTGCTACCATACCAGAGGTAATGAATACTGCTGCTGGAAGCAAGATAAATCATATGAGGAAGATGGATCTGAGGATCTTCTCAAGATGGGACAGGGTGTTGTCAAAGGAGATGTCAACCCCTGAGAAGACAGTTACTGAGAAAGAAATTCCTCCAAAGAAGAAAAGAAAGACTGCTCCAGTGGCACAAGAGTCCACTAGCAGTTCTGAAAGTGAAGAACAAGTTGTCTTCACTCCAGATGACAATGGGGAAGAACCTGCAGTGAAGTCTCCTGCTCCTCCAGCTGATGCTGAGATCCAGGGGGAGCTGCCTCAAGCTAGCCTCATCCACAAGGATCAAAGCCAGGGGGAGCCTCCAGTTGTAGAAGAACTCTCTACACTGGAAAGTGAGCAAGCCACCACCATCATACAAGAGGTACTCACTGATCTAAATACTTTAGAATTTCTTATATAAGATGCTGATTTGTCTGATGTTCATCAGCACACTCAGCTGGATAGTCAAGTACCAGATGCTGTCATAGAAGACACATCTGCTGTTGCTGAAGATATTCCTGATCCAGTGGTTGAAGAGCAAAGAATGTCTCCAGTTCATTCACCACCAGAATACACCATGAAAGATTTATTTTTAAATCTAGATCAACATGACTTTGACATGGACAAGGCTACTGCTGATGAAGAGAATGTTGTTGTTGAGGGGGAGCAGATGGAAATTCTGGAAGAGCCTATAAGGCAAAAAACTGAGAAGGCACAAGATGTGCAAACTGAAAAGCCTCCAAGCCCTAAGGATAGGGTGGATATAGCCAGTACCTCTGCCTCAGAAGATGAGGAAGCTGAAAGGGCAAAGAAAAAGAAACTTTATGTCTTCAGGAGAAGAAGCCAGAGTTACAAGAAGGCTCTCCAAACAGTTGCACCACAGCCTATAGTTCAGCAAACACCATCAGTTGATTATAGTGCACTGATGGTTGCAATACAAATCAAGTTGGATGAACATAGGCAGGCAATAGAGAAGTATGTGGATGAAGGGCAGAAGTCACTACAGTTTGATCTGGCCCAGGACATCAAGTCTATAAGGTTTGAAATGAACCTTAACAAGAAAGAGATGACAGAATGCTTCCACAAAGGTGGAAATGCAGTGGTGTACTTGGCAACACACCAGGAAAAGATCAAAGCACAAGTGGATGACATAACATTACAGCAAGACTATGTTCTTGAAAATCAACTAAGGATGAATGACAATTTAACTGCTTCACATAATGCTATTGTCACTGAATTGAAGAACAAGGCTGCTGAACCTTCTACTTTCACTGCTGCTATTAAAGCTGATTTTGACAAAGTATTTCAGGAAGAAATCTCTGCTGTTAAGACTGTCATTGAAGACTCCCAGAAGGTCATATCTGAACAACTTAAAAAGCTCAAACCTTTCTTCAAAGATGGAGTCAGATACTTGGATAATCAAATTAGATTTCAAAAGGATGATGTCAGAGATCATATGGCTAGAGAAGTCATAAAGGGGGAGAGAGTGTTAGTCAAGGCAAGCTCTGACCATGCTAAGTGGATATCAAATTCCATCAGAGCTACACTTGGATATCCTCCTCTGTGTGATGACAATGATGTTGCTGAATCTGGCATTAACCCTGTCTATCTTGGAGGTGAGCAACCAGAAGTAGCTCAGGTCATTTATCCACCTCCAGATTTTGAAATGATTCGTGCTGAGATACAGACCATGTACAGCCCATCTGAGGGCAAGGACAATGTCCATATTGAAAAGGTTGTTCAGCCTATATCAGAAGCCATGCAAGAGGCATTGCAGAAAGAGGAAGAGACAAGACTGTCTAAGAAGAGGTTTAGGGAACAAGCAGAACAAATGCCAGACTTTGAACAGTGGAGCCCTACCTCTAGAAACATAATATTAACTGCCTGGAAAGCTGCCAAGGATAACACTCATGACAGGAACAAGTGGTTTTCTGAAGCTGAATGGAGAAAACATGAGATCAGGCAGGAGGCAATAGTTCAGTATAGAAGGAAGGCAAAGATGGGAAAGGTACCTCCTACTGCAGTGGAGCCTAGCAAGTACTTTCCTAAGCCATACCATTATTTTGAGAGGCAGAAGATCAAAGCTGAAGAGCTTAAAAAGAAAGATCTGAAAGGCAAAAAGCCTGCTGATGCTGAAACTGCTGATGCTGCTGTCCAAGCTAAAGTCCAAGCTGGCAAAGGAATAGTTATCAAGGAACCAGAACAGAAATAGATTAAGAATTTACTTGAAAATTATTTTGTAATCTTTTGAATGTAAAACATTTTTGTGAACTGCTGAAAATGTATAAGACAAATGTTAGAACAATATATGATCAATATATTTCATGATTGTTCTGTGAATATGCCTATGTCTATTTCTTATTTGTTCTGAAATGATGAATTTGTATACATGTGAAATTACTACATGTTTATGTTTACCATGCTGAATATAATCCTGCTTTACATCATTTTGTAATTTTAATTATAAATGGTGTATATCATTGACTAAGGGTTATGACTTCTCCAAATAGGAGGAGATTGTTGGGTACATTGGTTAAATGTACCTGATTTGAAGAAGCCTCACCCAACTCAATGATATACATCATAATGTATTTGATGTATGTTGAGTTTACTTGTGCAGGTTAAGTAATTACTGGACTGAAGCAAAAAGTTTCTAAGTCCATGTGTCGACACCCAGAGGGAAAGTGTCGACACTTAAGAAGACTTGTGTCGACACCCAGGCAAGCAGTGTCGACACTTGGAGTCATTGTGTCGACACTTGGAGTCATTGTGTCGACACCTGGGATGCAGAGTCGACACCAGACAGAAAGTGTCGACACAAGAAGCTGTGTCGACACTCAGTGAAGAAAAGTGCAGACAGAAAGTGTCGACACACGGAGCTGTGTCGACACCCAGTGAAGCTGTGTCTACACCAGAAAGTGTCGACACTTGGAGCTGTGTCGACACTCAGCAAAAGTCTGCAGAGACTAAGTACAAGTGTCGACACCCAGCACAATGTGTCGACACTTAGCAGAAGAGTCAGCACATGAAGTAAGTGTCGGCACCTAGAACAATGTGTCGACACTCAGCTGAAGACTCTACACTTGAAGAAAGTGTCGACACATGGAGCAGTGTCGACACTTAGCAAAGAACAGCAAGATCGTCAAATTATTCTAAGTACAAGTGTCGACACTAATGGAATGTGTCGACACTCAGCTGAAGTCTCAACAGAAGAATCAAGTGTCGACACAAGGAGTTGTGTCGACACTCAGCAAGTATCAACATAGAAGACTATGTGTCGACACCAAGAAGCAGTGTCGACACTTAACAGATACAACACAAGAAGATGTGTCGACACAAAGGAGATGTGTCGACAGTTAGAAGAATTCAGCAAAATATAGAAGATCAAGTACTTGTGTCGACACTCAATTTCAGTGTCGACACATGAAGATGAATCTGTGTCGAGACATACAAGAAGTTGTGTCGACACCTTGTAGACCTGTGTCGACACTTACACAACTTGTGTCGACACTTGGTCTATAAGTGTCGACACTTAAAGACAGAAAGTCTCGACACTATCAGACAGTTAGAGATTTTCAAGAATTGACTGGATGACTTGACAGCTGTCGTTCCAGCCGGTCTACAGCACCTGTCAGAGATGTCAGAATTCAGTTATGGACCGGACCAGCCGGTTACCATGAAGAAGGCCTATAAATATGCTCATACAGTCTACAGAAACTGTTGTTGTTGTAGTTGTTCAGATTATTGTTCAAGTAGTTATTGAAGTGGTACACAGAGTATCAAATCAAGAAGATCTAGCTGTCCAAGTGCAGATCTAAGAAATTGGAGAGAGAGGGCTACATCCAAAAAATCAGCCTTTGGAACTAGGCTGAGAAGAAGGGTTCAGATATATTCTGGATCTTAAGAAGCAGAGATCAAGGATCAACTGCAGGAGGATTCATTCTTATTCAGTTCTACTCAAGAAGCTTTGAAGAAAGCTAAGTCAGATTGAATCCAGCTGAGTTCTTCCAAGAACTCATCAAGAAACTCTCAACTCCCCTCTCTTGTTTCTGAGTTGTAGAGTTAATATTTGTAAAATCATTTTATCTTGTAGGATTCTTTGGATCTGAGTGAATTGTAAGCCTGTAATTATAAAGGCTGAGGGTAGGGCTTGAGAGCCTGAGTGTAGGAGATTGACATCTCTGAGTGTAGGCCTTTTGTGGCTGAGTGTAGGCCTTGTTGGCTGAGTGTAGGCCTTTGTGGCTGAGTGTAGGCTTTGGGAAAAGCTGAGTTGTAGGGCCTTGGGCCTGAGGTGTAGGAACCAATTTGGGTTCTGAGCTAGTGGAGAAGTTTGGCCGAATCTAGTACACTGCTAGATAGGCGAAGGGGGAAAGTGAATGTACCCAAAGCTTGGGGAACCACTATAAATCACTGTGTCTGCTGTGCTGTGTTGTGATTTGTTGTGTATGCTGTTTGTTTGCTGTGATAACATAGTTAGAAATCTGTGATATTAACTGTTTGCTGTCATTAAAGTTTAAAAAGAATTAGGTCACCTATTCACCCCCCCCCCTCTAGGTGCTTAGGTACCATATCTTTCAGAATCCACTCAGGTTTTTGATCAGGTGCCTGACACCAATGAGCTTTTGTTCAGGTGCTCAAAAACCAAAACCTCAAGTCTTTTGGAAGGAGACTTGCAACCAGAAATAATTTTGAAGGGAATTAAAACCCTGTACAGATGATGGAAAAAGGGTGATGGTGTCTTCTCTTTCTCAATAACAACTGAGAAGACTTTGGATTGTTGTTAGCAGATTTTCTCCCCCTGAGATCTTGAATGGATCAGGAAAGCTGGAGCACTGCTTCAGGGTGATAGGTCTTCAAAACTTGAGTGTCTGGACCAGAGATTGCTTCAGGAACTTCTTTGACAGATAAGGTTTAGTTGTCCTTCTGAAGTTGTCCTGTGGGATTGAAGGAAGAAGACTCTTGATAGTGATTGAATGTTCTTCTTCTTCTTGATGAAATTATTCTCTGGCCTGGGCAGATTGCAGTAAAGAACTTTTTGATTGTTGTAAGATTGTTCTTCTGTGCAATGTCTGTCTGTGCGCCTGGTATGTGTTGTACTGCTTGATCCTTTTCTTTTCTGACTTTTTACTGACTGAGGAACATTCAAAATTTGAATGTTGAGCAGTAAATGCAATCGGCCTGAGAAGGAAACGACAATCAATGATTTCCCTAACTGTCCCATGGAAAAACGGCATGTAATACTCCATAGTCAATGCGCGTTCTAACGGTAATATTCCGAGAAGATTGAGCATTGATTACTCCGGAATCATCGCCAAGAAAAGAGACGGGAAACTGGAGAAGACCTAGTCTGGAATCGTCGAACGAAGAACACCAATCGTCGAGCTGAGTTTGAGTTCGTCGAGCTGAGCTTGAGTTCGTCGAGCTGAGCTTGAGTTCGTCGAGCTGAGCTTGAGAGAGTTCGTCGAGCTGAGCTTGATTAGTTCGTCAACCAGACAATAGCAAACAGTCTTCAAAGGAAACTTGTCAATTCTGCTTTAATCTTCGTCAAACTGACAATCTTCATTCGTCGAGCTGAGATCCAAATTCGTCGAGCTGAGAATGATTGTGAACTTAGACTATGAGAAGTCTCTAACTGAGAGAGATTTAAATCGTAGTACAGAAATCGTCGAGTAGAGTACTGAGTTCGTCGACCTGAGAAGTTGTCAACTTGAGGTCCAAGTTCGTCGAGCTCAGATTCTTGTTCGTCGACCAAAGTCTGAAGTTGGACTTAGAAAAATCTGGAGTTATCCTGACTCTAGCTTGTTGAAGTATCTCAGTCTTTGTCGAACAGAGAACAAAGATCGTCGAGCTCAGTACAGAGAAATTTCGCAAGATCGTCGAGCTCAGAACACCTTTCGTCGATCTGAGTTCGACGAACGTCGAACTCATTTTACTTGGTCTTGAAAACTTCTAAGTTTGGAATCTTTGATGGTCTTGTTGATAGCTGGTCCATCTGAAGTTGACTTCAAGGACTTGGCCTAGACTCTAGGACACAAATTGACCCTGGCTATACATGATGGGTCATATTCTAAGCTAGTGAACCTAACCCAAATCAACTAGTGATCCAACATACTTGGTTGTTGCTACCACCTTCAGGGGGACTCTGGCACGCAGGATTTCCCGGTTGCTGGGTCTTACCGTCTGGAGTCTGAAGCAACGAGGCAGCCCCAGGATAACTTATGCTGCCACCGCTCTGATTACTGCCTTGAGGACAAAGAATATTTTCCAGACGGCGGCATTGTTACGGTTGCGCATGCTGACGAAACACGCCGACGAGATGTTGTTGTGGGTCCGCACACGGAGGAATACAACGATGGGCCCGTCTACGGGAGAAGAGACTAAAGACGCGATGTCGGCCTGACCTTTTATTTATTTCGCACTCTTTTATATCTTATTATGTTGAGTATGCATTTATTTATTTCTCATTATGTGTTATTACTTATTATGTCACACCCCACACCTACAAGGGGACCAGTTGTACTTTCTGAATTATTCTTGGTTGAATGGAAAATTAGAGTTGCTCCCTAAGGATTTTGCCTCATTCCCTCCTCCTTCCTCTTCTCACCTCTGTCAGTCCTCCCTCTTGTTGGATTCCTCTAGGGTTCATATCAGTCAACCCCTCCCTTGTTTAACATGTCTAGTTACTAGACTCTCACAACGCCTAACAGATGCCTCTAATGGTCTCCTTTGTACGTGTCCAAACAATCTTAGTCGAGCTTCTTGCATCTTCTTTGCAATTGGTGCTACTCCTGCTCTGATACATTCATTCCTAATTTTATCCAGTCTCGTGTGTCCACACATCCGACTAAGCATTCTCATCTCCGTAACTCCCATTTTTTGCTCATGTACATAGTTCACTGCCCAACACTCAGAACCATAGAGCAACGCTGGTCTAATTGCAGTACGGTAAAACATACCCTTAAGTTTTAATGGTACATTACGATTACATAAGATCCCTGACGCACCTCTCCACTTCAACCAAACTGCTTAGATTTTGTGTCACATCTTTATCAATAGCTTCGTCTTTTTGAACTATCAATCCAAGATATCTAAAACACTCACTACGGGAAATATCATGATCACCCAATTTAATAACAAAGTCATATGTCCTTCTTGCACTACTAAATTTAAGCTCCATATACTCCATCTTTTCCCTGCTCAACCTAAAACCTTTCTTTTCTAAAGTGTCTCACCAAGATTCAAGTTTTTGCGTGTACACCCTCACGTGTCTCATCGACCAAAACGATATCGTCCGCAAACGATAAACACCAAGGTATTGTTTGTTGGATATGTCCGATGAACTCATCTAAGATAAGGGTAAAGAGATAAGGGCGTAAAGCTGAACCTTGATGTAAGTCAATAGTGATACAGAATTCCTATGTTAATCCTCCAGATGTCCTCACCCGTGTCACTGAATTTGTATACATATCTTTGATTATGTTACATTTACACCTTTCTTTTCTAACTCTGCATAAGATCTCTCTTGGAACTCTACAATAAGCTCTCTCAAGATTGATAAATAGCAGATGCAAATCTGGTTTTCTTTCTTGCTAGTTGTCAATGAGTCTCCTCAAGAGTTGTATAGCTTTCATGGTCGACCGCCCTGGCATAAATCAAATTCATTCTTTGAGATATTAGTCTTTCGTCTTACTCTTCTTTCTATTAGTCGTTCTCTTAGTTTCATGGTATGACTCATCAATTTAATTTCTCTGTAATAAAAACAATTTTGCATATTTCATTTGTTCTTATACAAAGGTATCAAAATACTCTCTTTATTGGTCTGACATTCTCTTTGACTTCAGTATCTTATTGAAAAAACATATAAGTTACAAAAATCTTTCCTAAACATTTTCAAACTTCAATGGGTATATTGTCAAGCCCAACTGCATTTTCATCTTTCATTTTTTTTAGAGCATCATTTACCTCAGATACTTGAATTTTACGATAAAACGTTATGTTCCTATACTCTTTTGATTTACTTCAATATTTCAAGTTCAATTCAATGGCCTTTGTTTCATTATAGTGTTGATAAAAATATCTTTTTCATCGTTATTTAGGCTGCGTTTGGAAGAACTTATTTTCACCGGTCAAGCGGTCATGACCGCATGAATCGGGACTTATTTAAGTCCGGATTCATGCGGTCATGACCGCTTGACCGGTGAAAATAAGTCCCCTCAAACGGAGCCTTAATATCCACATCATCTATCAAAACTGTATCTATTTCATCTTTTATGCATTTTACTTGTCTTAAATCTATCATGATCTTTTTTTTAGCTCGTGCAATTTTATATGTCACGCTCTCCATCTTTGCTGTCTAGTCGTTTATAAAATTCTTCATAAGCATGATTTCTTGTTTTACTTACTGCATGTCTAGCTTCTTTTGGTCGACTTTATATCTAGCTAAATTTTCATCATTTTTACAAGCGTAGAGTGGTTTATAACTGATCATCTTTGCTCTCACTTTATCTTGCACTTCTTTTTTCGACCACCAAGCTTCTTTATTTGGGGGGCACGACCTTTTGATACTCCAAGTATATTTTTTCACTTGTCTTTAAAAATAAAGACAACTTATGAGACACTAGGATCAACATGCGAGTCATCAACTAGTTGTTGCATAATTGTTGTCAAAAATACCGAAAATATTTTTAAAAATACATAAATTGTGTATCCCGCTTGCGAGATACGTCATTCGAGTATGCAAAGCAGCTTATTAAAGTTTTCTTTTTTCTTTTAAGTTGCAATCTCACTCCGACGAAACCCTTCGTACGCTTGTCGAAAGCATCTTCTTCGTCGAAGGCGTTCAAGCGCCCATTGAAAGCCTTCCCTCCGCTGAAGCCCTTCGTGTGCCTGTCGAAAGCCTCTCCTCTACTGAATCCCATCGTGCGCTCGGCAAAAGCCTCATCTCCGTCAAAGCCCTCTTCTCCACAGCTGCCCTCTTCTCTACTGAAACATCATATCTTTAGGTTGTTGTCATCCTCTTTATCAGCATCTCCAACTTCATCACTCCCTGTCCATAAGGTATCATCATTTATGGCATCTCCATCTTCTATCCAAGCCCTCTTCTAGATTATGCTTGAGATTTTTTTTGTTAATTCATCCAAGTTTCAGATTGTCTACAACACAAAAATCTTGAAAATCTCACTTCCAAATACAGAAATCTTTAGAATTGATTTCATGTAAGGGAGATTCTTTAAATTAGTTTTAATCTCACTTTCAAAATAGTTTAATCTCACTTCCAAACAAATAATTTTTTTGTTAATTAATCCATGTTTCATATTCTCTTTTAGTTTAAATAGCTAACTGATTTCATGAAGAATGCTTGAAGATCTCACTTCCGAATACAGAAATCTTCAATCAGTTAATGTTGGAAAATTGCTTGGCTTGTGGAAATTTTAGATATATATATATATGCTTTGTATGTGATGCTTTTGTGTATCTTTTGTTAATATGTGGGCTTGTAAATTAGGCACGTCATGTTGGGTCAAGCCGAGCTCGAACAAAGGTCACTTGGTTCGCCGGACCCTTCGCTTCAAACTATAGCTTTGAAGCTATAGTACAACCATCAGTTTATGACACTGCAACGTGCTGAAGATTTACCAAGTATTCATAGCAATCTGCGACTTCTTTCAAAAAGAGATCAAAAATACAGTGAAGGAGAGTCTAGATTGTGAGATATTCCGGGCGATGGCTTTGAGTCATTCGAAGATAGAGGTACACTTGAGATAGTTAATCTATCACTTGATGAACCAAGGTTGGAGCTCTCGATTGTGAAAGAAAAAGATGAAGTTGATATTATTGGAGAGAATGTTTAAATTTTGAACTATTGATATTTTGTATGTGCATGTAATGAAAATTTATAGCATTTATCAGTTTATGTAATGATGTGGCAGTGGTACAATTGGTGATGGTCTTTATAATGCTTGTTTAATCGACTCTTTTTTATATTTCTTATAGCATATGTCCTTATATAAAATGCGAATGATATATAATACATATATATTGTAATTTTATAAAATTCTCTCCTTATAATTTAATATATGTACAGTTAATTTGTTGGTTTTCTTGTTTCCACATTAATTAACAAATATATTTAAATAATTAAAAAAAATTAAACGTTTTTTATACCCTAATTTTTTGAAAAATCACATTTCTCGTATCCGTGTCTTATCATTTCCCTTCCCTAACCCCGTGTTACAGAGAATTGCAGCCCGTATATATTATTTAATTAAAGTATTTGAATAAGTTATGTACCAAATAAGATTTTATCTATACTATAAAATAAGCTAGGGTATGTGTCATTGTTCCTAGATTCACCATTTGATGTTTTTGAATTATCACATTTAATCCTGTCCAGCTGCTTCATAAACGGTCCTCGATTAATGCAATGAACATCGAAACTAGATTTCCCCATTCTGTTTCCAAGGCTCGCGAAGTTGCATATTAGGTCATCTTCGGCATTCTTGACAACGAAAAGAAATCATAGAATACTCAAGTTGTAAAGATTATGTGGACATTAGTTTTCTTTGAATCATATGAGATTCTAATTCGGTTAGTTCTATAACTATTCTAAAATGAAGTTGCATTCGTGTTGTAGCGTTTTAAGTGGTTTAATATTTGGTTGTATGTTGGTGTTATTTACGATTATGTCATCGGCGCCTATATATTGGGCCCTTGGGGCCATGTAACAGGCATGGAAGAATTAATCTAAGGTTGTCTTTATCTCTCTAACTTCCCCACTCTCTCTAGTCTTCCCTCCTCCCTTCTAGGGGTTTGCCTCTCCCTCACCTCCGCCAGCCCCATCCCTCGCCGGATTCCTCCTGGAATTTATCTGTGATCCTATCAATATGTGATTTATTCATGTGTCTAGTAATATAGATTCATTAGGAATAGGGACAAAACCAAGAACCACATAGACCTAGACTGAACCGATAGACGATAATGAAAAATTTACTTTGGTTCTTTCTAAATCGGAACCGGAACCGTGAATAAGTGGTTCCAAATATTATGCTGAAACTGGAACCGGTCAAATCAAATAAGATTTGATTCTATTTTGAAGAGTTATTACCTAGACGGTTTATTCTCGGTTTTAGCGAAATTGTGACGGCTATAGAGATGATTGGACACAATTCCAAGTCTTATTGAGTGTCAATTCTAGTCGAGATGACTACAATCGAAGGTTCTTGTGCAAATCAAATGAAGGATGGATCTTGCAGTAGACGATTGGGCCCAAGTTTTACTGGGGAAGGTTATGATGCAGGTAACGCTTGGAGACAGCTACGATGCAAGTTAAGGTAGATTGAAGAGAAAGGTACAGAATGCTTGTCCTAGTGGAGTAAACTACAAATGAGGTCTTGTTGTGAAGAAAGGTATATAGCATAGGCCTTACACAGGGTTGCCACCATGTAGGTTTTAAGGGAGATAACTATGTTTGTCGTGTGGAGATGGCTGCAATGTAGATTGTTATGAGGCATAAATCTAGCAGAAAATGACTGCAAGCATAAATTTAAGATGTTTACAGCAGGTGTTGCGGAAGATGGATATGGCATGTAGATCTTGAGGAAGATGACTAAGGCAATAGATCTTTTTGGAGCATATAAGCCTCGCAATAGACGACAGTGACACAGGTCTCATAAAATATGATTGTAACGGGTGTCATAACGGGGTTCGACAAGGCGTGGCCCAAAAATTAGGCCAAGTTTGGGAGAGTAGTAGTGGAGTGGTGGCGGTTGTAAACACAAATACTGCTTGGGTAGCTGTGCTCACAATAGCTATTCTCTCAAAATAATGTTTTAGGCAAAAACGGCACCATGATCATGCAGGTGTGTTCAAATTTTAGTGGACATGAACACCCGACAACAAAAAAATGCAATTTGGGCAAAATGATGTCAAGAAAGAACTACTTGAAAAAGACACTACCTCGGGTTTGGACCATCTTTACCCTATTGTACAGAAATAAATCAGCGGCGTTGAACCGTTTTGGTATTATATTCTCTGTATAAGTAAATCTTATAAGCATTTTCATTGATCCACTCGAGAAGAATGAACGGTCTATCTACCTGTGGTTTAAAATTTTTGAATTGATCCATGAGGAAGCCCTCCATCGGCAAATGTATCCAATTCTCCCCGCCAAAATAGAACATTTTCTATATTTGTTCATGCATTGTTTAAAACATTTATTGTGTTTGATGATACTACCCAACATGCATATGTAGTACCTTAATATTTCTTGCATGCTCTCCTGCATCAGCATAAAATTTCCTTTTGGAAGGAACTCTCTTCAGATTCAAAGGAGTAATCGGCTACCTCAAAAGGGCTCCTCCTGATGGTTTAGGGTTCTATAGGTGGCGAGTTCCCCTATTACTCGCTCATAGGAGAGTATAGGTGAGATTGACGACTTCAAAGAGGTGAGTTTCTTTATTACTCGCCCGTAGGCGGAGTTCTACAGGTGACCTACTCACAAGGCCCCCTTGACCCCCGTCCGCTGACCGGGCAGCAGAACCCCTGAAACCTTTGCGTAGGGGGTCTAGTGTCAAAAGGGGCACTTACCCCGGCTTAGTCTCTTCCTTCTTCAATATGATGTTTTTCATACATGTTCAAACTTACGGGTGCTTTGGTAAAACCCGAGAGTACTTTTTGTATGACTAACAAACAGTGCAGTTCACGACGAGTTCACCACCAGGAAAAAATATATGAGGTGTTCTACGAGCTCCCATTCGCGATGATCTTCACCAAGAGCTTACGTTTCATGAGACGGCTTACTCATGACGTCTTCAAGCTGGTATCCAGCGAGCTCCTACTTGCGATGATCTCATTCGACAACCTACATTTCATGAGACGACTTACTCATGACATCTTCAAGCTAGCATTCTGCGAGCTCTTACTCATGATGATCTTCATGCTTATTGGGTGCTCTCTTCAAATCTGCGAGTTCCATACTCGCGAGGTCATCTCTCGAGCAACTATGGTGCTCTCCTTTAATTCCGCGAGTTCCATACTCGCGAGGTTATCACTTCAACGTCTATGGTGCTCTCGTTTAATTCGAGTTCGATACTCACGGGGTCATCGCTTCAGCAATTATGGTGTTGTCCTTTAATTTTGTAAGTCCATACTCGCAACATCACCGCTTCAGCAACTATGGTGTTCGCTTCAATTCTGCGAGCTTATACTCGTGAGACTATCGCTTCAGCAACCAGACCGCTATGTTATTCATTTCATCTCCTCAAACACCTAGAGTTATGATAACCTGAAAAGGTTCTATCCCTAGGAGGGAATGCTTCACTTCTTGAAAGCGCCTCAAGCAGGCATGGTACGCAGGAAGTGATCTCTGCGATCGAGTTGGGAAACGAGCCTCTGACTTGACTCTCATAACACCCAGAGCGGGTGATGGGACGGTGTGTCAGGTTTTAATGTGTTCTTGTAAGACCAAGCCCCTGCATTGACGGTCGAGATTAGCTCCCCCTTGTATATTAGCCTATTTACCTCTAGATCGCACTTCTCATCCGGTTGGAGAGATTATCAGGAGAAAGTCTGGATGCTAACCACTCAACTAGGCGAGGGGAAGATCGTTGTGACTTGAGGAAAGATTATCTGCCATAAAGGACGTCGTTAGGCTGTGAAGAGCTAGAAGCGTGACGTGGATGGCAGGGTAGGGAGCCTCCCCGAGTGGAGTAGGCAAGGGGCGGGATGGAGGCATCGGGCATGTGCGTCCTATTGGACCTCCCGAGAGTCATTTCCCTTAGCAGGTATCTCAGCCTTCGTATCCAGGTAGTAGAGCGAGATTTCGTAGAGGTGCAAAGGCGGTCCTCACGATCGATATAGGAAACTTGTCTCTGACCCGATTCTCCTAAAAAGCCCAGAGCAGGTGATGGGACGGTGTGGCGAGTTTTAATGTGTTCTTGTAAGACAAACCTCCTGCATTGACGGTCGAGATCAGCCCCCCCTTGTATGTTGTCCTATCTACCTCTGATCGCACTTCTCATCCGACTAGAGCAACTATCAGAAACAAGTCAGGATGTCAACCTCCCAAATTTGACGAAAGGACGACTTAACAAAGCGACGAAACCGTGCACAAAGGCATCATCGTCAAAGGGATCGGATGGAGTCCTCGTACATGTGTGTCCCATAGGACCTCCCGAGTGTCATGTCCCTATCCAGGTTTCTTCGTAGTGATTTGAAGTCCTCGAGTGTGTTGTTGTTGTAGTCTAGGCCTCTGCTCGAGCTCCTCTCCAGTATGCTGGCTACTTGTCCCCTCGAGTAAATTAAAGTCCTTGAGTGTGTTATTGCCATAGTCCAGGCCTCTGCTCGAACTCCTCTCCAGCATGTTGGCTACTTGCCCCATCGGGTGAATTGAAGTACCCGAGTGCGTTGTTGTCGTAGTTCGGCCTCCTATACGAGCTTCCCTCCTGCATGTCAGCTACTCGCCCCTCCGAGGGGACCTTCTCTCCACCTCCAGTTGAGCTTAGCTCCTACAAAGTGTCGATCTTCTCTCCTCCTCCAGTTGAGATTGGCTCTTGCGAGGTCTCGACATATTCTTCACCTCCAGCTGAGCTTGGCTCCTACGAGGAGTCGACTCTCTTTTCCACCTCTAGTTAAGCTTCCTCCTGCGAGGTTTTGTCTCTCTTCTCCACCTCCAGTTGAGCTCGGCTCCTGCAAGGTGTCGACCTTCTCTCTGCCTCAAGTTGAGCTTGGCTCCTGCGAGTTGTCGACCTTCTCTCTGACTCCAGTTGAGTTTGGCTCCTGCGAGGTGTCGACTCTCTTTTCGACCACCAGTTGAGCTTCCTCCTGCGAGGTGTCGTCTCTCTTCTCCACCTCCAGTTGAGCTCGGCTCCTGCAAGGTGTCGATTTTTTCTCCGCCGCCAGTTGAACTTGGCTCCTGCGAGGTGTCGACATCTTCTCCACATCCAATTGAGCTTGGCTCCTGCGAGGTGTCGACTACTTCACCTCTAGTTGAGCTTCCTTTTGTAAGGTGTCAACATCTTCTCCACCTCCAGTTGAGCTTGGCTCCTGCAAGGTGTCAACCTTCTCTTCGCCTCCAGTTACGTTTGGCTCTTGCAAGGTGTCGACCTTCTCTCCGCCTCCAGTTGAGTTTGCTCCTGCGAGGTGTCGACTCTCTTCTCCACCTCCAGTTGAGCTTCCTCCTGCGAGGTATCGACTCTCTTCTCCACCTCCATTTGAGCTCGACTCCTGTGAGGTGCCGATCTTCTCTCCACCTCCAGTTGAGTTTCCTCCTGTGAGGTGTCGACTTCTTCTCTAACTACATTTGAGCTCGGCTCCTGTGAGGAGTTGACTTTCTCTCCACCTCCAGTTGAGCTTCCTCCTATAAGGTGTCAACCTCTTCTCCGCCTCCTTCAGTTGAGTTTTGCTCCTGTAAGGTGTCAACATTCTTTCCTCCTTCAGTTGAGCTCCACTCCTGGGAAGGACCTCGCGCAGCGTATCGCCTAGCGTCTTTTCTATGAAGTACGGGTCTTACATTATTTTTCCAAGCTCGAGTCGACCTCAAAAAAAGCGGAGCTTATGTATAACTTGTAATTCGTCGAGATTAGAGATGCCTAAGGAGACGCTTTCGCAGACCTAGCCACGAGCAGAGGCAGACTTGGGAGAGCAGAGGCGGGCTTGGGCGAGCAGAAGCGGGCTTGGGCGAGCAGAGGCGGGCTTGGGAGAGCAGAGATGGGCTTGGGCGAGCAGAGATGAGCTTGGGCGAGCTGAGACGAGCTTGGGCGAGCTGAGACGAGTACCTCGCGAGTATGAACGAGTAGCCCTTGATACTCGCTAGTAGAGGCTGGATACTCGCCACCCCCTAAGATTTCTCTATAAATAGCCCCTAGAGATACAAGAAATGAGACTTTTGAAAGAGATTGAAGTCCCCCCAAGCTAAATACTCGCCAAGTTCATGTCTGCCTAGTACCTCGCCTAGCTTTTGGTTGTGGAGGGGAAGTTTCTCCCAAACTTCCGGGTACGTGGTGGGACCTCCCTGCTACAGCACTTGGGGTATGCTTATAGACAGTTTTCTCTCTCGCGCACTAGCAATCTGAATTGTGACGTCGGACCGCAGAATCAGTAACCTTAGGCTGCATTGATTTGAATATTTTGGAGTAGGGATTTTCCTGGCTTCAACAACTGGGAGGGAGAAGAATGCTGAGTAAAGGATAGGTGGACATGCGTGTTGGAAATGGAGCAAGCATTAGTGTTATTACTGTAGGTGTCTACTGTTTTTCCTTACACACTGGGCTTATGATTGAACTTGATAATTGTTATTATGTTCAGGCTATAACTTGAAACATTATTTTTATTTTTTGTTAGGACACGAATGATATTTCTTTTATAATTAAAAATAATTTTTGATCTATTTATAATAATGATGTTTGTTATGACATAGCTCTGTTTAATGGTCTATATGTTTTTAATTTAGATCAGCCGATCTATAACGTAGAGAATAGTAAGAGACTAAAAACTAATGACTCAAATCCTACATACATTTGGCATTGTCGTTTGGGTCATATAAACGAGAAACGCATATTGAAGCTCCATAAAGATAGATTGTTGACTAATTTGATTATGAATCATTTGAGTGATGCGAGTCTTGTTTATTAGGCAAGATGACTAAAGGCTCTTTCACTGATCATACTGAGAGGGTTGATGATCTTTTGGGTATAATACATAGTGATGTATGCGGGCCCATGAGTTCTATAGCTAGAGGTGGTTTTCATTATTTTGTTACATTTACTGATGATTTCAGTAGATACGAACGTGTTTCTTATGAAAAACAAATCTGAAAACTTTAACAAATTCAAAGAGTTTAAGAATAAATTAGAGAGACAACTAGGAAAGAAGATAAAAACACTCTGATCTGATCGAGATGGCGAACATCTGAGTCATGAGTTTCATGATCATCGGAAATAGTGTGGTATTGCATCACAGCTCACTCCACCTGGTACACCACAACATAATGATGTGCCTGAGAGGATGAATCGTACTTTGTTAGACATTGTACGGTCGATGATGAGTCATGCAGATTTGACCCGTTTCCTTTTGAAAATTTGCTCTAAAGACTGTCGCTTTCACTTTAAATCGTGCTCCAGCAAAAATGATTTTAAAGACACCATATGAGATATGAACTAGGAAGCGTCCTAGTATATATTTCATGAAGATTTGGGGTTGTGAGACATACGTGCGACGTCAAATGTCTGACAAGCTGGAAACCAGGTCAGATAAGTATTATCTTGTGTGGTATCCTACGAAAATCAAAGAATATTACTTCTACCAATCGTCTGAGGGCAAAGTGTTTGTCGCGAGCACTGTTGTCTTTTTGGAGAAAGAGTTCTTATCCAGAAAGGCTACAAAGGTAGAACTTGAAGAAGTTCAAGAACCACAAACAGTGAATAAAACAGAATTGGAGTCTGACCAAGGACAAGTAATTGTAGCTAGAGAGCCTGCTCATGAAACGCAAGTTCTACGTAGATCTGGTATACCAAGATTTGAGCCTGAGAGATATGGATTTCTCTTGTCTCAAATAGGTAATGTGTTGCTTATGGATCATAATGATGAGTCTGTAACCTATCAAGAGGATATGAGTGGACCGGACTCCAAGAGGTGGCTTGAAGCCATGAAATCTAAAATGGACTCCATGTATGCAAACTAAGTTTGGACCTTAGTGGAACCACCTAGGGGTGGGCATAAGGCCTGACAGACCCAGGCCGGCAGGCCCGGGCCTTTTCAAAAAAGCCTGGGCCTGGTTTTTGCCAGGCCCGGGTCGGGCTCAGGTCTCGTCCTCAGGAGGAGGCCTGCCTAGGCCCTGTAGGCCGGGCCAGGGCCAGGCCGGGCTTGGGTCTGGCCCGGCTAAATAAAATATATAATTATTTTAATAAAATATTTATTTTAAAAATAAAATTAACATTTAGGCCAAAATTTTAAAAAAATTTACATTATTATTTAAAAAAACCATTACAAATTTACAATAAGCTCAAAAACTTTTATAATAAAATTCGAAAAATACAAATCTAAAAATACAAAAAAATTGCACTTAAGAAAAATACAATACTCGAACTCTCAATCACTCGAAACCTGAAGGTGTCGTTCAAGTTTGATCTTCACCGGCCAAATTTAGGCCGCTTAGGTCGTCTTCAACCTCGAACGAGCTATCTTCGATCGATGCGACATGTTGTCTCCTCTTCATAGCATTCAGGTGGTCCTTATAACATATGCAAATTTCCAAAGACTCGTCGCTCAGGCGGCTCCTTCGCTCGTTCAGAATCCTGCCACTTAAAGAAAACGGAGACTACGAAACTACTGTACTTGCTTGTATTGTTAGTAAATCTCGAGCCATGAATGTCATAACAAGATACGTATTAACTTTATTTTTCCACCATTCTAAAATATCAAAATTTTTTATTTCATTTGAACTCATAAAATCTTGAAATTGTGTGTTCGTATATAATCCTAATTCATTTAAAGTACTTGACGTTCTTTGTTTTTTGCGTGCTGCTAATTCTAAAATTTTATTTTTAAAACAATCTTCTGTTTTTTGTTGTGTGTTTTCTTCTCTAGGTCGGGATCCATATAGTTGATCGTAATAATTATAAAATTCGGTAAAATCATTATTAAATTTTGAAACGCTTACATTATCATAATACATAGATGTTTGATTTAAATTCAAATTACTATTTATTTCTTCTATAAGATTTTCTACGTCATCTACACCTATTAAAGAATTTAAAATTGCGGCACATGAAAACATAGTAGGCATTTTTCTATAATATTTTAAAAAATTTTCTTTCATTATTTTAATTAACGGATGTCAACTTTCATATTTTTTATAAACATTAAATTTTTTTGCAATTAATACAAAATTTTTGATAACCAGTGGACTCGTCGGATAATAAACGCCGGATAAAATAGTTGTTGATCAATAAAAAACTTCTAGCAAATCCATATAACTTTCAATCACATCCCAATCAGAATCTTGAAGATCATGCATTTCAGACATACTATAAAATTCCATAAGTTGTGTTTTTTGTCGCACAACTCGTTTTAACATTTTATAGGTTGAATTACATCTTATAGGCATATCAAATTCAGGTTTTAAAAATTTATGATCTTGTGCACTTACAAATTTTTTAAAATCTTATTTTCGTTTTTTACAACTGTAAATGTATTTTAACATAATATGAATTTTATTAATATAATGTTACATAGTCATGCACAACTAGATTTAAAACATGACATACACAACGAGTATGAAAAAAAATTCAATTTAATATTGGTTTCAAATCTTTCTTTAAATATTCGATTGCTACCGTATTATTAGTAACATTATCGAAAGAAATAATAATAATTTTATCTTTAGTTTTAAATTCACGAATACATTTAGTAATTACGTGATAAATAGCTTGACATGTATGTGAATATTCAAAACATTCAAAACATATCATACGTTTATTTAGCTCCCACGAATCAGAATCGATCTAATGACACGTAATACACAAGATAATCCTGCTTTAATATTGCTAGTCCAGACATCACTCGTTAGACTAACTCTACCGTCGAAAGTTTCAAAATAATTAATTAAATACTATTTTGATTGTAAATAAGCTTTATATGCATCACGCTTAAGTGTAGATCTACTTATCTGCTGATATTTTGGTTGAAGTCCTGCATGTATGTAGTATGTCTCGTCCTCATTGTCGTAGTGTCTGAACGGTAATTGATGAGGTTCTCCATTTGCAACTCCCGTTGATGCATTTGATTGTACGCCCAAATTTGTCCACCTGCCGCAATTTGTGTTTGACTTGTCTCTGGGGCTTGTTTAGCTAGACACGATTTGATATGTCGTGCGAGCATCGAATTCTCGCTAACGGTCAGACGTTTGGAGCAGTGTTTGCACTTCACCTTAAATTCTGCTCCCACGCGCACTTTTTCAAAGTGATCCCAGACTGGAGCCGTGTGCTTGTGCTCCACAATTTCATGCGCGACGGATGTCGAGGACACTGACATCGAAGATAAAGACGTCATCGAAGAGGAAGACGCCATCGAAGAGGAAGACGCTGTCAAAGAGCAAGAAAAATTTGGGAAGTGAGAGAGAGAGAGTATGAGACAGAGAGAGTATAAGAGAGAGAGTATGAGAGAGAGAGAATTTCGGATGAGGGAGGGGGGGTTAGAAGTAAGGGTTAATATATATATAATTTAAAAAATAATTAAAAAATTTATTTTTTAAAAAAAAAAATAATAATAAAACGGCAGCCTAGGCAGCAAATAGGCTGCCTAGGCTGCTGTTTTTCCTGGCAGCTTGCCAGGAAATGATACATTGTCATTTCCTAGCAAGGTGTCAGGAAATGACAAAGCCTTAACGGCTCTTTAAAAAGAGTCGTTAAGGCTCTTAACGGTTCTTTTTAAAGAGTCGTTAAGGGGTTTGGACCAGGCTTTTTCAAGCCTGGCCCAGTCTTTGCCCGGCTTGGTCCCAGGCCAGGCTAAAGCCCGAGTTTTGCCCGGGATTAGCCCGGCCTGGTCCCAGGCTAGGCTAAAGCCCGGGTTTTGCCCGGGCTTAGCCCGGGCTGGGCACCAGGCCGGGCTACAAGCTGAAATTTGGGTCTGGTTAGGCCTTCAAAGTCTGGCATGGGCCTGGATCGGGTCTGCCCGGGCCTGGGCTTTTCAGGATTTTTCCAGGTCGGGCCTAGGCCGGCCCGGCAGGCCCGATTTTTATGCCCACCTCTAGAACCACCTGAAGGGGTACGACCCATAGGGTGCAAGTGGGTCTTCAAAAAGAAGACAATCATGGATATGAGTGTACAGACATTCAAAGGGCAAAGGGCGACTAGTGGCTAAAGATTTCAAGCATATTCATGGTGTTGAGCATGATGAGACTTTTTCTAATGTTGATATGGTAAAGTCCATAAGAATTATGTCTGTTATTCTTGCGTATTATGACTACGAGATATGATAAATAAATGTCAAAACGGTTTTCCTTAATGGAAACCTCTTTGAGGAAGTGTACATGACACAACTCGAGACTTTTGTATCTTCAAATGAAGTCACTAAAATATGTAAGCTGCAGAAATCCATTTATTGATTGAAACAAACATCTCGGAGTTGGAATATACGTTTTGATGAGAAAATCAAAGAGTTTGGTTTCATTAAAAACAAAGATGCGTCTTGTGTTTACAAGAGTATTAGTGGGAGTATTGTTGTTTTCCTGATATTATATGTAGATGACATACTGTTGATCGGGAATGATATTCTGACCCTGCAAGTTGTTAAGAACAGTCAGGAGACTGCTTTTCTATGAAAGACTTGGGCGAAGTAACTTATATACTTGGTATTAAGATCTATAGAAAGATCAAAGAAGTTGTTGGGTTTGACCCAAAGCACATACATTGAGAAAGTGTTGAAATAGTTTAACATGCTCGAATCCAAGAAGGGATTTTTACCCATGTCTCATGGTGTAAGTCTCTCTATGACCAGTGTCCTAAATCTTTGGGAGATAAGAACCGCATGAAGTTAATTTCATGTGTTTCAGCAAATATATCAATCATGTATGTGATGTTATGTATTCGACTCAATGTCTCCAATGTTTTGAGCATGACAAGCAGATATCAGTCTGATCCGGGTGATAGTCACTGGACAACTGTTGAAACCGGAAACCGGTTTCCGTGGAGTTCGGACCCGAATAAGGGGTGACCGCACACTTACTTCTCCTAGGGAGCCGACACGACCGAAGACTTAGGATTTGAGACTGACCCACGGCTGCAGCACGGATGTCCCACCACACACCCGGAAGATCTTAGAGCACTTCCCCTCCTTAGCCAGTGCTGAGTTAAGGGTACCTCAGAAAGCGCTACAAGACCAGGAAGATGAGAAAGCTTGTCTTCTGAGGTACTCATGTGGATCTATTTATAGGATTCCAAACTTGGCATGCTAACAGCGCAACTCCGCTGTTCTAACAGACTATACGCAGCCTGAATCAGTCTGCCAACAGCGCAACTCCGCTATTCTGAACGACTACTAACAGGCCAACGAGGGCAAAATAGTAAAAGATATTACCGAACGGGTTTCCCGTGAAAAGACCATTAGCCTGGGGCGGCGAGTGCTCGATGGGGTTGGCACTCGCCTACCCCTACCGGGATCCAGTGCGAGTGCGGATCCACTGTTCCACTCGCTCATCGCCTACGGAGGTCCAGGGGCTAGTGCGAGCTCAGGTGCTCCACTCGCCCCGCATTTTGATTCCCCCTGTCCGGGCGAGTCGGGCAAGCTCTACGGCACTCGCTCCTCCGACTCGCCCGAGGCCTAGACCGCGTCTTACCTGGCTGGGCCTGTTCCTGCCGACCTCACTCGCCGGACATGAGATTGTACACAATCCCCGCTCTTTGCGAGGTTGCCCCAAACTCGAAAAGAATCATCCAACCCCGGAAGATCGGCGAGTAAGGCAAGAGCAGGGAATCTTGTGGTGGGATCCACCAACTACTATATATATCCCCGTCCGCCTGGAAGAAAGCTACTATTCCCCCTACCTTTCTGATTCTAGTTACATCATGACTCTTTCCAAGGAGTTTAAAGAGAGGCTCAACCGTGCCAGGGAGCTCAATTTCGCCAGCGCTGTCGAGCTCCACCCCTGGATCTCCCATCAATCACCGAGTGAATCACTGAAGCGCAAGCCCGTGAAGGTGGCTAGATCTGACCCAAAAGTCGGTGAGACCGTCCCTGGTGACCTGCCCTCCACACCGGATTGTGGGCTCGCCTCCTCCTCCACGAAGCTGGTAACTGGGGATTATTCACGTGCTTATTGATTGCAGTTTGATAGCTAAAGAATGACCCCTCCGGGTCCTTTTACAGGCCGATCAGTCTAAGGGGAAGGGGATTGATGATGCTCCCGCCAACCACGCTCCTTCCCAGCGAGCCGATGCGGATACCTCCTTGGTGCGAGCCGAGTCTTCTCCTAAGGAATCGCACCCTCGAATCGCTATCGACGATCACGCGGGAAGCCTGGGTAACCCGCCTTACCCCAATGCATGTTCTCCATTCTTAAACATTACCACGTTGGAGACACAGCCTTGTTACTGGATCTACGATACAAACCCTGGCTTAAGAAGCTTACCCACCTCCTCCCGAATGGGCTCAGCCAGCCTGTCGGCGATGGATCTCTTCTTCTGCTGGATGGGGCGAGCGTCGGGATCGAGGTTGAGGCGGTGACAAGCCACATCCGCATCGATCCCCGACATGTCCTCCGCGCTCCATGAGAAGATGTCCACGTTCTTCTGGATGCAGTCTGGCATCTTCTGTTGATCCTCCGGGCTCAGCCCCCCACTGACTCGCACCTTCTCCACCCTTCCTCCCGGAGTGAGGACTTCAAACTCCAACACCTCTTCCGCTACTTCCAGTCGAGACTGCTCTTCTCACTCTCCTATTGCCCTCTCACCCAGGACGTGGGCTTCTTCCTCCTCGACTTCTTCTACTGTCATTACCTCGGCCTGCTCCTCCAGAACTTCCTCTGTTCCCCCCTCATGGGCGGGGATCTCCATCTCCTCCACCTCCATCTCCTCTTCTTCTCCCACGGCCTCCTGCCTAGACAGCTCCTCCATTCTTCTTTTCATCTCCTCAGCTCCCTCCTGCCACGAGATGGTGTTGACCGCGGTGACGTAGCATTCCTTTGCCGCCTTAAGGTCTCCCCGGACCCGGACCTGGATTCCTTCGGCGTTGAACTTGAGGCATTGGTGGAAGGACGAAGGTACGCAGCGGAAGGCGCTGATAAGGGGCTGCCCGAATATTGCATTATAGATACTAGGAGCGTCCATGACGACGAATCTGCAGTTTCTGGTCTGTACCCCCAAAGTGACATGGAGTCTCACTCCCCCTTCCACCGCCTTCCTCTCCTCAGAGAACCCGAACAATGGTTCGTCTGAGGCCAGCACCCTCTTGGCCTACCTTCATCGCCTCAAAGGCCTTCTTGAAGACGATGTTGACGGAACTCCCGTTGTCGATGAGGATCCGGACGACAGTAAAATTTTCGATGGCGGTTTGGATTACAAATGCATTGCAGAATGGATCCTCATGATCCGGCATATCCTTCTAGGAGAAGGTGATCTTCTCATCCGGGGGCGGGACTTGGGACGTCGAGGCAACGCTCCGACGATACATCGTGTGGAGACTCGCCCTGCGGGCAGCCTCGACTTCCCCCCCCCCCCCACCCCTCGTGGATCACTCTGATCCCTCCTCGGCCTCCAACGTAGGGGGAGACGAGTGCCAGCGGAGAGAAGACGGTAGGGGGAGTGGAGACGCATAGAGCACTCCTTCTCCGACCTAGTTCTTGTGTGACAAGTACTTGGGGTTCTCTTTCCCTCATGTGGATACCCGTAGAGTCATAGATCTATTTTTGTGTGGATTCCGCCGCCCACTGTTAAACAAAGCTTTCTTGGGTGGATATTTGGAGCATCTTGGATATTTATTCCGTATATGGATAGTCTTTTGGGTTGTTCTTGTATATTTATTCCGTATATGGATACTCTTTTGGGTTGTTCTTGTATATTTATTCCGTTGCGCACATGTGATGTGGTGTTTCACTCATGTATAAAAAACAAAACAATATCACTAAAAAACGACGAGAATCATCTCCTCACAGTCAGCCACAACGGAATTCATCTTCCACTGGTTCTTCTTCCTGGACCCCTCCAACAGCAGCGTCTTTACGGCAATGAGAGCCCTGTGCGAGTCCTTCTCGGTGGATCAAGCTCGAGGTTGTCTGTGTGTTCATCGAGCATCGTCAATCTACATCCTCGTCGATCTGGAACTCCAACCTCATCGACTTGGATCTCCATTTTTGTCGGCCTGCAAGCCTGCTTTCGTCGTTGTCAGCCCAAACCGCCCCAGCTACGACGTTACTCCTCAAACGAGTATAGGACCCTACTTTCTGCTACTATTAGCACACGCAACCTTACCTTGTCCACTTCAACGCCCCATGTTTTTAGTTTTGAGCAACACACAACAACCAGCTATTCATTTTTGCTTTTCAAGATCAGTCTGCCCCCCACCCTTCTATCACACATAGTGTTATTCCTGTTGTGGAACCCATTCAAGCAATACTCTTATGTAATTGCTTCACAAGCATTGATTTATTGTTCATGTGCCCTCCCCCTCCCCCTCGTGAGATAGAAGCCGCCTTCAACACTCCATATTTCTCGTTAGCCGCTCCCACTCGGCGACGACGTCTCCCCCACAACCCCAACTCGTCGGCATTGTCATTATCCTCGATCGGGCCAACATTTAAATCCAACGAAGCCCATTTCGCCAAGCCCAGAGACACCTCCTCTGATTTGATGACCTACATCTGAGCTGAGCCAAATTTCGGCCATGTCGTCTCTGGCAGCCGTCTGAGCAGAGGCCGACCGCCACATTTTGGTAATTTTTTCTTCCCCTTTTCATTTTAGGGTTTAGGGTTTGTGCCATGGAAATTTATTTGTGCTCCAACTTAGGGTTTTTTTTTATAAACATAGAATGTTAGGTTTCTTTTTGATCAATTCTTCAATGATCAATGCATGTTGGATATTTTGTCTCGCGATTGGTTATGGGTGACGTCGATGAATGTTAGATTTTTGTGATAACTGGAATGCATTTACAACTACCTATATAAACATGCCTATATAATTCCAGTTGTAAATGCAAGGGAACGAATATCCAACATGCAAAGTTATCAAAAAGAAATCCAACATGGTGGGTTATTAACAAGCTACGGTTGAATGTTAGGTTTCTTTGTTAAAATAAATATCCAATGAACAAGCTCCAGTTGAATGTTAGGCTATCACCAAGCTCCACTTTGATATTCTAAAAGAGGCTTCATAAAAGAGACGTCATTAAAGTTTTCATTAAAGCTTTCTACATATGAACAATTTCAACTTCTCAATATGACTGCAAAGGAGAACCAAAGGAGAAGCGAATATAATTTTGGATGATAACTGGTTTTGAGGTGTGTTCATGTTCACTAAAACTTGTTCAATTTAGTATTACTTTTGCCAATTAATATGCTCACAACTTGAATCTATGTGCTACTTCTTAGCTTCCCAATATGACCACGAAGGAGAAGCAAATTTTACTTTTGGATGAGTCCTAGTTTTGAGGTGTTATTTTCACTCTCAAAGTTATTTACTATTAATTTTGATGTAAGTATAAGCTCCTGATTTGACTTTTTTAATTATTTTGCATCTTCACAATATGACAACGAAGGACAAGCAGTTGGCTTTTGTAGTTCTTCTTTATCTGCTATTTATGAATGTGAATCCTTCCTATTGTTGGAGCATATACTTTACCACTCAATTAGTTCTTAAGTTGTGAACTTTTGATTGAAAAATATATGTTTTGTGTAGGCTATGGAGCTAAAGTCCTACTTTTTCCATGCATACTACAGTTCAATATCTATTATATATTATGGACTATTTTTTGTAATTGCCTGCGAATAATAACTTTTTCTATGAATAGTAAATTTGGGACCCTTTAAAGCTGTCAATAGAAAAAAAACTGCGAAGTGTAAATCTGTGTCATTCACCTTCCGTTCCATGCTCCCGAAGTTACTAGAGATGTTGGTGTCACATGACGCGCGCTTGCGCAACTCACCGCCAGTATTGACCGCTTTGGGAGTCCGATTTCACCGGTGCCACCACTGATCTAACAACAAATCAGTGGAGGCATATAGTTTAACACCACAGATCAGTGGTGGCATGTACTTTATAAATGTGAATATTTCTTATTGTTGGACCATATACTTTACCACTCAATTAGTTCTTAACTTGTGAGCTTTTGACTGAAAAATATATGTTTTGTGTAGGCTATGGAGCTAAAGTCCTACTTTTTCATGCATACAAAAGTTCAATATCTGTAATATATAATATGGACTGTTTTTTTATTGGTCTGCGAATAACAACTTTGTCTGTAAATAGTAAATCTAGGTCACTCACCTTCTGTTCCATGTTCCTGCAGTTACTAGAGATGTCAATGTCACTTGATGAGCGCTTGCGCGACTCACCGCCAGTATTGATCACTTTGGGGGTCTGATTTCATCGGTGCCACCACTGATCTAACAACTGCAGTCAACGATCCCACCTGCGCACATAATAGCTCCTCCAACCGCCGCAGTTTTTGTCGCTCCACCATCGCCTTCAGTTGTTCCCTCCCTGCGGCTCATACAACTGACATTGTCGTCTCAACAACCCGCGGTGATGCAGCAACAATTTATATTGCCTCCATTAGTCCCTACAGTCTCCATCATGCAGCCTTCATACCAGACACCTATTACAGCGGCCCCTCCCAATAAATTTCTTCTGACAATCGCCCCTAGTCAGCGCCGCCCCCTCTCATCGTTGTGGATCACCTTTAGAAGGGCTCTCTGTCTCCCTCGTCTGTCTGCCCTCACTAAGCATTCTCCCCGACTCCAGAGCTTCTGGCCTCCGATCTCCCTTCCACAAGAACCTCTGTCGCGCCAGATCCCAACAATCTCGTGTCAACTATGAGAACGATGACAACCATAAACACAATGCGGCCTCCACCACAGCAACGTGCTACCGAAAGCAGTTCTGGCGGAAAATTAAGGAGTCATATGGTCAAGGTGTGCCTGTTTCGCTCAAACTTGAGGACAAGCTCAATTTGAAGGACGGGTGGGATGTTATGGTCTTACACGACCAACTATCTACATCTTTAATTAGTATCATCAAGTAGTCATGTTAGGTGTCTTTTATTAATCGAATCGACGTACAAGTTCGTTATGATTTATTGTTTGTGTTGTTCTCTTTATTTTTGGATATTTACACTCATGTCATTTTGTGAGTCTCTAAAAATACCATTTAGATCATTGTATGCATTATCAGTCAAATTATGAAAGCTTTATTCTTCTCTTTGGTTCTCTCATCTTCCTCAAGTTTTAGTGTTAGGGTTAAGCATGGCTCCCCTTCTTCCTCTCCCCCTGCATTCTCCGCGGGTAGAGCGCGGCTACCATTATATCTCCGCCTCCAATGCTACCTACGACAAAGCCCGAAATAGGCTCGTAAGTCGTAACATATTTCTCCTTCTCATAGGGCCCACTTTCAACCGAACTCCCTCTTTTATAGTTTCCTCTTGTTATAACTTTCTACAACTATTCTTTTGTTGTGTAATTTGCAAATGCTTTTTATCTCTTTCCCTAGTAGTTGGATCTTCGTTAGTCCATCTAGAAAGGGTGTTGCAAACACACCAATTTACTTCTTTGCCTAGAAACCTCCCTTTTGCAATAATAGGGTAGTCCACCTTTTATGTTTCGACAATAACCATAATGTTGTTGAAATATATTATGACCTGCCTTCTTTTTTCAACATCAAACCTTCCCCTACATCTTTTGATATTGGGCAGAAGTTTTATGGTTGAAAAAAATTGAAGAGTTGGTTAATGTTCATCTAGGTGCAACACTTTTGTCACCAACTTCTAGGACACTCATTTAATGGGATGCTCTTTTGAGCAGAAATTTTGTATCTCTAAGCACAACCTTGTTTCAAAGGGAGCAATAGAGAACCAAAAATCGTGATGCAAATCTATCAGTTCGGATTAGAATTAGCGGGACACCATAACGATTTTGATTTGAAGAAAAACCCAAAATCTATAGTTTATAATAAATGTGCTCTTTGACTTCATTTCATGTTCGTTTGTGCCACCTGAAATTACCTTTTTGTGTTCCCATCGCACCAATAGCTAAACGGTGGGGTCGACAACGGTGGAGTGGGGGGCCGATCGCCGAACGAGGAAAGGTCACCCATCGCTGAAAAAAGCTATAAGGAGCTGTCGGAGATCGGCTCTAAGAAGTGGAAGGCAGGCGGCTCTAAGAAGTGGCAGGCGATCGACTCTAAGGAGCGATCAACGATCAATTACAATGAGCATTCGGCGGTTGGTTATAACAAGAGGTCGGCGATCGGAGATCAGTTGTAACGAGCGGTCGACAATCGGTGATCGGTTACAATAAGCAGTTGGCAAATGCAAACGGTTAAAATGAGCAGTTGGCATTAGACCCGCATGAATTATATGAATTCAATTTTTCAATTTAGAATGAAATGTATAAAATTTTAATCAATTTGAAGTTACTTCTAATATAAAAAATATGGACATCAATGTTTTAAAGATGCGAGAAGTATGGCACAAGGACTCTCATGCCCCGCGCGTCAATCCTCCAACTGCCCACCTTCCCTCATGTGCAATGTGCAATGTGCAATGGAGACCACGCCAGAAGCTTCACTTGCTACCAAGCTTAATTTGTTTTGGTAACTATGGCAGGACTGAGCTATCCTAGGTAGAGTATTGCAGTCGTCGGGACCTCAACTCCAACTATACCTTTACCAAAGAAAATAAGATAACTGGAGGAAACCCCAAATGAACCAACCAAATAGCGACCAAAGAATGAAATTTCATATGAGCGTCGATTGAAACCCTAATGCTTCCAGAAACAAAAGTAAACTCTATCACATGTCAGACACGAATTGCATAAGCACTCTGAGTAATCTAAGCCTTCCGGCATTCCGTTAATGGATCATCTTATATAGAAAAAAACTGACCAAAAAGTTTGGGGCGGGAGCGAGAAGGAGAGAGAGAGAGAGAGCGAGAGAGAACGGACCTTCGAGGAAAAGTAAGGCGAAGAAGAAGAAACAAAAGGTGCAGTAGAGGGGCTCTCTGGGAAACAGTTTAGCGCGGCGAAGACCATCAGATCTCTCGCAAACGCCATGGGTGCTTCTCTCCACGGTGCAGCTCACCTATTCATTTCGCCCTTCGTCGAGAAAGGCAGGGAGAGTGAAATGACTGTTAATTGGAAGTCTAATTTTCGAGCAATGTGTTTTAAGGCGAAATTAAATTCAATAAGGCGAAATTAAATTCTACCGTTTATGGCGAAGAAATTTACATGAGTGTTCGTAGCGTTTGGTTCGGCTTATTGTCTGCGATGCGGTGCCACCTCAATGTTTTTTTTGTCAAAAGTTACGTTTGGTTCCGCTGAATTTAAGAAATGCGTTTTTTTGATTTCCATTGTTTCTTGTCTACCCCGGCCGCTGCATTTTTACGCGTTCAGCCGCAATCGTGATATCCTTTCTGATAACCCTACTCCTCCGCTTCTCCTCTTCTCTTCCTGATTCCTTCCCAGCGGCGGCCACCGGATCCAGCGATTCCTCCCTGCAGCGACCGCCGGATCCACCGATTCCTCCCTGCAGTGATTCTCGACCTTTGAAAGGCCGACGACGCTCCTCCCTGCAGCCGATTTGAGCTTCCTCCCTGCAGCCAATTCGAGTTTCCTCCCTCCCGCGATTCTCTTCTCTTCCTGATTCGAGCTTCCCAGCGGCTCTTCCTCACGCCACACACCACCGACGCTCCATCTTCCCCGATCGCCCATCTACTGGATCCTCCCTTTTTCAGTTTTTTCCCCATTTTGTATTGTTCCATATTAATTTCATATTGCAATGTTCTATGGATAATATGTTAGATGTATGATTGATTTTTTATGCAATGTTGTGTGTGTGTGTGTGTTGTGTTGTTTTATTTTGCTAAAGATGGGCAAATCAATGAAAATGTATGATTTATGTGTGTGTGTTTTGGTGATGTGTTGTATGTTTGTGTTTTTTGTGTGTTGTATGTGTGTGTGTGTGTTTTTGTTTGTGTTTGTGTTTATGTTTATGTTTATGTGTATGTTTGTGTGAATGTGATTTATGTGTGTGTGTGTGTGTGTGTGTGAATGTGATTTATGTGTGTGTGTGTGTGTGAATGTGATTTATGTGTGTGTGTGTGTGTGTGAATGTGATTTGTGTGTGTGTGTGTGAATGTGATTTGTGTGTGTGTGTGTGTGTGAATGTGATTTATGTGTGTGTGTGTGTGAATGTGATTTGTGTGTGTGTGTATGTGTGAATGTGATTTGTGTGTGTGTGTGTGAATGTGATTTGTGTGTGTGTGTGTGTGTGTGAATGTGATTTATGTGTGTGTGTGTGTGTGAATGTGATTTGTGTGTGTGTGTGTGTGTGATTTATGTGTGTGATTTATGTGTGTGTGTGTGTGAATGTGATTTATGTGTGTGTGTGTGTGTGTGAATGTGATTTGTGTGTGTGTGTGTGTGTGTGATTTATGTGTGTGTGATTTATGTGTGTGTGTGATTTATGTGTGTGTGTGTGTGTTATGTGTGTGTGTGATTTATGTGTGTGTGTGTGTGTGTGTGTGTGTGTGTGATTGTGATTTATGTGTGTGTGTGATTTATGTGTGTGATTGTGATTTATGTGTGTGTGTGATTTATGTGTGTGATTGTGATTTATGTGTGTGTGTGATTTATGTGTGTGATTGTGATTTGTGTGTGTGATTGTGATTTGTGTGTGTGATTGTGTTTGTGTGTGTGATTGTGTTTTGTGTGTGTGTTGTGTGTGTGTGTGTGTGTGTGTGTGTGTGTGTGTGTGTGTGTGTGTGTGTGTGTGTGTGTGTGTGTGTGTGTGTGTGTGTGTGTGTGTGTGTGTGTGTGTGTGTGTGTGAGAGAGAGAGAGAGAGAGAGAGAGAGAGAGAGAGAGAGAGAGAGAGAGAGAGAGAGAGAGAGAGAGAGAGAGAGAGAGAGAGAGAGAGAGAGAGAGAGAGAGAGAGAGAGAGAGAGAGAGAGAGAGAGAGAGAGAGAGAGAGAGAGAGAGAGAGAGAGAGAGAGAGAGAGAGAGAGAGAGAGAGAGAGAGAGAGAGAGAGAGAGAGAGAGAGAGAGAGAGAGAGAGAGAGAGAGAGAGAGAGAGAGAGAGAGAGAGAGAGAGAGAGAGAGAGAGAGAGAGAGTGTGTGTGTGTGTGAATGTGATTTATGTGTGTGTGTGTATGCTACAATTAGGGAAAGAAGTGATTCAACAATCAGATAGGTCATTCGGTAGCACACCGCCAGAGATTTTTATGACAGACGTTACATGTCGTTTTTCAATGATTGCGTTGGAGCAATAGATGGTACACATGTTGAAGTGTGCATACCAGTTGGAAATCAAGTACCATATATTGAGAGGCGTGGCAGTTCAACGCAAAATGTCATGGCGGCTTGTGATTTCAACATGTACTTTACTTTCGTTATGGCGGGTTGGGAGGGATCAGCGCACGATAGCCGTATTTTCAATTTTGTCATAAGTGATCCCCTATATAACTTCCCGCATCCACCTCCAGGTACATATGTATAATTTTGTTTGTTTATTTATTAATATACTAAAAAATTGTGTTAAATAATTTTTAGTAAATTATGTTTGTTTATTTTGTTTGTTTATTTTTTAATATACTTGGTGGATTCCGGTTATCCTCGACAAAGAGGATATTTGAAACCGTATCAGGATACACGATATCATCTATCAGACTTTGCGCGTGGTGGTTGTCGAGCAGAAGGACGTCGAAAGATGTTCAATCATGCACATTCATCGCTAAAAAGTGTGATAGAACGATCATTCGAGGTTTGGAAGAAGAAGTGGGTCATACTGCGGGACATGTCAAGCTATCGCTTTGACAAACAACTAGCTTTTGTGCTCGACACTATGACTTTACATAATTTCATTCGTCGGCACCCTTTACGTGTGGATATTGATTTTAGTGAGTCAGAGCAAAGGAGTCGTGATCATGGGATGACATCACAAGGGCGGCAAGAAACATGCACTGACACTGCAGGTGGTGTAGATGAGATGATTGTGCTACGTAATAACATAGCAGATGAGTTGTATGAAACTAGAACGTAGGACAAAACGACGTGTATTTGTTCTATAAATCGTTTGAATCAAATATTTTTTTGGGTGTTGGGTGCTATTTTATGGAAAAAAATGTTTACTCCAAAAAATAAATTGTTGGTACTTAAAAAATGTTGAAAAAAAATTACTCAAAACTCTGTTTTGTTTCCAAAAAACTTTTTGAAAACTCAATTTCACCCAAACAGTTTTTTAACAAAACTCCATTTTTCAGAATCAACACTTTTTCTATCTGCAGCTTACCATCAGCAACAGCCCAACCAAACAGAGCCTTAGTTTTTATGTGAAAAGTCATGGGTGAATTCTTCCAATTTTGTTGTAAGGTTGCTGTGCAGAATTGGGCATCGGGAATTGAAATATATGCGAAGAAGAAAACATGCCTGAGCGACGACGAATTTGTTAGACGACGGCAACACCGGACAACGGCGGCGAATTCGGGCGACTCCGACGAGATCGGGCGATGCCGGCTACATCGGGTGACGATGGTGAGATCGGGCGACGACGGCGAGATTGGGCAACTAGGGTGAGACCCCAAGATCGGGTGACGAGGGTGAAACCCCGAGATCGGGCGACAACAGTGTGATCGGACCACAACAGTCATAGTACAAAACTGAATTCTGTATAATATCTATTTTTACCCTTAAGAATTGGTGATAACACAAAATTGAATTTCATGGAAACGGATCAATTCCAATACCGCATGAATTCCTAATATCCGAACACTGGAATAGAAATTATGTTGTCCGAATTTCAATTTCCAATTCCAAAGATCCGAATGAACCCGAAAAAAATCAAATCGTCAATTCTTACCTCCGACCATGAGTTTTTCGCATAATCGATTGAACATACAACAATAAGTAGGGAAAAAAACAATCAATAATGAGATAAAATCACAAATTTAACTAAGATATAAATATAACAATGAAGCAAAAAAGGATAGCATAAAATCACACTATTATTAATAGACAATAGTCTTACCACAACTATATATAGTCACATTATGGCTTCGTTTTGTTCGGCGTTTCGCCTCCTCCGTTTGGAGCAAATGTTGTCAGACGGCGGGTAAACAAATGGGTGCTGGCGGCATTTGCTCTGTTTGCACCCGTCGGACAGAGGAAAAGCCGCCAAAACGGAGCTTTTCCAACCCCGCCTCCCCCCTCCGGTTCGACCCCTCCATTTGGACCCGCCGACTTCTCCCGCCACCGCTCAATCAAACGAAGCCTAAATTTAACTTCAAATCAAAATACTTCCCTCATAAAGTTAAACCTGTTAAATACTCTCCTCCAAAATGTTGGCTTGTTATAATATTCTCCTTAAGAGTGTTGTTGAACTACACAAAATACTCACATCCAAATGCTGAACCTGTTACAATAATTATAAGTAAACAGTAATTAGTAACTTATCAATTCAAATGTACTGAATTTTCTTTCACAAACCGAAGATAAGCTAATATTCAATCCAAGAACACGTATTGTCATATTTCTCAAATCAGGTGAATCATTCTCATTAAACTTCCACAAATTCACTAATTACATTTAAAATAAATAATAATAATCAAACTATTAGCTACAAGAGATTATAAAGAACAATATTCTTTAAAATAGGTTAATAATTTAAGACATAATTCTTCAAAAATCAAGAAAATTATTGAGACCTTGACTTTTGCAATTTCTCTACCAAAAGATTCTTTCTTATTTTGATAGGGACATACTTAGTCAGTAATGCTATCTTGAATGACCGCATCCCTCTCATACATCTTAAACATACAATCAATTATCACATTCATGTAATTACCGTCTTTCTCCATTTTTTCCCAGTTTCAAAAAAAAATATATGAATTGAGGTAATGACCAACAATGTGCAGGGGAGTACCCAACTTACTATCAGTCTTTGCTTCAATTGGCTTCCATATTGGAAGATATCTAGATTCATTATAATTTAAAGCAATCACAATATCTCCTTTAGCCTTTAACATATCTCTGTATATCCACCATATAGAAGGCGCATATCCATCAACTCTTCTCAACGCTCTCACTAACAGAGAAAATATACTAACAACAATTTCCACATCTTTCCAAATTATCATATTATTTACAATTACAGCAGCCTAAATTAACAATAATTATCAAACAAAGTATTATATTATAAAACAATCATTAATCATTTTTCACATAGATTAAAATTAATTTAAGTAAGAACTAAAAAGTAATACAAGTTAATAATTAATTATAAAATAATATTTTACCCACTTTCCAGTGGTGTGCAAACTAACATTTAGTCTTCCTGTTTTTTCGGTGAAAATATGTTCCTTATTTCTTTCTTTTTCTCTAAAATACTCTGCAAAGATAAAAATGCACTACCAAATCTAACCACTTCTGACCGAATAAGTACATGTGAATCTTAATCCTTGGTAAATTGGCTCAACAAATCAAGAGAAATTATATGTTCATGTATAAATGTTGTCATTATATGACCAAGGGTGATGACATTTCTGAGTAGTTTTTTTACAATATCTTCAAGCAATAAAATAATTGTGTGGGGATTGTACAAGACGTCCAAAATAGAGGACCTACGCATGGGGTTCATGCTGAGGTTCACTACCTCGAAGAGGAGGAAGAAGGAGTCAGAGTCCCTGTTCCACATCAAGCAGGGAGTGAATGAGATACTGGGAAGCTACGACGTGGACCGGTTCTAGGAGGAGTTCACCCAGGTCCAGGAGATGCCAGGTGTAACACCTCCCCTGTAATGAACGTATAATATGGGTCCGGCCGGGGCCCCACAACATACGGACGCCACAGCTTTAGTATTCGAAGTTGATATAGCTACCCACACTCAAAACTCTTAGCACAACACAGCGGAAACAAAACAGGACTATAAGTTATCCACCACTAAAGAGTAAAACAAATGTCCTTAAGGCCTTACATCAAGTGTCCAAAAGAAAATAATACATCAATCATGAATGTGCTCAGCACTCCTAGTCTACCTCGGCATGCAAGCCGGACAATAAGAGTCTCAAACATAACATCTCATAAGTAGGGCTACAAAAAGAGAAAAACACTTCATGAGGCTTAGGCCTTTCTGGTCGGCGAGCTAGCTCCTGCGTGCGATCCTTGCCCTGAAAAATTTATTAGTAACGTGGGTCAGCAAAGGCTTACCTCAAACTGTGCAACAACACATCTCCTCCCGGCCGCCCCCAACGGACCCCGGGGTACCCCTCCAACCTGCAAGTTAGCACTTCGTAGACAATAATCATAAGCAAGAAAAGCAACTATGGAAACAGGCTTGGATGTCACATACATCATACATGTTCTCTACTGGTTGAGCATAATATAAAAAGGGCCTACTTATGCAATCATGTATGCAATAACCTGGGTTTCACCCAAGGCACCCTAACTCGTATGTATCTAGCACATCATCACATCATATGGGTTCTCATCGATTCCCTATTGGCATAAAGCCGCAAACAAAGGGGTCACCATTTCCCCCAACGGCTCACAGGCCGCCTCATGGAATTCTTGTCAAGGCCCCACCCGCTCAAGGTCTTAGCACCGGGCTTGCCCACAAGCTCTGACGTCTCATGTCAGGATTCCAACAAACACAAAACTGACCGATTCTAAGAAGCCTAGCTGGACCCCACCCGCTCATGACCTCATTGCCCGGGCTTGTCCCCATGCTTGACATTCTCGTCAGTCACACAGAAGGGGACCAGTCTCGCCGGGACACTCTCCATACATGACGTGAACGTCACGGGATAGCCAGCCGACCACGGAGACTTAGCCATGCCTTGGCACAACACAAACCAAGACAAATCCACCCTAGTCCCTCATTTGTACTGCAGCGTTTCCGCGCACCAAGGAAACCATCTCCAACTCACGCGGAGCTAACCTTGTCCACCAAGGAAAACATCTACCGCCACGAGGAGCTAACCTTGTCCGGTTCCGACTACACGTACTCACTCGAGAAAAAAAAGGGGGAAACATCACCACATCACAAACGACATCTTGCCGCAATGGAATCTCTACGAATCCTTAGCGTTTTTATGCAACATCACCGAGTCGGACTAACGGTCGCGACAACGGCTTCACCCACCATGCCTAATCCACTAACGAAGCGGATCTCTAATGCAAAAATATGTCGGGGACGGACTCAATCAACCCGGAGGTTCCTCTTGAACCTTGGCAAACCAAAACCCCTCTCATTTGAGAGTTTGGTGCCCGAAAACTAGAAAGAAAAATAATAAATGATGCTACGACATGCATCCTAAGACCGAGAGGAGAAGTGTCGTTACCTTCCGACTCCTCTTCCTTGCCATGGCAAAATAGCCGGATAAAAACCTTCGCAACAATCTAAGCTCCACGGATCTGGACTCGGCTCGCGATTTGGAGCATCGAAACCCCTCCTACAGCCCAAACTCTCCTTCTCCTTCTTCCTTGTTCTCACTTCTCTCTAGATCTTTAGTAAGAGAAAGCTTGGAGAAGAATGAGGGTTTTCAACCCTATTCTCGGACTTAACTCCCCAAGAACAGTCCTGAACCGTCAGATCCTAAAATCTGGGAAAGAATGGCCACGATCCGCCTGGAAAATAAAAGACCTGGGCCGAACATGGCCTGGCACACGCCCGTGTCCAGGGCCATGTGCCTCATTCGCCGTCTCAAATCGACGTGCCTGGAACAGCACACGGGCATACGACACGCCCGTGTTCAATCCGACACGCCCGTGTCCCCAGTGACACGGCCGTGTGGCCGGCCGTGTGCCTCCATCGACACGGCCCCAAAACCAACCCGAGAGGTGACACGGTCTGGTACACGCCCGTGTCCCAAGCCGTGTGCCAAGTCTCGACACCCGTCGACAGGCTTTGTGTCGACACCGCGGAAAAACGTCGAGCGAAGATCGTCGACCAAGCGGGACACGCCCTGAGACACGCCCGTGTCACAGGCCGTGTACCCCAGTCTCGACACTCGTCGAGCGAAAGTGTCGACACCCCGGGCCGAGTGTCGACACGGACTCGACACGCCCTGCGACACGCCCGTGTCGCAGGCCGTGTACCCTACTCTCGACACATGGTCGAGCGAAAGTGTCGACACTTGGGCCGAGTGTCGACACGGCCTCGACACGCCCTGCGACACGCCCGTGTCGCAGGCCGTGTGCCCTACTCTCGACACATTATCGAGCGAAAGTGTCGACACTTGGGCCGAGTGTCGACACGGCCTCGACACGCCCGTGTCGCAGGCCGTGTGCGTCCTGCCAGAAACCCAAAATTTTTCCAGAACTGCAGACTGACCCTCTTGCAAAACTGGGGTGTTATATCAGGCCATAGCTTGATGATGGCCTTCACCCTGGGGCTGCAACAGGAATTCTTCAGGATGGAGTTGAAGAGAGTGCCCCCTCTCCTACGAGAAGCTGATGGAGAGGGCGGCAAGAGAAGTTGACGGGGAGGCGTCAAATCCGGAGTTCGCCCGGAAGCTGGCCAGGCGGGCTACGAAGGAAGAGAAGGAGTCAAGAGGAGGAAGAGGGCAGGAGGAGAGGAGAGGAGAGCCCCGACAGAGGGAGCAGAGGCAGCTCCAGGGGCAGCAAAAACCTAGGTGGGGGCGTCAGGAGCCCGACCGTCGGCTGGGCTAGAGGCCCGAATGGCAAGGACAAGGGCCTCGAGAGGATGCCAAGGGAGGGACCGCCACCAAGGGGGGCAAGATCAATTCTACACCCCGGGTTGGAGGCGGGAGCAGAGGCCTCGACTCCCCGATCAAGAAGAGGCTATGGCCATAGCCATAGGGGAGAGGAGGAGAGTAGCAAGGAGGAGGAGGAGAGAGGTGAGGGTGGAGTTGCCCTACTGCGACTTCCATCAGGAGGAAGGGCACGCCACAGCCACGTGCCCGGACTTCCTCGAAATGAGGGGAAACAGGGATAAGCAGTAGTTGTAGTAGGGGCGTCAGGAAGTGAGGATCAAGGAGGTCCTGCCTCGGGCGGAGGAGGACTGTTGTGAAGACCGGGTGGACGTCGGGACTCGAGGAGGGATCAGAGTGATCTACGGGGGGTGGGGGTAGAGGCCTCCCGGAGGGCGAGCCTCCATACCATGTATTGTTAGAGTGTTGGCTCCACATTCCAAACCCCACCCCTAGAAGAGAGGATCACCTTCTCCAGGTGCGATATGCCGGATCATGAGGATCCATTTTGCGATGCACTGGTCATCTAGACAGCCATCGAAAATTTTACCGTCTCCCGGATCCTCGTCGACAACGGAAGCTTCGTCAACATCGTCTTTAAGAAGGCATTTGATGCGATGAAGGTGGAGGCAAAGAGGGTGTTGGCCTCGGATGGTCCCTTGTTTGGCTTTTCAGGGGAGAGGAAGGAGGTAGAAGGAGGAGTGAGGCTCCATGTAACCCTGGGGGGGGGGCAGTCCAGGAACTGCAAGTTTGTCATTGTGGATGCCCCCAGCAGCTACAGTGCCATCTTCGGGAGGCCCCTTATCAGTGCCTTTCGCTGCGTTCCCTCATCGTTTAATCAGTGCTTGAAGTTCAATGCCGAGGGGATCCAGGTCTGGGTCAGGGGGGACCCCAAGGTGGCGCGAGAATGCTACGTCACTGCCGTGAACTCCATATTTTAGCAAGAGGGGGCCAAGGAGATGGAGCGAAGGATGGAGGAGGCGGAGCAGGAAGCTGGCAGGGAGGAGCTAGAGGTAGAGAGGTGCGTCGAGGTGGAGGTAGCAGGAGGAGATCGGGAGGAGTCGACCGAGGCGATGGCCGTGGAGGAAGAGGTGGAGGCGGAGGTCCTCATCCCAGGGGAGAGGGATGTTGGACAATGAGAGGAGCAGTCCAGGTTATAGGCTGCAGAAGAGGTTGTGGAGCTGGAGGTCCTCACCCATGAAGGCAGGGTGGAGAAGGTCCGCGTCAGCGGAGAGATGACCATGGAGGATCAAGGCAAGATGCTGGCATGCATCCAGAAGAACGTGGACATCTTCGAATGGAGCGCCGTAGAGATGACGTGGGTTGATGCGGATGTGGTTTGCCACCGCCTCAACTTGGACCTGGGAGCACACCCCGTTCAGCAAAAGAAGAGGTCCACGACGGACAAGCTGGCCGAGCTCATTAGGGAGGAGATGGCAAATCTTCTTAAGGCCAGCTTTATATCCGAGATCTAGTACCCCGGCTGGGTCTCTAACGTAGTAATAGTTAAAAAGGGAGATGGCCGGTGGCGTATGTGTATCGACTTCTTTTTGCTTAATAAATCTTGTTCTAAGGACTGTTATCCCTTGCCTCGGATCAACGCGCTGGTTGACTCAGCCATTGGTTTTTCTGTAATGAGTTTTCTAGATGCATTTTCAGGTTATCATCAAATCAGGATGCACCCCCCGGACGTCAAGGATGTCTCGTTCATCATGGGGGATGGATGCTACTACTATAAAATGATGCCCTTCGGGCTGAAGAATGTAGGGGAGACCTGTCACAACCCGCATTTTCCCAGCATTTAAAATACTATCAGAGTAGGGGAACTACGCATTATGATGCCACGTCACGTAGGGGACATCTACTGACGTTAAGGCAACTCATCGTCTCTCGTAACTTATAGAAATCATTTTTTTAAACTCAATGTGATCCAAATATAATTTATGCACAATATGCAAAGCCGTGTCCCTCGGCTAGGTGGATCAACTAGTCCACGGTTTGAAAATATAGTTTTACGCAGTGGAAAAATACTTAATTTATTCATTTGGTGACCTAAATGCTCGTGAAGACCAAGTGAGGTGCACCATGCAGTATCAGACGTCTATATTTACTGTACATAAAAGTAGATTTATCATGCGCAGAAAGTAATGAGATTAACATTTCAAATCTTGGTATGCAATGCTCCAACTGCCTTAACATATCTAAGCAAGGGGCTCCCAAGCCAACCCATAACTAATCATTCCAGAACAAGTGTCCAAAAGTAAACAAAGAGTAACAGCAGCAAAGTAGCAGAAAGTCTAACAAAGCGGCACCATGGGCGTCAACACCTGACACGAACCCATGGGTCGGCAAATTCGTAGAAAACCCTACCCAAAGAGGGTCAGAAAACGGCAACTGACGCAGCTCCGCACTAACACCTGCTATAGTCCAGAACCTGAGGCATTCAAAGAAAGAACACCTCAGAAACAAGTTACAAGCGACGAAGAAAACAGGAAAGTAAGCAAACCTCCGCGAGACCGGAGGGAAACAGTAGCTGCAAGGGTCAGATTAAACAAAACTAGCCATAACTGGCAATAGAAATCAATCGGAAAAGAGCCCGCCAAAAGATGAGTGGAGACGGACAATATCAAACTCATCACAGACAAATAACATTCATTTTCCAAATTATTAATCTTATTCAAATTAAAGAGTCTGATCAGCTCATCAGAAAACAAAAGAGAAACCGTGCGGGGATAAAACCATCACACATCGTCACAGCCCTCAGAGCATCGCACCGGTGGCACCGCCAACATCGTGTACGACCTCCAACAGATTTATCATTTTAGAAGAGCATCGCACCGGTGACACCGCCAACATCGTGTACGACCTCCAACAGATTTATCATTTTCTGACTCAATCAAAGGCAAGAGATAAGGCCTACCAGATAATAATTTAGGATTTTAAGAAACAAGTTAATGATATTGTAATGAGAAAGGGCTAAACGAACAAAAATGAACTTAACATTTGAAAACTCGCTAGAAGCATAAAGGAGAAAAAACGTAGCAAAAATGAAAAGAGCAAGATCACCACTTACCTCAACCATCCGAAACTGCACTTCGGAAGGCACCATGACGCAGATCGGCCCTAGCGAAGGCGAGAAATAGAAATCTACATCAATAAGGTCGAAACAGAAGTTAGGGCCAAAAACCCTAAAGGAGAAATTCCATGAAAGTAGAAATACTCACCACGCTGCGTAGATCTCGGCGAGAGCTTTCCGAATCTATGTTCGGCTCGCGATTCCGAGCACCGGAGCTCCGTCGGCGGCGGTCAGAAGGCTCCCAAGAAAAAGGAATTCGCTGCACTGCTTCGGCCGAAATGAACAGGGGAAAGGAAATGGGGGCTCGGTTCTTGCTTCGGGAGGAAGAAGACTTATAATATATATAATAATAATAATAATATTATTATTATAAATATTATAATGGGGCTACATTCGAAGAATGAAAAGGGAGGCTCAGAGATCTCTGAGCTCCGCTCGGAGATCTCTGAGCGCAGAGATCTCTGAGCTCCATAGTTAAGCGTACTATGCGAGTTGAAGGAACTCCATAGTTAAGCGTGCTTGGGCGAGAGTAGTACTGGGATGGGTGACCTCCTGGGAAGTCCCCGTACGGCCCAACTTAACTGTCGAGTTCGCTCATCAAAGGGAGGCTGTGGCCACCAACAACCCGCCAGTGGGCTGGAGAGGGGTTGGGGTGCTTGGGCTGCAGCCCGATAGCATCTCCTAGAGCGGAGCCGTGACGCTGTCACGTTGGATCGGCTAGGGGTGTTACAATAAAAAGTGCACTTTTTATTGTAACGTCCCCGCGCCCCAGCGTGTACTCTAATTTTCACCTGGTCCGGTTCCGGTTACCGGGCTGCATCACAAGCACCCCAACCCCTCTCCATCCACAGGCGGGTTATTGGTGGCCACAGCCTCCCTTTGATGAGGTAAACTCGATAGTCAAGCCCGCACTACGGGGACTTCCCAGGAGGTCACCCATCCCAGTACTACTCTAGCCCGAGCACGCTTAACTATGGAGTTCTTTCAACTCTCATCACCAATTGAGCTGCAGCTCAGTTGGTGATGAGAGTTGAAAGAACTCCATAGTTAAGCGTGCTCGGGCTGGAGTAGTACTGGGATGGGTGACCTCCTAGGAAGTCCCCGTAGTGAGGGCTTGACTATCGAGTTTACCTCATCAAAGGGAGGCTGTGGCCACCAACAACCCGCCTGTGGATGGAGAGGGGTTGGGGTGCTTGGGCTGCAACCCGGTAACCGGAACCGGACCAGGTGGAAATTAGAGTACACGCTGGGGTGCGGGGACATTACAAGACCTACCAAAAAATTATGGATAGAGTCTTTAAAGAAGAGAAGGGGAGGGACTTGGAGGTGTACGTAGATGATCTCATGATCAAGAGTCAGGATGTGGACTCTCACCTCCAGGACTTAGAGGAGACTTTTGCTACATGCGCAAGTACAAGATGTGGTTGAACCCCCGGAAGTGTTTCTTCGGGGCTAGCAGGGGAAATTTATTGGGGCACCTCCTCACCCCTGCAGGGATCTAGCTGAATCCTGATAAGGTCAAGGCTATCATGGAGCTGGGGTTGCCGCAGAATACTAAAGAGGTGCAACGGCTGACGGGAAAGCTGGTAGGACTAAGTAGGTTCCTCTCCCAGGCTGGGGAGAAGTGCTCCCCCTTCTTCAAAACACTGGGGGGAGGGTCAAAAATTCGAGTGGACCAAGGAGTGCGAGGAGGCATTCCAGGACCTCAAGGTGCGGTTGACTTAGGCTCCGTTGCTCCAAGGGCCAAAGGAGGGGGAGGACCTATTTTTGTATCTCGGGGTCGGGGCGGAGGCCTTAAGCTCTGTCCTAGTTCGTGAAGAGGGGAATAAGCAGCTCCCTATATATTACGTGAGTCGGGTCCTGAGGAAGGCCGAGCTCCGGTATCCAATTTTGGATAAGCTGGCCTTCGCCCTAGTCATCTCAGCTAGAAGGCTGCGACCCTATTTCCAGGCACACTCAATCCGAGTGGTGACTAACCATCCCATCCACAACATCTTTGAGGGGGTGGATCATTCTGGCAGGTTGGTGAAGTGGTCAGTGGAGTTGAGTGAGTTCGACGTCTCCTTTGTCCCCTGCCTCTCGATCAAAGCTCAAGCGATGGTCGACTTCTTGGTCGATTATGCGATTGAGATGGCGGAGGAAGAGCTCACTCATCCAACTCCTTGGAAGGCGAAGGCAGATGGCACCTCGGGGAGGCATTCCTTGGGGGTGGGGGTGATCTTGGAGAGTCCCCAAGGAACTAGAATCGAGCAAACCGTGGTGGTGCACTTCCCCATCACAAACAATCAGGCCGAGTATGAGGCCATGATAGTAGGGCTGCGCAGGGCTAGGGAGCTGGTGTGCTGGACGTGGAGGTCCTTACCGACTCCATGGTGGTAGCTTCGCAGATCAATGGGGAGTTTGAGGCAAGAGAGCCTACCCTACGGTTGTACTTAGCCAAAGTGAAGGGGGTCATTGACACATTCCAAACTTTTTCTATCTAACACGTGCCCCGGGAGGAGAACGAGCAGGTTGACCAACCAGCGAAGCATGGTACCCGGGTGGGGGGACTATCACCGACTTGTTCCGCCCTTCCATCGAAGAGGGAGAGCTCATGGAGATAGATCAGCGGCGCTCATGGATGGACTCGGTCACAACTTTCCTTTCCAAGGGAGAGTATCCGGAGGGGGTGTACAAAAAGAAGCTCAGGTACAAATTGGCGTACTACCTCCTTCGGGACGGGCAGTTGTACAGGAAGACTCTCTCGAGGATGTTGGCTCGTTGCGTGGCCGAGGGGGAAGCACAAAGAATCTTGGAAGAAGTCCACTCCGTGGAGTGTGGGAGGCACTCCGGGAGTCGGACCCTGGAAGGGAGGATTGTTGGGTAGGGGTACTTCTGGCCCACCCTGGGCCGCGACGCGACGGAGTTCGTAAGAAGATACCATAAGTGCCAACTGTTTGCCCCCCTCCAGCTACAACCGACTCAGCGACTCAAGAGTATTACAGCCCCCTATTGGGGGATGTACTTGGTTGGATCATTCCCTCAGGCCAGTGGGCAAAAGAGGTTCCTGCTAGTGATGATCGATTATTTCTCTAAGTGGCTGGAGGTGAAAGCGCTGGCTAATGCGACCTCCCAGGTTATCCAAAACTTTGTTTAGGGAGAGATCATCTGCCACCATGGGCTGCCCCAAGCCATTGTCACAAACAACGGGCCCCAGTTTGCCAGCGCGGAGTTCACTAGTTTCTGCGAGTAGCTTGGGATTGACCTCAGGTTTGCCTCAGTCCACCACCCGAGGAGCAACTAGCAAGTGGAGGCCGTCAATAAGATAATTGTTAACCTCCTAAAGAAGAAAGTGGAAAATCTGAAGGGGAGCTGGGTGGAGCAGCTTCCCGCAGTTCTCTGGGCCTTGAGGACCACCCCCAACACAACTACAGGAGAGACCCCCTTCAAGCTCTCTCATGGGTGCGAGGCAGTGCTCCCCGTAGAATTTGAAGTTCAAACACCTCGAGTTGTTGCGGCCGGGGAAGGTGGGGAAGAATGGCAAGCCAAGAACGAGGAAGAGCTGCGGCTCTCCCTGGACATGGTGGAGGAGCTGCGTGACCTTTCCGCCATCTGACAGGAAGAGGTGAAGAGAAGGATGGACAAGTACTTTGACAAGCACGTCAGAGTCAAACACTTTGTGAAAGGGGACTTGGTGCTAAAGAAAGTGGATGCGGCGGGAATTTCGACAACCGTGGGGAAGCTCAACCCCGGCTGGGAAGGCCTATTCATTGTAAAGGAGGCACTGAGGTCAGGAGGGTATCGACTTCGAAATATGGAGGGCGAGACCCTAAGTCTCACCTGGAATGATGATGACTTGAAACATTTTTATCCGTGAGACATGTAAGTGGTATTTTATTCTTAATGAAATCTCTTGATATGTCAACTCTACTGTGGTAATTCGCACGATAGAATGTATTCATTTGACTAGACCTCGAGCAGATCCTGCTGTCAGGCTCTCACCTAGCTGGCAGGGCTGAAAGTCACTCGGTGTCATCCTTAGACCCCGAGCAGATCCCGCTATCAGACTCTCACCTAGCTGACAGGGCTGGATGTCACTCGATGGTGTCAACCCCTGGACCCCGAGCAGATCCCGTTGTCAGGCTCTCACCTAGCTGACAGGGCTGGATGTCACTTGATGGTGTCAACCCCTGGACCCCGAGCAGATCCCGCTGTCAGGATCTCACCTAGCTGGCAGGGCTGGAAGTTACTCGGTGTCATCCTTAGACCCTGAGCAGACCCCGTTGTCAGGCTCTCACCTAGCTGGCAGGGCTGGAAGTCACTCGGTGTCATTCTTAGACCCCGAGCAGATCCCACTGTCAGGCTCTCACCTAGCTGGCAAGGCTGGACGTCACTCGATGTCATCCTTAGACCCCGAGCAGATCCCGCTATCAGGCTCTCACCTAGCTTACAGGGTGGATGTCACTCGATGGTGTCAACTCCTGGACCCCGAACAGATCCCGTTGTCAGGCTCTCACCTAGCTGGCAGGGCTGGAAGTCACTCGGTGTCATCCTTGGACCCCGAGTAGATTCTGTCAGGCTCTCACCTAGCTGGCATGGCTGGAAGTCACTCGATGTCATCCTTGGACTCCGAGCAGATCCCGTTGTCAGCCTCTCACCTAGCTGGCAGGGCTGGAAGTCACTCGGTGTCATCCTTAGACCTCGATCATATCCCGCTGTCAGGCTTTCACCTAGCTGGCAGGGCTGGAAGTCACTCGGTGTCATCCTTAGACCCCGAGAAGATCCCGCTGTCAAGCTCTCACCTAGATGACAGGGCTGGATGTCACTCGATGGTGTCAACCCCTGGACCCCAAGCAGATCCCGCAGTCAGGCTCTCACCTAACTGGTAGGGCTGGAAGTCACTCGGTGTCATCCTTGGACCCAGAGCAGATCCCGCTGTCAGGCTCTCACCTAGCTGACAGGGTTGGAAGTCACTCCGTGTCATCCTTATACCCCGAGTAGATCCCACTGTCAGGCTCTCACCTAGCTGGCAGGGCTGGAAGTCACTCGGTGTCAACCCCTGGACCCCGAGCAGATCCTGCCGTCAGGCTCCCACCTAGCTGGCAGTGCTGGAAGTCACTCTGTGTCATCCTTGGACCCCGAGCAGATCCTGTTGTCAGGCTCTTACCTAGATGGTAGGGCTGGAAGTCACTCGGTGTCATCCTTAGACCCCGAGAACATCCTGTTGTCAGGCTCCCACCTTGCTGATAGTGCTGGAAGTCACTCCGGGAAGTCCTACTCCCCAGATAGTGTAACAAGTTTGGTTTTTCTTCTAAAAATAGAAGAGGAGAGCTCGGCATAGGCGAGTCCGGGCTCGCCAGTTCAGCTCGGCCTCAACAGAAGGGTGGCGAGTCAAGCCCTTGGACCTCGCTGAAGGGAGGCGGATCCTGCCAGGACACCTCTCCCCCCACTTTGTTTTACTTGGGAAAAGTTAGTGAATTTGGTCTTATATTGATAAGGTTATGAGCAGCTCGCGAGCGAGCTGGGGCGAGTCCTGAGAATCAGCGAGCTCTAAAAATACACTCTCAGGGGCGAGTCCTAACAACTGTCCTACTCGCAAAATCTATCTACGAGAGGTCACCAAGGGAAGGGCTCGCGGGTAATCCAAACACAGCAAAAAAAAGAAGAAAAATGGACAAGGATATAATCAAAATCCATTCCTTTGCAAAGTAATGATTACAGGTGGAGCTCAACTCGGCGAGAAAACAAAAAGAAAAAAATATACACAATCAGCCCTTGCCCCCTCACCGGATTGACGATCCTCCTCCCCTCCGCCGGACGGGTCCTGAAAGCTTTTCCCAAAGAGCGCGTCCAAGCTATCCTCCTTATCACTAGGCGGCGTCGTCGGGAACAAGCTTGGCATCAGGTCCCGGACTGAGATCTCGTCGCACCCCTCCACCAGCACTCTAGTGTCCTTCATCATCTGGAGGGTGCATTTGGCGGCCTGGATGGAGTTGATCCGCAGCCTCTTGGCGAGGTCAGCCTCGCCAAAGACCCTTGGGCACTTATAGGGGAAGCCGAGCTCAACGTCGCGAGCCGGGAAAAAGATCTCAGCCTAGCGACAGACCTCGCGACTGAGGCTCGTATTATCCTCCATCAGCTTTGCGTTCGTCCCCTCCAATTCGGCAAGGCGGGCGCGCAGCTGCCCAATCTCCTCTTCCTGCCCGGCAGCGTGAGCTCGCAACTCTCCAACGACCTTGGCATCCTGATAGGGAACTGTATCAATAATAGAGCCAAAAAAATCCAAGTAAAAAGGGAGGAGGGTAGGCGACAACCCGATGCTTACTAGTCCGCCGGCGGCCTGGGTGAGAAGATTCTCAGCAATGCCGAGCTACCTCGCCAAATCGATGACTTTATCCTTGGCGACATCGCGAGCTTGCTCGGCCTTCTAGAGGAGGTTGCTGAGGTTGAAGCTGCTGCGGACCACCATGTGGTGGATCTCCATAGCCCGCATATGCGTCTGCAGGCCCTCATGGCCCTACTGCCGCAGGGAGACGCCCTTGTAGGTCTCGATGTCCTCGCGGCCATAAAGGCATAAGCCAAGGGTATAGGCGTGACCGGTGGCTGGCTCGTGGTCAGCCCGGGAGGGGTGGAGGGTAGATATGGAGACCCGGTGGGCCGCCTCGTCATACTGGACCATCAGCTCGCCCTCCAATTCCTTCCACCTCCCCCCAAAGCCGAAAAGGGGGTGTTCTTTCGGCAGGGCGGGCTCGCGAGCTGCCTTCTTCGCCGCAGGAGGAGCAGAGGTTGCCGTGGGGGAGCAGGGGTCTCTGAAACTTCCTTCCCCTTACTGGTGATCTCCTTGAGCGGGCTCTCTGCTGACCCGTCGGGAATGACCTCTGGCGAGCTCATGTACTTGGGCCTTTGTTGATGTTGTTGTTTTTGTTTCGCCCGCGGAGCCAACACGGCTCTCCTCATCTTTTTTTGGTAAATGTTGGCGATGGGGCGAGCTCGACCCCGCGTCCTTAGGCCGCCTCTTGCTGGAGGAGGGCTTGGAGAAAGCCGCCTCGTCGCGGCAGGCCGCCGCCGCTGCCTTCTCGCTAGCGAGAGGGTCCGCATACAACCCTGAGTCCGCAAACGGCGAGTTCACGGGGATTAGCCGCTCCTCTGTAAGAAAAAACTTGGAAAAGTTAGAAGATTTTCAACGGCAATATGGCGAGCTCTGCAATGAGGAGAGTACTACCTTTGCCAGGCAGAACGGGGCAGAGCGCGTAAAGGCCCCTTCGCAGGAAGGCAACCTCAAAGTCCTTGTGGAGGAAGAACTTGTGGAGGTCGGCATCGTTGCCGGACACGGCCGGCGGATGGTAGATCTCCTCGTCCTTTTGCTGGGGGGAGAAGGGGATGTTGCCGAGATCGCCCTTGATGAATGCGATCTTCGTCATCTAGTTGTGGTGCTTGTTTGCGATCTCGCGAACCTTGATCAGCGAGCCCATGAAGTAGGCTACGCCATCCGGCGTCGCCTTGTAGGATAAGAGCTTCCTGAACACCGTCAGGTTGAACTCAATGCTCTTATAACGTCCCCGGTTTTTTGATAATTTTATTTGAATGGGCATCGTCATATTTATGACGTCATGGCGTTACGTTTAACGTCGAGTTGACGACGCAATGCCGTTATGACATTTTTGTGTCTGTGTGGTCGAGTCGGCCGAATTCTTATTGTAATTGGAAAATTTTGCATTCGGTATTTAAGTGAAGTAATTTTGTACTTGCTCGTCAGGTTTCGTCGCAATACAAGCATTTTTGGAGTCTCGGCGCGCGATTGAAGTTTTGGTTTGCTAATGATTGCCGTATACTTTGAAGATTAATATCTCGGGAATGACTCATCGGATTTTGGTTTTGACTTCGTCGTTGCGTTCGTAGCCTCAGTGTTTGCCTACGGTGCGAATTTCATTTAATTCGGCACGCGTTTGGGCTTTCGTTTTGATCTCGTAGTTTGCTTATTCAAAAATATATAAATATGAATATTTTAATATTAAAGTGCTATTCAAAAATGAAAAACACTATTCATTTATATAGTTTAATTTCATGGATATATTTGTAAAAAATTTATGGATTTTGTAATTTCTGTTTTTTTGCCTCTCGAGTGGTTTTATATCTTACTCGAGTTCTGCTCTGGACCTCTCGAGTGTCTGTTTATTTACTCGAGTGAATTTTTATAATTACTCGAGTGATTTTTTTTATACCTACTCGAGTGTTTCTTCTTCCGTTACTCGAGTCCTGTATTGAACTACTCGAGTAGCCGTTTTGAACTACTCGAGTAGCTGTTTTGAACTACTCGAGTAGCCGTTTTGAACTACTCGAGTAGCCATTTTGAACTACTCGAGTAGCCGTTTTCTACCTCTCGAGTGCCTGTAACTCGTTCTCGTGTAGTCCGCTGCAGTTTGTATTTGAGAGTATTTTTGAGCGTCAAAACAATGTCGTATGGAAAAATGGTTAATATGAAATTTGTTCGTTTCGATGAGATCTATAACTTTGATGTTGGACACTTTTCGATTTGAAGCAATCCTAAATCCCTATTTTCATCTTCCGCACACCCGCTCGTAAAAAGTCCGTTTTTAGACAAAATTTTTTATAAACATAATTTAAAACTCTAACTTGTTATATTTAGCGACCGTAAAAGCTATCTTTACTACTATTATAAATATAGGGTCTTGCATAACATGAGTTGTACTTTGGGAATGTTTATACTCATGTAGGATGTTGAAGTCAATCTAAACAAGTATTTTCTGCAGCGTATAGTTATATTTCGATTCGTGGACTAGCTGAGCCACTAAGCCGAGGGATACGGCTATCTCTACACTTAATTTGATTTTACCTTAAAATAATTTAAAGAATCTTCCTTCATGATTAAGTGAGTGTTTGCCTGAGCGTCCGCAGTTATCCCCTGTTGACGTGGCACCATGATGCGCATTTTCCCTTACTCTGATAAGTTATTATATGCAGTGAAAATGTGGGTTGTCACAGTTGGTATCAGAGCCGGGTTGCTTGATCATTGGTCGGGCAACCTTCCCTTGTTAGTGTTAGTTGTTTAGTGATATTTCATACACACACCGATGTGTCATCAGTACGTCTTAGCCGAAGCATAGTCACTACACTCATAGCGTGATAAGAAGTATACATGACATATTATGTAGTATGAGATGCATAATATATGTTTGTATATGGATCCACCATAGGTGGCAACATGTGACGGTTATGTAAAATGAGATGCATAACCACCATCACATGGGTGTCCATTAGCACGTTTTCCTTTCTCGTTGCATGTGATGTTATGTAGTATGAGATGCATAACATTTCATGTGTACGCCGCTCATGCATGCATTAATGCCTTTTTAGAATGCATAACACTGCATACATAGCATATCATCGCATAAGCACGCGTGCTAAGTTAAGATTTACATGATGACACATGTACACACATGATTTTAAATAAGAATAAAGAATACATGCATTCATGTCATATGCACAGGAGTCAATATGATGAGAGGATATCATCCTAAGTAGGACATAACATCATTATAAAATCCCAGAGCAAGTTGCAGCGTAAACAAACATCTTTTAAGTATGGTCTGAACTAGTCGTGGGGCTTTATTGTAAGCTAGGATTTTGATGAGTTGTCCATTTGTTTTTTTTAGAAATGCCGCCAAAGCGTCCTGCGATGAGGTCGACTCCCCAGTTGGAGGGTGAGGCATCAGGTGCGCAAAGTGATGCGATTATCGAGAGTCTGCGTCAGAGCAACGAGGCTCTATCAAGGCAATTAGTTGCGATGCAATCGCAAATTGAGTCTTTGTTGTCTGCCGCTCCCATGCAGCAACCTTTTGTGCAAGGGACTGCCTTGGGCCAAGCCGTGCCTGATACCCCTGCTCCTCTGGTGCCCCCGATGGCGATACCACCAGAAATTAATTTCATATCGCACTTCCAGCGGTTGGGACCTCCCACCTACGATGGGAGTGCCGACTTTATGGTTTTAGCTGATTGGATCATCTCCATCGAGGAGATGTTTTCGTATTCCGGAATTGTAGAAGCCTAGAAGGTGATGATTGCAGTCTATCAATTAAAAGGCCTGACAAAGAGTTGGTGGATTCGAGAAAGAGAGAGTCTGAAGGAAGGCTGTTCTTAGGAATCTTTTAAGAAGATGATGCTGAAGAAGTTTCTACCCTCGGTCGAGCAGGACTGTCTTATGAATAACTTCCTGCATCTGAAGTAGAGACAGCTCATCGTGTGCGAGTACAAGATTGAGTTTAGCAAACTGAGTAGGTTTGCTCCTGATTTGGTAGCTTCCGAGGAGGGTAGAGTGAAGCATTTCCTTGGGGGATTAAGAAGCGATGTCCAGCAGTGGGCATGCGCTTATCGAGCTGAAAGTTATGCTGAAGCAGTAGAAGTCGCTTTGAAGGTCAAGGCGATCGAGAACGCCAAGAATCAAGGTGCGGCGAAGAGGAAAGAGAAAAAGAAAGGCGTTGAGGATGGTAGCTCCATGGCATCTGGCCCTTCTTCGAAAAATAAAAGTAAGGAAGTGTGTAGCTTCTGTGGTCGCCCTGGCCACCCCTATGAAAGGTGTTTCAAGAGGGCTGCCACCCTGAAGTAGCAGGTGCACGCCATCCAAGGTGCACCCAAGGGAGAGCTAGTGTGCTCGTTCTGTGCATGGAAAGGTCATGATGTGAGTCAGTGCTGGATGAAAGAAAGGACTTGCTTCCAGTGAGGGCAGAAGGGACACCAGAAATCTTCGTTCCCCCAAGCTCAGCCCCCACTACAGCCTGCCCCGCTTCGAGCTCTGCCGCCGCCACCAAACATGGATAAAGGGAAAGGAAAGTTGAACGTGATGACCAGCGAGGAAGCCCAAACCTCTACGCAAGTGATATCAGGTTAGCCTCAGTTTAATTTATCTTTATTATTTATCGTTGTTGCCATAGTTATCGTTCGTTTAGTTACGTATGTTATGGTTTTAGGGGACTTTAAGGTGCAGAATAGGTGGGCGCGCGTTCTTTTTGATTTGGGTGCCACCCATTCATTTGTGGCCCGGAGGTTTGTTGATAAACATCGCCTAAATGTGGATCAATTAGGAAACTCCTTCAATGTCAAGCTTCCCTCCAGTGATTCGGTGATATCTAATCATGGAGTTCTGAGATGCCCTATTTATCTTGGTAATTTTCTGGCTGAAAGAATTAGTGTCTAACCACCTAGAGGTGGGGTGAATGAGTGTAATTCCTTTTTCTTCTTAAGGCAGAAAATTTATACAGTTAATTACTCAGCAACAATTAATTTTATAGCTAACACAGCATAGATTCATAGAATCACAACAACACAGATTGCACACAGATTTTATAGTGGTTCCCCAAGATCTGGGTACATCCACTTTCCCCCTTCGCCTATCTAGCAGTGTACTAGATTCGGCCTAACTTATTCTCTTCACCTCAGATCCTCAGATCTTACAGTAGCTCAGAACCCCAACAGGGCTCCTACAACTCAGAGTGAGTCCACACTCCTACAATTCAGGCAATCTGCCCTACCTCAGCCTTCAACAAGGCCTACACCTCAGATATCACAATCTCCTATAACTCAGGCTCACAACCCTACCTCAGCCTTCAACAAGGCCTAAAACTCAGAGAAAATATTCTCCTACACTCAGCCTTTATAAACACAGGGTTACAATCTCAGATCTATAAAGATCCTACAGAAATTTGATATAACAAAGTATATTACCACCACCCTGAAAGAGAGAGAATGGATGGATGGCTTCTTGATCAGTTCTCGGAAGAACTTGATGGCAGAGAACAACCTCTCTTAGCTTTCTTCAAAGCTTCTTGAATCTGAACTCAGTAGGGTTGAATCTCATGTGAAGTTGACCTTCAATCAGCTTCTGACTTGAGATTCAGATCTCAATCTGAATCTTTCTTGGCAGCCTGGTTTAGCAACTCCACTTCAGTAGATGGAGCTCTCTCTCTCCAACTTCTTCGTAGATCTTTTGATGAAAATCTTCTGTATAATTACTTCTATAAGTTGTCTTCAGTAGTTATCAGTTCTCCTTTCTGTTGAAGGAGTATGCCTTTATATAGACATTCTCCATGGTAACCGGCTGATCCGGTTTCTAACAAACTTCTGACAGCTCTGACAGTTGCGGTAGACCGGTTGAAATGGCAGCTGTCAAGTCATCCAGTCACTTCTTGAAATATTGTTTCTCTCTGAAAGTGTCGAGACTGATCTTCATCATGTGTCGACACAAGTAGACTAAGTGTCGACACAAGTGGACTAAGTGTCGACACAAGCCTTGGTGGTGTTGACACAACTCCTTTGTTGTTGTAACAGCTTCTCGACACTGCTTTTATAGAATGTGTCGACACTGATTCTGTGTGTCGACACAAGCCTTCTTTTATTTAACTTTGTTGAACCTTTGCTGTGTGTCGACACAAGTCCTGTGTGTCGACATAGTTGATGTCGACAAAGTCTTCAGTGTGTCGACACTGCCTTTTGGTGTCGATACAATTGATGTCGACTAAGTATTCCTATGTGTCGATACTGCCTTTTGGTGTCGACGCAGTTGATGTCGACTTGGCTTCTCGGTGTGTCGACACAGCCTCCTGGTGTCGACACAATTTCTTTTGGTGTCGACACAGCCTTTCCAAGTGTCGACACAATTAACTCCAAGTGTCGACACAGCTTTTCTCCAGTGTCGACACAAGCCTTCATAAGTGTCGACACAGCTTCTCCAGGTGTCGACACATGGACTTTGAAATTTTTCCTGCATTTCCTGCAATTACTTAACCTGCACATATAAACTCAGAACAACATCAAATACACCTTGATGCATATCATTGAGCAGAGTGAGGCTTCTTCAAATCTGGTACACATTTTCCAATGTACCCAACAATCTCCCCCTATTTGAAGAAGTCATAACCCTTAGTCAATGATATACACCATTCATAACAAATACACATTTTGATGTATAACAACATTATATGACAGGGTAACTATTAAACAAAGCATACAGAATAATAATGATAATAGAATAAACATTAATCAAGTTTTTCTTCAACTTCAAAAGTTTCTTTAATAGAAGTTTACATAGATTTTAAACACTAAGGTTTACAATATTATAAAATCAAGTAATCTATTCTAAGGCTGCTCTGGCTCCTTGATGACAATTCCTTGGCCTGATTTGACCTTAGCTTGCACAGGAGCATCAATGTCATCAGCTGGCTTCTTGCCCTTTATATCTTTCTTCTTTTGCTCTTCAGCCCTTATTCTTTGTCTTTCAAAATAATGAAAATGCTTAGGGAAATATTTGCTAGGCTCCTGAGCATTAGGAGGTAGCTTCCCAGCGTTAGCCTTTCTTCTATATTAAACAATGGCTTCTTGTCTGGCTTCATGCTTTTGCCATTCTTATTCTGAGTACCATTTGACCCTATCATGGGTCTGGTCCTTTACAGCTTTCCAAGCAGTTAATATAATGTTCCTTAATGTTGGACTCCACTGCTCAAAATCAGGCTTCAGCTCTACCTGTTCTCTGAATCTTTTCTTTGACAATAGAGCTTCTTGCTTTTTGGTCAGAACTGCCTCTAGCACTGGCATATCTACCTTCTCAAGAAAAATATTTTTATTACCCTCAGGAGGACTGTACATAGATTGTACTTCTTGATGAATCATCTCAAAATCTGCTGGAGGATAGATTACTTGAGCAACTTCAGGTTATTCACCTCCAAAGTAAGCAGGGTGTATTCCTGATTCAACCATATTGTCATCATCACAGAGGGGTGGATATCCAAGTGTGGCTCTGATGCTATTAGAGATCCATTTAGCATGATCAGATCCGGCTTTGACTTATACTCTCTCCCCATTTATGACTTCTCTAGCTACATGATCCCTAAGGTCATCATTTTGAAATCTGATTTGCTCATCAAGAAAATTAACACCATCTTTATAGAATGCCTTTAACTTTAGCAGCTGTCTAGAAATGGTCTTTTGAGATTGCTCAATAGCTGTTTTGACAGCAGCTAGGCCTTCCTGTAATTGCTTATCAAACTCCCCTTAGAAAACTCTGTCTTGGCTTTAGCCTTGTCCTCAGTCTGGGCAGTTGCAACATTCTTCAGTTCTGTAACAATCACATTATGCGATTCTATCAGATTATCATTCATTCTAATCTGATTTTCTAGAACATATCCTTTCTTGACAGCTATGCCATAAACTTGAGTTTTGATTTTCTCTTGATGTGTAGCTAAAAAAATCACAGCATTTCCTCCTTTGTGAAAACAATCAATCATCTCCCTCTTATTCTGATTTACTACAAATCTTATAGATTTGATGTCTTGAGCCTAGGAAAATTATAAATCTTTATGGGTCTCATCCATATACTTCTCCATTGCAATCCTTTGCTCATCTAGCTTTACTTGCAGTGAGATTAATAAGGGGCTATAATCAGGTGTTGGGGCAGATTGTGGAGCAACAGTTTGTAATGCCTTCTTGTAGCTTTGGCTTCTCCTTTTGAAGACCATTAGCTTCCTCTTCTTAGCTCTTGTAGCTTCTTCATCCTCAGATGCTGTGGAACTAGCTATATCTACTCTTTCTTTAGGACTAGGAGGCAATACCTATTCAGTCCTAGGTTACTCCCCCTGAGTCCCTTGCTCCTTCCTCATAGAACTTACTTTCTCCCCCTGAGATCCTACTTGCTCCCCCTCAAGATTAGCTTGCTCCCCCTCAAAATTTGCATTCACCCCCTCAAGTTCAGTTTGCTCTATTTCATTGAGCAACTCTTCAAGGGTGAATTCTTGTTGAGTAGGGACTGGTGATTCTCTAATCTCTGGAGCATCAGCTGCAACAGATGTATTCTCCAAGATAACATCTTGAGCTTGATTGCTTTGTTGAGTTGGCCGGTCAACATCAATCAATGATTCAGTTAGTGTTTCATTTTTATCAATGAGAATTGATTGATTTACCTCTTGAATTACCTTAAGTATAGTCTGTGTTGCCATTTCACTTTCCAAGTGAGTTGACACTTCCTCATAGTGAGGCTCCCCCTGGAGTGGATCCAGGTGGATGGGGCTAGCAGATGGTTGCTCCCCTGCCTCTGTGCATCTTCATTTCTTACTAGTGACCTTCCAGCATTTTCAGCCTCTTCCTCATTAGAACTGGAAGCTGCTTGCTCCTCTGAACTATTGAAAGGTTCAGGAGCCATTTTGGTTTTCTTCTGCTTCCTCTGTGATGGGGCTTCCTTCTCTGGAGTAGGCATATCCTTAGTTAATACCCTCTCCCACCCGGAGATGATCCTGATGTCCATCCTTCTCATGTGATTTATCTTAGTCCCAGCTGACTGTTCCATCACTTCAGGTATTGTTCCAGCTAAATACAAGCTCATAATTCTGCCCAGATTTGGCTTCTTTATACTTTCCTTATTCTTGTCAAAAATGACTACTGACCAATCAGTGTTTAGTCTATAGATGATTCTGGTCATAAGGGTGAACATATATGCAGAAATGCTATCATGCCCCCCCGGCTTGCAGAGTATCACTTTGCCTACAACTTCAGACAAGAACTTTCCTTGCATATTCATGCCTTTCCTGTTCAAAGCTGAGCCAATCTTCATGGTGGAATCCAGTCCACACCATTGAAGTGCTTCTATTAGCTTAGAAGCAGGTACATCTTCTTCTTCTTGTGTTCTTGGAAGGTGAAGAACTTTCCTTAGACTCTTCTGGGTGATTTTTACCTTTACTCCATGGACTGTGGATCTAATTTTGAGTCCAGTTTGATCTAGGGTAGCAGCACCAAAGAGTTCTAGTGTTTCTTTCTTTCAAATCTTAGTTGGTTCAGATACCAGAAACTCTAACCCATTCTCTGCAATTAGGGTTACCACAGCTTTAATTTCAGGTTCCGCTAGGTCAAAGGCGCTGCGTACCAGCTCATATCCTTCATTGACATTGTCTTCAAGCTTGGGCTCCATTAAGGTTGAGAGAAATCATGAATTTAGATGAGATAATTTGTCGACACAAAGTTTTGGTCTCGAAACTATGGAAAGCGTGTCGACAGACAATGTAGTTGACCTATTTATACCTTTCTAAAAACGAAGGTGAAAAGACACGTCATAATTCTCTTAATGTGTCGACACTGTTGAAAAGTGTCGACACAGACTTCTAATGTCTCGACATAAGTGTTGACTTCTATGTGTCGACACTTATACATTTGCGCTCGACGATTAGTCGATACTTCACTCGACGAAAACTGTGTTGATCTTAAGTGTCGACACCACCTCTGGATGTATCGACACCACTTCTGGATATGTCGACACTACTTCTCTGAAATGTCGACATCAATTTTCTAGATGTGTCGACATCATTTCCCTGGAATGTCGACACCACTTCTATGTGTCGACACAGACAACTCCTTGTGTCGACACAATTTTACTTAGCCAATTTTGTGAAACTAATCTATATTCAACATTCTTAATTCAATTTTAAACTTATTGAATTTAATTTCATCTAGAGGCTTGGTAAACATATCTGCAATTTGATAATCTGTTTTAACAAATTCTAGTGAGATGTCCTCTTTTTCCACATGTTCTCTAAGAAAATGGTATCTAATTTCTATATGCTTAGTCCTACTATGTGAAACAGGATTATTAGCAATATAAATTGCACTTATAGAATCACAAAGCAAAGGTGTTCTACTTACCTGAATACCATAGTCTTCTAGCTGGTGCTGAATCCACAACAGCTATGCACAACAACTTCCTGCTGCCACATATTCAGACTCAGCTGTGGAAATTGCCACACTAGTCCGCTTCTTACTGCTCTAAGACACCAATCTTCCTCCTAAAAATTGTCATGTGCCTGTAGTACTTTTTCTATCTTCTTTGCAACCTGCAAAGTCTGCATCTGAATAGCCTGTCAGTAGAAAATCTCCATTCCTAGGGTACCAAAGGCCTAGATTAGGTGTGCCCTTAAGATATCTCAAAATCCTTTTGACAGCAGTCAGATGAGATTCTTTAGGGCAGGATTGGTACCTAGCACAGACACATGTAACATACATGATATCTGGTCTACTAGCAGTAAGATATAAGAGGGAGCCAACTATTCCTCTATACAAAGTTTCATCTACATGTTTCCCTGCACCATCTATGCTAAGAGATACACTTGTCCCCATAGGAGTTCTCATGGTAGTGGATGATTCCATACCATACTTCTTAATTAACTCCAGTGTGAACTTAGACTGGCATATGGACAATCCATCATCAGTCTGTCTTACTTGGAGACCCAAGAAGAACTTAAGTTCTTCCATACTGCTCATTTCAAATTTTCCTTGCATAAGTTTTGCAAACTTTCTGCAAAGATTACTTTCAGTATACCCAAATATTATGTCATCAACATATATTTGGACTAGGATTATCTTTCCTTTGGACTCCCTAAGGAATAAAGTCTTTTCTATTTCCCCCCTTGAGAATTTGTTCTCAATGAGGAAAGTAGACAGGGTTTCATACCAGGCCCTTGGGGCTTGTTTCAACCCATATAAAGCTTTCCTAAGTCTATAGACATAAGAAGGATAAAGTGGATCAACAAAACTTGAGGGCTGCTCCATATATACTTCCTCTTTTAGATTTCCATTTAATAATGCTGATTTCACATCCATTTGAAATACCTTAAAGCCTTGATATGCTGCATAGGCTAGGAACATCCTAATTGCTTCCAGTCTCGCTACTGGGGCAAAAGTTTGATCAAAGTCAATACCCTCTTCCTGTATGTATCCTTTTGCAACAAGTCTTGCTTTGTTCTTCACAATGATATCATTCTCATCCAGTTTGTTCCTAAAGATCCACTTTGTTCCAATAATGTTGTGGTCTTTTGGTTTAGGAACTAATTTCCAGACCTTACACCTTCTGAACTGATTCAGCTCCTCTTGCATGACATCAATCCAATGTGGGTCTAGAACAGCTTCTTCAAATTTCTTGGGTTCCACTTGAGATAAGAAGCTAGAGCACAGAACTATGTTCAGATTCTTGCTCCTTGTTTGTACTCCTTGTCTTGGATCACCAATTATCTGATTTGCTGGATGATCCTTTAAGTGTCTATTAGCTGGAGGTAGTCTATCTTCAGGTTGAACACCTCCAGCCTCTTCATTATGCTGCATCTCTTGGTTTTCACTACTCTTTGCTAAAGAGTTGACCAATAGTCTTGTAGTTAAGATGGGCCAGCCTCTTGTGCCATTTAACACAATGAGAGGCTCTCTCATCAACTACAAGACAAATAGGAGAAACATTGTTCTCACACTCAAAGTTAAGACAGTATACATTTCTTTTTCTATATCCTGTCAATATGACCTTTTGATCACTTGACCTTTTGATATGACATCCATTCTTAATAAATGAAATGTCATATCTTAAATCACTCAGCTGACTTATGCTTATAAGGTTGTGTTTCAAACCTTTCACATAGGCCACTTGAGTGATAGTAATCTGGTTACTAGAAATGTTACCAAATCCTTTAATGATTCCTTTTTCAGAACCACCAAAGGTTACTTTAGGGCCATCCATGATAGGTGTGTAGTCCTTCAGCAACCCCCTAGTTCCAGTCATGTGCCTGGAACATCCACTGTCCAAGTACCATATAGGGGCATGGCCACTTGGACTCACCTGCAATAAAGACTACTTAACCTTAGAACCCAAATGAGTTTTGGGTCATTGGTTCATGTTAGCCTGAAATTTAACAAATCTGCCTGTAGCACTTCTAGCAGGCAGACTGCTACTCTCCTTGACACTGAAATTGTGCCAACAATCTAAGGCAAAGTGACCTACCTTGCCACAGCACCAACACTTAAACTTGTTATACCTTTGTTTACGTACAACCTTAGCTGAATTGTTTACAGCAGGTCTATTGTTTTGTGCTGGGGCTTTGCCTTTCTTATTGGACTTAGCAGTCCATGCAGTTCTCTTAAACCCTAATCCTGCTTTACCCTTTTGTGACACAAAGTCATCTATTAAGGGTAATACAGATTTTGGCATAGAAAAACTAGCCACAATCTCTTTCTCTTTCTGAAGTTTAACCTCCAGATTTCTAATCTGATCATTCTTGAATGTGATTGTGCCCATTTGAATAACAGTTATGTTTTTCAATCTGGCAATCTCATTCAGCTTTTGATCCAGCAACTTCTCTGAATCTGATGCAGCCATCTTAAGATCTGCAATTTCCTTAGCCAGATTTTTGGCCAGGTTTTTGCTTTTCTTTAGTGCCTGCAACAAGTCTCCATATTCATCTATTAGCTGATGAATATCATCTCAAGACTCAGACCCATCCACATCACTTGATGCAGAAGTTTCTGACTCTGACCCAGAACTACAATCTGAAATTCTAAAAAAACATTGTACCTTACTAGGACCAGGCTGATCCTGACACTTGTCTTCTTCTGACACAGCCATCAGTCCCTTGCACTGATGGTCTTCTTGTTCATAGATAGAGTTCAACACTTGCAGAAACTCATCTTCTTCATCTACTGCATATAGACCAATGTAAGCCTCAGCTTCAGATTCTGACTCTGAAGATGATTGGTCTGTCAAGCTCTTCTCCTTCTTAGCAACAAAGAATTTCTCCTTCTTGCTCTGGTGTTGAATCTTCTTTTTATCAGCAGACTCTTTTCTTTTATCTGGACACTCAGCCACAACATGTCCTGGCCTATTACAGTAGTAGCATACTATCTTTGATGTTGTAGATTTGCTTGGCTTAGATCTGCTCCTGTCCTTCCTGGATGACTTCCTCTTTTGATAATAATCATCCTTAGGCTGAGATGTGGAAGGCTTAGACTTCCACTGCTTCTTCTTCAGGAATCTCTGAAACTGCCTTGTGAAGGCAGCAAAGTCTTCATCTGAGTCATTGCTGTCTGAACTTTGGTTGTCTGAATTATCTGAAGCAATTTCAGCAACTATCTTAGGAGGTGATGGTGACATCCTCCTATTCTTCCTAGTGGCTTCAACCTTGAAGGCCACCGACTTTTCTCTATGCTCCCCTTTTGCACTTTTCTCTTCCTCTTTCCTATCCATCAGCTGCATCTCATATGATATCAATTTTCCAAACAAAGTTGGAGGAGAAATATCTGCAAGTTTAGCCACTTCCCTGATGGCACAAATCTTAGTGTCTTAATCCTTTGTCAAGGATCTTAGGAATTTATCATTCAGTTCATAAGTACTGAAGATTATCCCATAGGACATCAGCTCATTTACTATTCTATAAAACTTTTTATAACACTCAGTTATACTGTCAGACTTTCCTTGTCTGAAACTCTCATATTCCTGGTTCAGCATAGATTTTCTATCTTGTCTGACTTCTTCAGAACCCTCCATGTAGACTATCAAAGTATCCCACATTTCCATGGAGGTCTTGCAGTGAATCAAATTTTGAAAAGTTGCATCATCTATGACACTTACTATGATATTTTGGGCTCTTTTATCCATAGTTGCCAGGATGATCTCATCCTTAGTCATCTCTGAAAAATCTTTGGGAATTCTTTGGTTTGCATCTAGAACTGAAATCTTCATAGGAATATAAGGACCTTCTTTTACTGTAATGTAGATCCTTGGATCAGAAACCTCCATAAACAGCCTGACCCTTTCTTTCCAGATGCCAAATATCTCCTTCCTGCATTTGGGTAATTTCATAGAGCCTAATTCCTTATGATTTTCACCTGAACCAATTTTCTTGATCTCGAATCTGCCTTATGGATCTAACTCAGACTGTTAAGTCCTTATTTGAGGAACCTCCCTCTAATACCACTTGAAAGGATTAGTGCCTAACCACCTAGAGGGGGGGAGGGTGAATGAGTGTAATTCCTTTTTCTTCTTCAGGCAGAAAATTTATACAGTTAATTACTCAGCAACAATTAATTTTATAGCTAACACAACACAGATTCACAGAATCACAACAACACAGATTGCATACAGATTTTATAGTGGTTCCCCAAGGTCTGGGTACATCCACTTTCCCCCTTTGCCTATCTAGCAGTATACTAGATTCGGCCTAACTTCTTCTCTTCACCTCAGATCCTCAGATCTTACAGTAGCTCAGAACCCCAACAGGGCTCCTACAACTCAGAGTGAGTCCACACTCCTACAACTCAGGCAATCTGCCCTACCTCAGCCTTTAACAAGGCCTACACCTCAGAGATCATAATCTCCTACAACTCAGGCTCACATCCCTACCTCAGCCTTCAACAAGGCCTACAACTCAGAGAAAATATTCTCCTACACTCAACCTTTATAAACACAGACTTACAATCTCAGATCTATAAAGATCCTACAGAAATTTGATTTAACAAAGTATATTACCACCACCCTGAAAGAGAGAGAATGGATGGATGGCTTCTTGATCAGTTCTTGGAAGAACTTGATGGAAGAGAACAACCTCTCTTAGCTTTCTTCAAAGCTTCTTGAATCTGAACTCAGTAGGGTTGAATCTCCTGTGAAGTTGACTTTCAATCAGCTTCTAACTTGAGATTCAGATCTCAATCTGAATCTTTCTTGGCAGCCTGGTTCATCAACTGCACTTCAGTAGATGGAGCTCTCTCTCTCCAACTTCTTCTTAGATCTTCTGATGAAAATCTTATGTATAATTACTTCTATTAGTTGTCTTCAGTAGTTATCAGTTCTCCTTTCTGTTGAAGGAGTATGCCTTTATATAGACATTCTCCATGGTAACCGGCTGATCCGGTTTCTAACAAACTTCTGACAGCTCTGACAGTTGCGGTAGACCGGTTGAAATGGCAGCTGTCAAGTCATCCAGTCACTTCTTGAAATATTATTTCTCTCTGAAAGTGTCGAGACTGATCTTCATCATGTGTCGACACAAGTAGACTAAGTGTCGACACAAGTGTACTAAGTGTCGACACAAGCCTTGGTGGTGTTGACACAACTCCTTTGTTGTTGTAACAGCTTCTCGACACTGCTTTTATAGAATGTGTCGACACTGATTCTGTGTGTCGACACAAGCCTTCTTTTCTTTAACTTTGTTGAACCTTTGTTGTGTGTCGACACAAGTCCTGTGTGTCGACATAGTTGATGTCGACAAAGTCTTCAGTGTGTCGACACTGCCTTTTGGTGTCGATACAATTGATGTCGACTAAGTATTCCTATGTGTCGACACTGCCTTTTGGTGTCGACGCAGTTGATGTCGACTTGGCTTCTCTGTGTGTCGACACAGCCTCCTGGTGTCGACATAATTTCTTCTGGTATCGACACAGCCTTTCCAAGTGTCGACACAATTAACTCCAAGTGTCGACACAGCTTTTCTCCAGTGTCGACACAAGCCTTCATAAGTGTCGACACAGCTTCTCCAGGTGTCGACACATGGACTTAGAAATTTTTCCTGCATTTCCTGCAATTACTTAACCTGCACATATAAACTCAGAACAACATCAAATACACCTTGATGCATATCATTGAGCCGGGTGAGGCTTCTTCAAATATGGTACACATTTTCCAATGTACCCAACACTAGCCTTTGCGGATCTGATGATTTTAGACCTGGCTGATTTTGAGGTGATTTTGGGCATGGATTGGCTGTCCAAGTATGATGCGGTCATCCAGTGTAAGGCTAAGCGACTGGATTTCAGGATGGACGATGGACAACCTATGAGCGTCTATGGATTTCAGGACAGAGTTTCCCCTGTCATTTCTGCAGTACGTGCTTATCGTGCTATAGATTCTGGTTGCGAGGAATTTTTAGTTTCTATTTCTGCTCTGGAGACAGCTTTTGTTACGCCACGTCTTGAGGATGTCTCGGTGGTGTGAGAGTTTCCAGATGTCTTTCCTGATAGTCTTTTAGGACTTCCTCCTGAAAGAGAGATAGAGTTTGTGATAGACCTCGAGCAAGGTACTCGTCCTATTGCCAAAGCCCCGTACCGTATGACTCCGCGTGAGTTGGATGAGTTGCGTACTCAGCTCGATGAGTTGCTGAGGTGTGGTTTTATTAGACCAAGTTCTTCTCCGTAGGGTGCTCCTGTCTTGTTCGTCAAGAAGAAAGATGGATCGATGAGGCTTTGCATCGATTATAGAGAATTGAACAAGGTAATCATTAAGAATAGATATCCCCTGCCAAGGATTGACGATCTGTTCGATTAGTTGTGTGGTAGCTTGGTATTTTCAAAGATCGATCTTCGCTTAGGATACCACCAGTTGAGGATTCGTGGGGCAGACATTCCCCGAACCGCATTCCATTCGCGGCATGGACATTATGAGTTTTTGGCAATATCTTTCGGTTTAACCAATGCACCCTCTGCTTTCATCGATTTGATGAATAGGGTGTTTAAGGATTTCTTGGACCGATTCGTTATTGTGTTTATAGATGATGTCTTGGTGTATTCCTGCAATGTTGAGGAGCATACTCATCATTTGTGTTTGGTTTTGTCGGCCCTGAGGGAGCATAAGTTATATGCAAAGTTGAGCAAGTGTGAGTTCTGGCTACCTCAGGTGTCCTTTCCGGGTCATGTTGTAAGAAGGATGGTATTTCTGTGACCCGACCAAGATTTCTGCTGTGATGGAATGAGAGAGACCTTCTACACCTGAGGAGATTAGAAGCTTCTTAGGTCTGGCTGGCTATTATAGAAGGTTCGTGGAAGGGTTTTCAGTGTTATCTGCTCCTCTAACTAGACTTACTCAGAAGAATACTACATTCATTTGGAGTGATAAGTATGAAGAGGCTTTCCAAGAACCGAAGAAGAGATTATGTACTGCTCCAATTTTAACCTTACCTACCAAAGGAGTTGAGTATGTTGTGTATGTTGATGAATCACACATCGTACTTGGCTGTGTTTTAATACAAGATGGTAAGGTGATAGCGTATAGATCGAGGCAACTAAAGATTCACAAGAGAAACTATTCTACGCACAATTTGGAGTTTGCTGCCGTAATTTATGCGCTGAAGCTATGGCGACACTTATTGTATGGCGCGTTGTGCAAGATCTATACGGACCATAAGATTTTAAAGTATGTCTTCATTCAGAAGGAACTAAATCTGCGCCAGCGTTGGTGGTTAGAATATGTGGCTGATTATGAAGTGGAAATTCTTTATCATCCAGGAAAGGCTAATGTAGTAGCCGATTCTTTGAGTAGAAAGACTGCTAAAATTTTTAATCTGTCGGTTCAGTCTTTGGTAGAAGAATTCTTGTTGATCAATATTGAAGTTGGGAGTCGTACTGTGCCTACTAGTCTAGAAGCAAAAGAACCCTCTTGGATTTCCCTTACTCGAGCACATCAGAAAGATGTTCCTAATTTGTTGCACCTCCGGAATAGAACTGTGAAGGGAGAGCTGCCAGATTTCTCCTTGGATGAGTTGAATACCTTAAAGTATCGGGGTAGATTTTGCGTCCCCGCCTTTGGCGACATTCGGGCTAAGATCTGTGCTGAAGCTCATGGTTTCAGTGTAGCCTACCACCCTGGTCCCACTAAGATGTATAAGGATCTAAAGCAAATTGTTTGGTGGTCGGGGATGAAGAATGATATCACGAAGTTTGTATCAGAATGTTATACGTGTCAGCGTGTGAAGGCTGATCATAGAAGGTCTGGTGGTAAATTGACACTGCTTGATATTCTAAGTTGAAAATGGGAGAGTATTTCAATGGATTTCATCACCGATCTACCAAAATCTCCCCATGGGCATGACTCTGTTTGGGTGATAGTCGACAGATTGAGAAAGTGTGCTCACTTTGTTCCGTTTAAGATTGGGTATTCGATGAAAAAGATAGCTGAGCTATATCTTAAAGAGGTCATGATGTAGTGGCCTGGCTCTTATACGGTGGCTCACTACCAGCCTGCAGGCCATGTACCCCACCCATGACCGCACCTATTCTCACTACGGCGGGATGTTGAGGCGGGGTCTCGAACCCTCGCCCCCTTGATAAAGAGCTTTCCTAACAGCTCTCATCACCAACTGAGCTGCATTAAGAATAGGTGCGGTCATGAGTGGGGTGCATGGCCTGCAGGCCGGTAGTGGGCCACCGTATAAGAGCCAGGCCACTGCATCAGGTCATCAGGTTACATGGAGTGCCTGTTAGAACTATATCAAATCGAGACTCCAGATTTACATCTCGCTTTTGGAAGAGTTTACAGGAGGGGTTGGGTACTGATTTAAGGTATTCCACCGCCTATCATCCACAGACGAATGGTCAGACGGAAAGAGTAAATCAGATCGTAGAAGATATGATCAGGTGTTATATTTTGGATCATGTGTAACGCCCCGAAAGTTGTATTTGAGTTGGTCGCGTAAAAAGGGATTTTTGGTGCCTATATAGGGGTACACGACCTAGGACACGGGCGTGTCCAAGGCCGTGTCTGGCTGGTGATTTTTGGTCGTTTTTATCCCGAGAAGTACACGGCCAGGAACACGGCTAAATGACACGGGCGTGTCATTTGACACGGGTGTGTGCCTACCCGTGTCAGTACCCGTGTTCAGTTGGGTTGTGTCTGTTGGTGTGGCGGTTATGGGTAACACGCCCCCGGACACGGGCGTGTCGAGGAGCCGACACGGGCGTGTCAGGTGAGACACGGGTGTGTCTTTACCCGTGTGTCTTTCCTTCGTTCGACGATCGTGCCTGGATCGAGGCACACGGCGTGGGATACGGCTGTGTGCCAAGCCGTGTTCGGCCCAGGTTTGGAGATGTTTGAGCAGATCTGAGCCGTTCATTTTATCTAAATATAATCTGAGAGCGGATCCGTGGAGAAAAGTTCGTTGCGAAGACTTCCATCCGTGTAGTTTTTCCATGGCGCCAAAGCGGACTACAAGGGTAATGATTCTCTACTTGAGCATGTGAAGATCTTCCTTTCTGCATAGGGAATCCCGCTCCCACGAGTGTGCGGTGAGTGCGTGGTGTTCCTTGGGGTTGATGTGAATAGTCCCCCTTGTGTTGCATATAGAGTCCGGAATCGAAGTACGGGCATAAGCATTGTGTGTGAAGCCTACCCGGACGTGAATTGTCTGGATCGGTGATGTTGCATTTGATATGTTTTGCCGGAGAAGACTCCGTGCTTTGAGTTTTCGGGTTTCTATGCGGTAGATTGCGGCAGGGATCCTTGGAGGTTAGCTACAAGGCGCACCCGGAATACTGGGCGGAATCGTTGTTCTGCTAACTTGGCGGTCAGGGAACCAGCCTTGAACATAACTGAGTTATGTGATTGTTTGGAAAAAGTTAGGATCTGAGAGAAGCTTGGCTCGTGCGTACGTCTTAATGTGAACTATGCGGTTGAGCAACGAGCAAGTGGAATTGGACCTGGGCTATGTGGTTCGGTGCGAGAGACCCGAAAAGGGGATTGGCCATTGGCATAGTCGGGATCCTTAGACTAGACAGGGTTAGGAAGGCTAAAATGCTCATGTTGTTGCCATCCTGGGGGTGGTGGTGAAGACGCTGAAGTGTCAGGATTCACCGTTAATGTGCCCTGAGTGCACGGGGTGTTTGGCCGTGCAAGCCTACACCTATGGCAAAGTATGTTTTTAAATAACTGTTTAGCTGGGCTAATGTTATGCAGGGAAGGAGCACCGCCGTCCCGAGAAAGGGACGGGGTCGTTATAATTTGGTCGGCTTTAGCTGACCGTTGCTTTATTTGCCACCTTGCGGTGGTATGTTGCTTGCAGGTGCTGCGGAGCCGAGTGCAAAATAGCGGGCTGGAGCCCATGTTGCTGTGCTGGCCCTCGAAGGCCGTAAAGAATAGTTGTACTTTACTTTTGTCATGTGTGGCCGGCCTGCGTGCCGATGTATGGAAAACACTATTTATTAAGTGAACTATTGTAAGACCATGTACCCCTTTTAGTGTATTTGGTTTTCTTTCTAGTAGTGTGGTTGTGGACATTCATGTTTAATGGATTCAAGTTTTGGGTTCTTTCAACTTTAAAAGCTTCCGCTAGAATGCTCTGTGTAGGACGAGTAGTCTTAATTGGATAGTTTGAATATTCTTATGTAACCCTTCTGACTGTCTGTGGTATATAGCGTCGGGTTCCAACTAGACCTTCTATTATATGTCATACGACAGATGGGGGTGTTACAATTTGGTATCAGACTTCTGGTTACGGTCAGGCTTAAATAAATTCATGGGTGAATTCTTTTAAGAGGTGGTGAGCACATGTATGCGTCATCGTTATAACATCAAAAAGAACCCATGAATGTCCACTTAGGAATGAAAAATACACTTATTTTGTGGAATCTGAGTGTTCCAATGATTGCTTTTAGCAATTTGGTTGTCGTCTAATCGTGTGTCTTTGCTTCTATAGGCAGCTAGGAGCGGTGCTGGTCAGTCAGAGCGTCCGCAATCAGCGAAAAGTAGTGCACCGAGAGACATGCCCACTACTCCTCCTTCAGCGGAAACCATCAGGATGGTGGCTGAAGCCATATTTGCGATGATAAATGCCCAACCTGCAGGGCAAATGCATCGCGCACCTCCTGCAAATGAGCAAGAACCGGTTAGGGCGGCAGAGCCGAGAGTGGTGGAGCGCATAGAAGTTGATCAGGTGGCGCCGAGGAGAGCTACGAAGAAGCAGCTCAAGTATGTAATGGGCTTTCATCCCCTAGTGTTTGACGGGACTGGAACGCCAGCACAAGCTGAGGACTGGCTCTCTTCGATAAAGAGGGTCTTGATAGCCACATTAACTGAGGAGTGGCAGAAGACCACCATAGTGACTTTTCTTTTGGCGGGGGAAGCGAGGCTGTGGTGGGATGAATTGGAGTTTCATCTCTTAGTAGGTAGGCAGCTTGCCGATGTGCCTATGGAGGAATTTTCAAGATTGTTCCTAGCCAGATTTGTACCCTCTACTCAGAAGCTTGAGATGGATAACCAATTTCTTTGGTTGACTCTGGGAGCCAGAAGCGTGGACAAGTATCTCCATAAGTTCACACGGTTGGGTCGTTATGCTGGTGCTGCGTTTATGGAAGAAGAGAGGAAGACCAACCGATTCTATGAGGGTCTACGTGGCGACCTACAGTTACTACTTGCTGGGCCTAAGGCGCAAGGCTTCCTAGCCTTGGTCAATTCGGCCCGTTCATTGGAGAAGGTCGTTAAGAAAGTTCAAGAGAAGAAGGACCCGAGAGAAAAGAAGTCCGAGTTCAAGGTGCCAAATGCCAAGTCAAGTTTCCGCAGGTGGAACAAGAAACAGAGGACTTCGAACTCAGCCCCTCAGTCTGGTGCGTCGGGGGCAACTACAAGTCGAGTCCCAGGAGCTTGCTACAACTGCGGGAAGACGGGGCATTTTGCTCGTGAGTGTTGGAGCGGACGTTCAAAGTCCGAGAGGAAGCCTGGAGCGACTTTTAAGGAGAAAGGGAAGGCGGTGGAGTCAACCACGTCCCATCATGCTCCAGCCCAGCCTAGAGTCTACAACCTTGGCCTGCAAGAGGCCATAAAGAAAGCGGACGTGGTGACAGGTATGAGTTAAATTACAGTGGTTTAACCTTTATAGTTGTTACCTTCGTATTTGTTAGCTTACTTTTGTTAGTATTAGGCTTTGTGTTGATATTTGAGTTTCCGACGAGAGCCCTGTTTGGTACGGGAGCATCGCATTCCTTCTTGTCCGAAAAATTCATATCGCGCATCGGGGTTCCGTCCTCGATGGCAAAAGACAAATTGGATGTGTTGTTGCCCAATGGGTGCTCAATGCGCGCGGATAGGATCTGCGTAGTGAAGTTACGGATTGAGGATCAGGAGTTTGATTTGCGAGCGTCGCTTTTGCCGTTGGCAGAGTATGACGTAATCTTCTGTATGGATTGGCTCTCGGAGCAGGGTGCATGCATTGATTGCAACCGTAAGGAAGTTAAGTTGGGTCTGAACACTGATCGGGAGACTACTTTTGCGGGCATGAAGGGGTCGGGTAAGATTTTGATGTCGGCCCTTCAGGTGATTAAGGCAGTTCGGTCTGGGGCAGAGCAGTTTGTCACATTAGTGCAGACTTCGATGCCTAAGCCAAGTCTTGACAGTATTCCAGTCGTGTCCGAGTATCATGATGTGTTCCTAGATGATCTCCCAGGAGCCCCTCCTCAGCGGGAGATTGATTTTACCATTGAGCTGGTACTGGGTGCCAAATCGGTATCACGCTCTCCGTATCGGATAGCGCCAAGAGAGATGTCAGAATTGAAGGTGCAACTGCAAGAGTTGCTAGAGCAAGGTTATATGCGTCCAAGTTCGTTGCCTTGGAGCGCACCAGTTCTCTTTGTTAAGAAGAAAGATGGGGGCTTGCGACTTTGCATTGACTATCGGGAATTGAACAAGCTTACGGAGAAAAACAAATATCCAATCCTGAGGATTGACGATCTATTTGATCAGTTGGTTGGGTCAACGGTATATTCGAAATTAGATCTGAAATCCGGTTACTACCAATTGAGGATAAGGGAGAGCGACATCCCAAAGACAGCATTCAGTACGCGGTTTGGGCATTACGAGTTCACGGTCATCCTGTTTGGTTTGACTAATGCGCCATCCGTGTTTATGGATCTGATGCACAGGACGTTCAGAGAGTACCTGGATCGTTTCATGATAGTATTTATCGATGATATCCTGGTGTACTCGCAGTACGAGGAGGATCACTACAAACATCTACACATAGTGTTGGAGACATTGAGGAAAAATCAGTTGTATGCTAAGTTCTCCAAGTGTGAATTCTGGTTATCCTCGATAGCGTTCTTGGTCATGTTGTCAGTGGAGAAGGGATAGCTGTGGATCCGGCGAAGATAGTGGCAATACGGGAGTGACCTACTTTGACTACGGTGGCGGAAGTCCGGAGCTTTCTAGGGCTTGCCGACTACTATAGGCGCTTCGTAGAGAACTTTTCACGGATAGCACTTCCACTCACGATGTTGACAAGGAAGGATCAAAAGTTTGTGTGGTCGCTGGAGTGCGAGCAGGCTTTTGAAGAATTGAAGAGGCAGTTAACCACGACGCCTATTTTATGTTCGCCAAGTGGAACTGAAGGATTTGAAATCTATAGTGATGCTTCGGGTAATGGTTTGGGATGTGTCCTGCTATAGCATGGGAGAGAGATAACCTATGGTTCACGACAACTGAAGACTCGCGAGAGAAATTATCTGGTCCATGACTTAGAGTTAGCGGTCGTGATATTTGCTCTAAAGCTTTGGAGGCATTAACTGTACAGTGTGAATGTCGATATTTACACCGATCATAAGAGCTTGAAGTACCGGTTGGATCAAAAGGATCTGAACATGAGGCAGCGGAGGTGGATGGAGTTCTTAGGGGACTACACCTTCAAGATACATTATGTGCCTGGGAATGGAAATACAGTGGCAGATGTGTTGAGTCGCAGGACTCCGGCGCAGGCCAACTGGTTATCGGTACATGATGAGAGATTGGTCCATGAGTTTGAGGCTTTGGAGATATCTTGCGTCGACAAGCAGTCTAGCGCTGAGGTAAAACTATTTTGGACAGAGGTGCAGTGTGACCTAGCTGATAGAGTTCGGCGGGCTTTGGTTCAGGATAACAGCATGAAGCAGATCTTGGATGAATCTTTGGATGTGTCAAATTCCCAGTTTGTTGTTGAAGATGGGTTGCTAAGGAAGGACGGTCGCCTATGCATTCCTAGTGCGGATAATCTTCGGGAGGAGTTGATGTATGCGGGTCATCATACTAAGTACTCAATCCACCCGGGAAACACGAAGATGTATAGAGACATGAAGAAATTATTCTGGTGGCCGGCCAGGGTTGAAAAAGTATGTAGCACTTTATGTGGCCAAGTGCCGTACTTGCGCATTGGTAAAGACGAAATGCCAGAAGCCCGGAGGTTTCTTGAAGTCCCTACCTATCCCAGAATGGAAATTCGACGACATATCAATGGATTTTGTGCATGGTTTGCCGAAATTGCAGAAGGGAAACGACACCATTTGGGTGGTCGTAGATAGGTTGACAAAGGTGTCGCACTTTATTCCGGTCAGGAAGGAAGATCCGGTGGAAAAGTTAGCCAAACTCTCTGTGGAGAATATTGTACGATTGCATGGTGTGCCCCGCAGTATTGTTAGTGACCGAGATAGACGCTTTACGTCGAAGGATTGGAGGTTGGTGCATAGTATGTTGGGAACTAAGCTGAGTTTCAGCACAACCTTTCACCCGCAGACGGATGGTCAGACCGAGAGGGTCAACAGGACTATGGAGGACATGCTTCACATGTGCGTCCTAGATTTTGGAAAGCAGTGGTAAGATCACCTGTACATGGTGGAGTTTGCGTACAACAACAGCTTTCAGGCAAGTATTGGAATGACACCTTTCGAGGCCTTGTACGAAAGAAAGTGTTGCACGCCGTTGTTGTAACAACCCCATTCGTTCATTTGATATATTCTAGAAGGTCCGGCTGGGGCCCCACAGGATATACCACAAAACAGCCGGTGAAGGTACAGGATGATACCAGAGTAGCGCATTGCACCTATCACAAGCATTCTAGCGGAAGCCTAAACTACTTGAACTCCTCATGAATGTCCAAACATAAAATTCCACATTTTATATACATATAGGAATGTCTTACACCATGCCAAAAGAGTTGGCCTTATGGCCTTACAGGGCTTTCACACAGTGGCCTAAAACAGATTGGCGCGCAGGCCGACCACAATAAAAGAAAACACTCAAAAGAACACACTTAGCCTTCGAGGGCTAACAGCAGCAGCAGCAACACCAGCAGGAACATCAACCTCGACGCGTCCCGCTCGGCTCTCCAGTACCTGTGCAAGGGACAATCCACCCACCGGTGGCAAACAAAAGCAACGGTCAGCGTTCAGCTGACCAAATTATAACGACCCTACCCCTTCTCTCGGGGCAGCGGTATTTTTCCCTGCAGGCATATCATAGCACAAGTATGGCAAGCTATATCATCAAAAAGTGCTTTCACGCACACAAGCCGACACAACCGTTCGCCGCCCGGCCCAACGGTCCGTGCACTCAGGGCACATTCTTGGTGTTCTGGCAACCTCTTGCCCACCACCGTATCAGGGTTATCACCCAACGGTAACTCTCTTGAGCATTTACTCCATGGCGTGCAGCCGGAGTTAGTCCTCGGACACCGGGATGGCCCGTAGCCCCCCTTTGTGTCATGGCGCGCAGGCCGAAGACTCTTGCTATGCGCTCCAACAGACCGCACTTTTTGGTCTCACGTCGGACGGACATAGCGCAGGTCGGATCCTCCACCCCCTTGTTGCTCAAATCGCCTTGCCCTTTCCGCGTGCAACGTACTCATGGCTATATCAAAGACGCGGGTCGGTCTCACCAATCCTATTCCTGCCATTCAAGCCTGGGTATTTCACTATACCCATTTCCTCACAGCAACAGCGGGTCTTTCCTGGGCGCACCAGTACTTCCTGTAATTCCCGTCACAGGTGGACACCGCAAATTACAAATGTCAGGGGTCTTTCCTGGGCACACCAGTACTTCCTGTGACTCCCTCCACAGGTGGACACCCTATGACATCAAGCATCACAAAAAGGGCCTTTCCTGGTCCCACCAGTACTTCATGTGCCTCATTCACAGGTTGGACCCAAAATATCACATGGCTATTTTCCTGGGCTACCACCCCAGTACTTCCTGCTACTCCTTTTCGCAGGTATAACCCGTAGACTCCTTAACACTACACGTTTATCACGGAGTCTTCTCCGGTTCGTATGAAACATCACCAATCCAGACCAACCTGTCCAGATGGGCTTCACACAGCATGCCTATTCCGTACTCCATTTTCGGATCTATATGCAACACAAAGGGGATTTCAAGCATCCACCCATAGATTCCCAAAATCAGCCACCTCTTGGTGGGGGAAATCACACAAGATATGCCAAAAAGGAAGCCTTCTCATGGCTAGGAAGAAAAGTCGTTACCCTTGACGATCGCTTCGGTGCCATGGCCTCCAAGCTAGACTCGCAAGAGCGTTTCCTCCGCAACGCTGGCTTCGGATCTCTCGTCGGTAAACCGCAGCACCACCACCAGCAGCCCCCTTTCCTCTTCCTCCTCCTTTCTCTCTCTCTTTCTCTCTCTTGAAGAAAGATGAAGGCCAAAGAAAATGAGAAGTAATTCTCTGACCTCGGCCCTTAAGGAAAAAGAAGAAGAGCTTTCAGCCCTTGGATCCAGACTGAAGGAATGGACGGCCACGATTCTGCCAAAAACACAAATTTTGACCAGACACGGCCTCGAACACGGCCGTGTGCCTCGCCGTGTGCCTCAAGAGGTGGTCAACCGACTTATCCAAACCAGTGACACGCCCACGGGACACGCCCGTGTCATGGGCCGTGTCACCAACACGCCTTCAGACACGCCCGTGTATGTGGCCGTGTACCTGGGTGAAAAAAATCCCAAATCATCCCGAGACTTCACACGGCCTGTGACACGCCCGTGTCCCAGGCCGTGTGCCCAGACACGGCACAAACACACGCCCTGTCGAAATCATTCGGCGGGCTGAGTTCGTCGCCTGATTTGACACGCCCTGTGACACGCCCATGTCACAGGCCGTGTTCAACACTCGACACCCACTACTCGATACTCGACGATCGTCGAGCAAAAATCGTCGAGAATGCGACACGGCCTTGGACACGCCCGTGTCCTGGGTCGTGTGCCTCCTCTCGACGGATCGTCGAGAGCAAAAATCGTCGAGACAAAGCCCAATCGTCGACACAACCTCGAAACGCCCTGCGACACGCCCGTGTCGCAGGCCGTGTCACCCGACACGCCCTGGGACACGCCCGTGTCCCAGGCCGTGTCACCCAAATTTTCCTGTTTCTGAACTTTGGGCTGTTACAATCCTCCCCTCCTACAAGAAATTTCGTCCTCGAAATTCAGAGACAGGAAAGCAACAGACTTAGCAAGAAAATGTAACAACATATATCTATATATATATAAACGTTTATGTTACAAGATTCTCGCTCCAAATTACAGAAACAACTCAGGGAACTCTTCTCGCATGGTTTGCTCGCGCTCCCATGTCAGCTCTTTACGGCCGCAATTGTCCCATCGGACTTTTACCATACCGACCGTCTTGTTCCGTAACTGTTTCTCGGCTCGATCTTCGATCCGAATGGGTCTAATTCTCGTCGTTAGCCCATACTCCACCGGCACCCGATCATCCGCGATCACTTGAGCTGGATCTTTCACGGCCTTCCGAAGCACCGAGATGTGAAAGACATCATGTAACCCACCCAAGTCTGCCGACAGAGCTAGTCGATAAGCCGCTTCGCCAACTCGCTCAACCACTTCAAAAGGACCCAAATATCTTGGACTCAACTTTTTCAATCGTCGAATCCTGGAGACACCTTTGAATGGCTTGATCTTCAAGTAGACCCAATCGCCAACCGCAAATTCGACGTTCCGGTGCTTGGCATTGTAGTACTTCGCTTGTCGATCTTGAGCAATCAACAATCTCTCGCGAATAGTCCGAATGGTTGAGTTTGCGTCATCCATCTCATTTGGTTTAACAACCCGGGCTTCACCTGCTTCTACCCAAGCCAAGGGAGTACGACACTTCCTTCCGTATAGGGCTTCATATGGTGCCATCCCAATGCTTACCTGGTAGCTGTTATTATACGCAAACTCAACCATATAGAGATGATCTTCCCATCTCTTTCCGAAGTCAAGGGCGCACATTCGGAGCATGTCCTCCATTGTTCTGTTGGTACGTTCCGTCTGGCCATCCGTTTGGGGATGAAAGGCCGTACTGAAAGTCAACTTCGTGCCCAACAGTCGGTGAACTAGCCTCCAATCATTTGACGTAAATCGCCCATCTCGATCACTTACGATGCTTCGAGGAACACCGTGAAGACGCACAATCTGGTCAACATATAACTTTGCCAAACTTTCAACCGAATCATCCCGCCTGTTCGGGAGAAAATGTGCTACTTTTGTTAGCCGGTCAACTATCACCCAAATGGAATCATTTCCTCGCTGCGATCTTGGCAATCCATGCACAAAATCCATGGAAATATCATCAAATTTCCACACTGGGATCAGTAGTGACTTCAAATAACCGCCCGGCTTTTGGCATTCCGCCTTCACCATCGCACATGTTTGACATTTGGCGACATACAGGGCAACATCTTTCTTAAGCCCTGGCCACCAGAAAAGCTTCTTCATATCGTTGAACATCTTTGTGCTCCCGGGGTGAATGGAATACTTCGTATAATGTGCTTCATACATCAGTTCTTCCCTCAATTTCCCCACATTTGGGACGCACAATCGGCCCTCTTTTCGTAAAAGACCGTCATTCCAGGTGAATTTGCCTTCTGGTCCTTCATTCACATAGCGTAAGAGATCTTCATCCAACTCCGTTGCCCGTCGAACTCGGTCCGCAAGGTCACATTGCACCTCGGTCCAGTTCAAACATGCAATGGCAGTGGAATTCTTATCAACACAATAGATCTCCAACGCCTCCAATTCCTGGATAATACGTTCATCATGCCTTTGTAACCAATTTGCTCTAGCCGGAACTCGCCGACTCAAGGCATCCGCGACAACATTTCCCTTCCCGGGTGTATAATGAATCTCGAAAGTGTAGTCCCCAAGGAACTCTAACCACCTTCGTTGTCGCATGTTCAACTCTAGATACTTTAGGCTCTTATGATCAGTATAGATCTCCACCTTCACTCCATAAAGGTAGTGTCGCCACAGCTTAAGTGCAAAAATCACCGCCGCTAGTTCCAAATCATGGACGGGATAGTTTCGCTCGTGCACCTTCAGCTGGCGTGAGCCATAAGCAATCACCTTTCCGCTCTGCAGAAGAACGCAGCCTAAACCGCTTCCTGAGGCATCACTATAAATCACAAATCCATCGGTTCCACATGGCGAAGACAACACCGGCGCCGTGGTCAACCGAACCTTCAGCTCGTCAAAAGCTCGTGCGCACTCTGGCGTCCAAACGAACTTCTGATCTTTTCGCGTCAATGTGGTTAGCGGCAAAGCGATCCGCGAGAAATTCTCCACAAATCTTCTATAGTAGCCCGCAAGTCCAAGGAAACTCCTGACCTCGGCCACGGAAGACAATATTGGCCAATCTTGTATGGCTCTTATCTTCGCTGGATCCACTGCAATGCCCGCTCCACTCACCACATGGCCCAAAAATGCCACTGACGATAGCCAAAACTCACACTTTGAGAACTTGGCATATAGCTGATTTTGCCTCAACGTATTCAACACTAACCGCAAGTGAATCTCATGCTCAGCTTTAGACTTCGAGTACACCAGGATGTCATCAATAAACACGATCACAAACAGATCCAGGTACTTACGGAAAATACGGTGCATCAAATCCATAAACACCGAGGGCGCATTACACAATCCAAAGGGCATGACTGTGAACTCATAGTGCCCATAGCGCGTTCCAAATGCGATTTTGGGAATGTCACCTTCCCGAATTCTTAACTGGTAATAACCAGACTTCAGGTCCAACTTCGAATAGACGGTAGATCCCACCAGCTGATCAAATAATTCATCAATCCGAGGTATCAGATACTTATTCTTCTCGGTCAGCTTATTCAATTCACGGTAATCGATACACAACCGTAACCCACCATCTTTCTTCTTTACAAAAAGCACAGGCGCGCTACAAGGTGACATACTTGGGCGGATATAGCCTTGCTCTAACATTTCTTGTAGTTGAACCTTCAACTCAGCCATCTCTTTAGGCGCAACGCGATATGGCGAGCGGGCCACAGGTTTCGCACCTGGCACCAACTCAATTGTGAAGTCAATCTCCCGCTGGGGTGGTAGCCCAGGGAGATCTGCGGGAAACACATCTGTAAATTCTGCCACAATCGGAACCTCGCACAACGTGGCCTTAGGCTCAACAGCCTGAATTAGTGCAAAGTAACACTCCGCACCCTTCCGAATAGCTTTGACTACCTGGAGTGCAGACATCAACGTCCCGCCTACTCCTCGCATACCCGCGAACTTGGTCTCCTGTTCGGTATTCTGGCCCAACGTGATTTCTTTGGACTGGCAATCAATCCTAGCATGCTGTTCCGCTAGCCAATCCATCCCAAAAATCACATCGAATTCCGAAATTGGCAAAACAAATGCGGTTAAACAAAAATCCCGACTTCCTAACTGAACCGCCATATCGCAAGCTTGATCCGCAAGCATCCAACAACCATTCGACAACACCACTCTGACGCTATCTGTCTTTGCACGACTGGGTATCCCAAGCCGCGTCATAAAGTCACGAGACAGAAAAGAATGCGATGCCCCTGTATCAAACAGTGCTCGCGCCAGCGTGTCCCGAATCATCACAAAGCCTATGACAAACATGTCACACACACAAACCACAAACATAGGGGTACTAAGCTAAGCATACAAACAATCGCATATGCAAAACTAACTCATACCTGTGACAACGTCACTCTGCTTGATGGCCTCCTGCAGGCCAAGATTGTAGACCCGGGGTTGCGCCTGCGAGGCAGAGGAATCCACCACCGCCTTTCCTTTCTCCGCATAAGATGCTCCCGCCTTCTTTTCACTCTTCGGCGGCATCCGACAATCTCGCGCAATATGCCCCATCCTACCACAATTGAAGCAGGTACGAGTTTCTGGCTTGGAGGTTGCCCCTGATGTTGCTCCCGTTGCAACTGATGAAGGAGCTTGTCCACTAGACTTGGACTTCTTGCCCCATCTCTTCTTATAAAACGATTTTCCCAATCGGGGCGCCTTCCACTCTTGTTGCGTCATCACCAACGCTCTCTTCCCTTGCACCCTCTTCATGTCTTTTTCCAACGCGGTCGCAGTGTCAACCAACGCTTGGAAACCTTGGTTCACAGAACTGGACACAAGGAATCTCAGCTCGTCCCTCAGCCCTTCATAGAACCGATTAGTCTTCCTCTGCTCATCAGCAAAAATCGAACCCGCATACCGCCCCAAGCGAGTAAATTCATGCAGGTACGCGTCAACACTGCCATCACCTTGAGTCAACCGTTGGAATTCATTTTCCATGGCTATCCGTTGAGCCACAGGAAGGTGCTTCGCAAGGAAGAGTCGGGAGAATTCTTCCATCGACACTTGGGTTAACGGACGACCCGCCAAATGATGCAACTCCATCTCATCCCACCATAACCGCGCTTCTCCTTCAAGCAAGAAGGTGGCTAAGGTAACCTTCTGGTGCTCCGCCGTTCCTATCGCCGTCATCACTCGCTTGACGCGCGCTAACCAATCCTCAGCCTGCGTCGGGGTTCCCGCTCCCGAGAACGTAGGCGGATGGAAACTCATAAACCGTGTTAGCTGCTTCTCAGCCGCTCGAGGAACCACTTCCACGACAGGTTCAGGCCTTGCCACCACCTGTTCTATCCCCACAGCCGCTTGTTCCTGCCTCAGTGGCTGACCTTGGATCATGGTAAATAAGGCCTCCGCAACTAAACGGACATGTTCCGCAGACGGTGGAGGTGTAGGCACCGCGGCTGGTGCCGTACTTTCATCAGAACGCTGGGGTTCAGACGGCCCAGCTCCACTTCGTGTCACCTAAAGGTGGACAAGACACACACATTAGCGGTCGTACCCAAGCAAACAACACAAAATAGGAACACGCAGGTTCCTCAAACATAGCAAGTTGCATTCCTATCATGGACATTCAGGAGTTCAATCGTCGACTTTGGTGTGCACAAACACGTGCTCGCCACCCCACAAAAGAAGTCGGCCACGACTTCGAGAGGGAAAGACCAAGACAACCGATACCAAAAATGTAACAACCCCATTCGTTCATATGATATATTCTAGAAGGTCCGGCCGGGGCCCCACAGGATATACCACAAAACAGTCGGTGAAGGTACATGATGATACCAGAGTAGCGCATCGCACCTATCACAAGCATTCTAGCGGAAGCCTAAACTACTTGAACTCCTCATGAATGTCCAAACATAAAATTCCACATTTTATATACATATAGGAATGTCTTACACCATGCCAAAAGAGTTGGCCTTATGACCTTACAGGGCTTTCACACAGTGGCCTAAAACAGATTGGCGCGCAGGCCGGCCACAATAAAAGAAAACACTCAAAAGAACACACTTAGCCTTCGAGGGCTAACAGCAGCAGCAGCAACACCAGCAGGAACATCAACCTCGACGCGTCCCGCTCGGCTCTCCAGTACCTGTGCAAGGGACAATCCACCCACCGGTGGCAAACAAAAGCAACGGTCAGCGTTCAGCTGACCAAATTATAACGACCCTACCCCTTCTCTCGGGGCAGCGGTATTTTTCCCTGCAGGCATATCATAGCACAAGTATGGCAAGCTATATCATCAAAAAGTGCTTTCACGCACACAAACCGACACAACCGTTCGCCGCCCGGCCCAACGGTCCGTGCACTCAGGGCACATTCTTGGTGTTCTGGCAACCTCTTGCCCACCACCGTATCAGGGTTATCACCCAACGGTAACTCTCTTGAGCATTTACTCCATGGCGTGCAGCCGGAGTTAGTCCTCGGACACCGGGATGGCCCGTAGCCCCCCTTTGTGTCATGGCGCGCAGGCCGAAGACTCTTGCTATGCGCTCCAACAGACCGCACTTTTTGGTCTCACGTCGGACGGACATAGCGCAGGTCGGATCCTCCACCCCCCGTTGCTCAAATCGCCTTGCCTTTCCGCGTGCAGCGTACTCATGGCTATATCAAAGGCGCGGGTCGGTCTCACCAATCCTGTTCCTGGCATTCAAGCCTGGGTATTTCACTATACCCATTTCCTCACAGCAACAGCGGGTCTTTCCTGGGCGCACCAGTACTTCCTGTAATTCCCGTCACAGGTGGACACCGCAAATTACAAATGTCAGGGGTCTTTCCTGGGCACACCAGTACTTCCTGTGACTCCCTCCACAGGTGGACACCCTATGACATCAAGCATCACAAAAAGGGCCTTTCCTGGTCCCACCAGTACTTCCTGTGCCTCATTCACAGGTTGGACCCAAAATATCACATGGTTATTTTCCTGGGCTACCACCCAAGTACTTCCTGCTACTCCTTTTCGCAGGTATAACCCGTAGACTCCTTAACACTACACGTTTATCACGGAGTCTTCTCCGGTTCGTATGCAACATCACCAATCCAGACCAACCTGTCCAGATGGGATTCACACAGCATGCCTATTCCGTACTCCATTTCCGGATCTATATGCAACACAAAGGGGATTTCAAGCATCCACCCATAGATTCCCAAAATCAGCCACCTCTTGGTGGGGGAAATCACACAAGATATGCCAAAAAGGAAGCCTTCTCATGGCTAGGAAGAAAAGTCGTTACCCTTGACGATCACTTCGGTGCCATGGCCTCCAAGCTAGACTCGCAAGAGCGTTTCCTCCGCAATGCTGGCTTCGGATCTCTCGTCGGTAAACCGCAGCACCACCACCAGCAGCCCCCTTTCCTCTTCCTCCTCCTTTCTCTCTCTCTTTCTCTCTCTTGAAGAAAGATGAAGGCCAAAGAAAGATGGAGGCCAAGGAAAAAGAAGAAGAGCTTTCAGCCCTTGGATCCAGACTGAAGGAATGGACGGCCACGATTCTGCCAAAAACACAAATTTTGACCAGACACGGCCTCGAACACGGCTGTGTGCCTGGCCGTGTGCCTCAAGCGGTGGTCAACCGACTTATCCAAACCAGTGACACGCCCACGGGACACGCCCGTGTCATGGGCCGTGTCACCAACACGCCTTCAGACACGCCCGTGTCTGTGGCCGTGTACCCGGGTGAAAAAAATCCCAAATCATCCCGAGACTTCACACGGCCTGTGACACGCCCGTGTCCCAGGCCGTGTGCCCAGATACGGCACAAAGACACGCCCTGTCGAAATCATTCGGCGGGCTGAGTTCGTCGCCTGATTTGACACGCCCTGTGACACGCCCGTGTCACAGGCCGTGTTCAAAACTCGACACCCACTACTCGATACTCGACGATCGTCGAGCAAAAATCGTCGAGAATGCGACACGGCCTTGGACACGCCCGTGTCCTGGGCCGTGTGCCTCCTCTCGACGGATCGTCGAGAGCAAAAATCGTCGAGACAAAGCCCAATCGTCGACACAACCTCGACACGCCCTGCGACACGCCCGTGTCGCAGGCCGTGTCACCCGACACGCCCTGGGACACGCCCGTGTCCCAGGCCGTGTCACCCAAATTTTCCTGTTTCTGAACTTTGGGCTGTTACAGTTGTCTTGGTTGGAGACGGGCGAGTCGAAGCTTTACAAACGTCAAGCGGTGGAAGATGCCACCTCAGTGATACGGACAATTCAAGAACAGTTGAAGATCGCTCAGGACAGTCAGTCAAAGTATTACAACGCCAAACATAGGAATGTGGAGTTTAATGTTGGAGACTGGGTGTACTTAAAAAATTAAGCCATTCAAGGGTGTCTCGCGGGTTCGACGCTTGAAGAAGTTGAGTCCAAGATACCTTGGACCATTTGAAATCCTGGAGCGTGTTGGTGAGGCAGCGTATAGATTGAAGCTGTCAGTGGAATTGAGTGGGCTACATGACGTGTTCCACGTGTCGGTGTTGTGTAAGGTAGTGCAAGAGCCTTCGCAGATCATTGCGGACAATCAAGTACCGGTTGATTATGAGTTGACAACAAGGGTCAAGCCAGTACGTATTGAAGATGTTGCAGTCAAGCGACTCCGCAACAAGGAAGTCCTAATGGTTAAAGACCGTTGGGATAATTGCGGACGTGAGGAGCTTTCATGGGAGCGAGAGCAAGCTATGTTGGAGGAATATCCCGAGTTATTCCACTCAGGTAACTTTTAGATCTGTGTACCTTTACTTAATTTCGGGACGAAATTCCTTAAGTGGGGGAGATTTGTAACGCCCCAAAAGTTGTATTTGAGTTAGTCGCGTAAAAAGGGATTTTTGGTGCCTGTATATGGGTACACGGCCTAGGACACGAGCGTGTCCAAGGCCGTGTCTGGTTGGTGATTTTTGGTCATTTTCATCCCGAGAAGGACACGGTCAGGAACACGGCTAAATGACACAGGCGTGTGCCTACCCGTGTTAGTACCCGTGTTCAGTTGGGTCGAGTCATGAATCACGAGTCCCCAAGAGTAGTCTTGGCTTGCGGGGTGGTGTCTCGCGGCGCGGCGCCCCCATGCCATCAGGCTGGCTGTCCTGGCCGTCGCAGATTACGACAATGTTCCTGCCCTTTTCGGGGGCAGGCAAAGTGGAGGAGCCGGTCCCGTGCTCCAAGGTGATTCTCAGATCATCGTAAATGGGTTCGCCCGCTTGAGAAAACGACTTCACCCACTTGGAGCTGGGCTCGGCAGAACCGCCCTGCGGGACAACGGGCGGAATCACAGTCAGGGCAGCTACGCGAGCAGCTGAGACCTGGCGAGCTCAGTTAAGGCGCTCCTGGATCTCCTTGGGGATCAACATCTCGGCAGGGCTATAACAAAGGGAATGGCAAAAGTCAGGCAGGTATGCAGGTGTATATATATAGCCGCAGGTGGACCCCACCCGAAGATTCCCTCCAATCCGCCCCGCGCTCGCCGAACACTTGGGGTTGGATGTTTCTTTCCGAGCTTTGCCAAGCTCAAAAAGAGCGGGGATTGTGTACAACCCCGTATCCGGCGAGTGGGGTGAACTAGGAACCAGACCGGCCGGCTCAAATCACCTAGGACCCAGGCGGGCTCGGCAGAGAAACCCGAGCCCGAGCTCGACATTCGACAACCGCGAGCTTGGAATTCGCCGAGCTAAGTCAAGATTCGTCGAGCTGAGGCCGACTAATGGAGGCCGACCGATGGGCGAGCTCGCCGTCCCAGCTCGCGCTCACGCAAAGTAGCTCTGCAACAGCAAGCGAGCCGGATCTTCAGGGGTGGCCGAGCTTCCCAGCTCGCCCAGATCTATGAGCTACTTTTTACTATTTTGCCCCTGCCGGTCTGCCCATATCCCTTCAAAACAACGGAGTTTGGCTGTTGGCAGACCCAACCAAGGGTATTTTGGTAACTTCAGGCCAGTTCAGTTTGGTTATTGGCAGTTCGAATTCTGAAAAATATAAATAGGACCCAAGGGGTACCTCAGAAAAGATGCTTCCCATGCTCTCTGGCTTCATCTCTCAAGCGCTTTCTGAGGATACCTTAGCTCGGCCTTTGGCTAAGGAGGGGAAGCGCCCTAAGATCTTTCGGGTGTGTGGTGGGTCCTCCCCGCCGAGCCCTTGGGCCAATTCTTTCTTGTCTCCCTTGTTGTTTTGCTTGCAGGAGCGAAGTAGGTGCGCGATCACCCCTTCTCCGAGGGTGAACTCCACAGGAGACCGATTTTCGGTTTCAACATGAATGGTGTTTTTTGAAATCAATGATTGAAGCTGGAATAAAGACTGCAAATGCATATTATTATCTTGTTGATGAAGTAGGGGTCAATTATTGAACCTGTTCAAAAAACAGATGATGTATGCTCTCTTATGAGATCCAACTTAATGATTAAAATAGGTTGATTAACTTTTTATGGATGGATAGCTTTGGATAGATTGATTATGTATTCTTTGGTGATGTTATTAAATTTGACTCAAAGTACAATATAAATAAGTACAATATTGCATGTGCACCGATTTTAGTTGTAAATCATCACAGATAAAATGTTGTAGTTATATTAGAATTTATATCTCAAGATTCTATAGAATCTTTTATCTAGGACTTTGAGAATTTCTTGAAATTTGAGTCAGGTAAACAACCATTAACCATATTCACTAATCAAGACCACACAATGTGTTACCATCAATAAAGTGTTGGACAAAAGCAATCATCAGCTAAGTCATGACATATTGGACAGAAAACTTCGACAAAAGTACTCATGGTTAATACTGATGCTAGTGCACACTTTATACTCTATATTTGTTTTAAAAGGCATGACTTTTCTGATTAGTTTGAATTAGTTTAAAGTAAAAAGGTATTACAGGAAAATTTAAGTGAAAATGGATGGTTAAACAATCTCTACAAAATAAAAGAGAAATGGCTAACAAAATTGTTAGAACTTGTGGTCTTGGCAAACTGGCGGACAGGACTGGCAGATAGGTTTGTGACTGTTGGCTTAATTCTGACGAACTGCCTCTCTGGAAGATCTCACTGTGTTAACCATTTGGATGGAAGAAACTCTAGTTCTAACAGATTGGTGGTTTGGTTCGGAGAACGGGTCAGGCGGGTTTACGGCTTGGCATGGCGGTCTGCCTATCTGATAGATTTGGTTGTGTTGTCGCACAGGTGATGGAGCTTGTTAGAACATACAAAATTTGTGTGGTATGGCGGTCTATATAGGCGAACTGGTTTGGAGGTCTAGCGACTTAATCTGGCGGTCCGACAGTCAACAAGTGGTAATAGTATGAAGGTCAAAGACTGTCCGCTAATGTCTGTTAAGGCCAGGGAATGGCGATCAACAAAGGTATCACACTTGCAGACTGATGGTTAGTATCTGTCTAGCCGTTGCAGAAGGTCTTGTGAGTATCGCAACTGAATTGTTTGGTGATCAGCTTGTTCTAAAGTGATTGCGATCAGGTGGTTAAGTTTTATCTAACTGTCGTTATTGCCCTAAAGCGAGCTGTCATGGTGAAGACGGATAAAGACCAGGACAAGTCTGTTAATATCTCAAGCTGAGTAGTTGTGCGGTTAGAATTGTCTAACCTTGCAATCCACGTGATCTATTTTTAACTATCAACCTAGTCGCATGTGACAAGCGTTATATATTCTCTATCTAGTTTTCTCTTTCTCCCCGCCATTCTCAATAAATGGGGGGACATAATCTTGTATTATTTACATTTTTGGAGCTATAAAAAATCATTTATTTATGCTTTTCTCACATAATATCAGAGCTCCTTGGTCCATTTGCTCTAGTTTCTGCTTCCTCAAGGGTGAGGCAGAGCAAGCGGTCTTCAATTTTTTAACCGCCTGCTCTTCTCCCGTTTCTTATCGCGGTTTTCTTTCTCAACCATGCTCTTCTCTCTTTTTGCGGTCGCTTCTCTATTTCTTTTCGAAGTTTTCTTAACCGTTGGTTATTGTCTCTCTCTAACCATGCAGTTAGAGTTTCTCTGCAGGCTTTCTTGTTGTGTTTTGAGTAGTCTCTCTCTTTATTCGCGCAGATAGCCTTTTTTGCCTGTTTTCTCCTCTTTCTATAGAGACTCTGACTTTCTCTTCCACTACTCCATCCGTGCCTCCTGTTCTAGCTACTCCTTCTCTCCCCACTCCTTTAGGTAATTTGTGGACAACTTCCAAGCTAACTGGCCCAAATTACCCTGATTGGAGTGTTTCCTTTGTGTTTTTATTATGCTCTCAACATAAGTGTCATCATCTCACTGATGACCTTCCTGCATACGGGTCTGCAACCTTTGATGACTAGGATGCCAGTGATGCTCCGGTGAGAATACGGATTGCTAATAGCCTCTCTGATAAGTGTCTTCCCATCATTTGACATGTCATGACTCTTGCTACTTATCAGAAAGTGCAAGCTCCAGGTGCTGAGCTTCTTCAGCATCACCCCTTTTCTGTTGACCTCGTTGAGCAACATAAACACTTTCAGGAACTTCTGAAGGTGTGTTATTTTCTTTGTTTGATTGAGTCTTATGATATGATCCGACAATAAATTCTTGGATAGGATGATACACCTACTCTGGATGACACTACTAAACACATTTTTGCTGCTACTACTCTTCTTTAATGTTCTTTACTTTCCTCTCCACCTCCTACTGACATTGTTGCTCATCCAGCTCGTCGTGATATTCCTAGTGGTCGTGGAGGCCACTTTGGTAGACGTGGTTCGTCTAGATATCTCTGCTCTCACTATGAAAATACTGGTCATCTTGTTGATCATTACTGGGTCAAGCATCCTCATCTTCGACCTTCTGCGGGTGACACTACCTCGAAGAAGTCAACTTCTCTTGCGATCTCTTCGGGGATTGCTGATGTGGCGACTATGGGTAGATGGATCATTGATTCTGGTGTTAATCATATGACAGAAAATGCTCATCTTTTCTCTCGTCTAGAGAAACATAACCATTCACCTCACATATTCATTACAGATGGTTCTCCATCCCCTATGTGTGACTCTAGAATAGTGCATGTCACTTCATTTCTACAACTTGAGGACACACTCTACGTCCCAAATTTCTTGTGCAACTTTTTCGTGCACGACTACCTTTTCCTTGACTACTTGTTCTTTTTAGGATCCTCGCTCCAAGGAGACGATTGCTATTGGGATTGAAAGTGGCAGCTTATTATATCCAGACAATGTGTCTTCTTTTTATACTTCTACTTATCTTCTACAGTGGCATCTTCAACTTGGACATTCTATGACTCGCCTTCTTTACCATCTCTTACCTAATCTACCTCCAGGAGACTCTTCTCTCAATTGTAAAGCTTGCCTACTCGTCAAACACCACTATTCATCTTTTCCAGCAAAACAAGGACGTAGTTTTTCTCGTCCTTTTGAACTTGTTCATTCTAACATTTGGGGTCCTTCTCATAATAAATCTGTTGGTAGAGGTAGTTTGTATTTTTGTCACTTTTATTGATGATTTTTATAAATGTACTTGGTTGTACTTGTTGAAAGAACGCTCTGAATTTTTTATATTTTCAATACGTTCTATAATGAGATATGTACTCAGTTTGATGTCTTTATTAAAGTACTTCGCACTGATAATGTCAAAGAGTATCTTAGTCATCAATTCTCGATTTTTTATATGCATCGCAACATTATACATCAAACCAGTTATCTATACACATCTCAACAAAATGAACTGTCATCTCCAAGATGTGGCTCACACTCTTCTTTCTCAATTGAGCATTCCTCGGTTCTATTGGGGTCATGTCGTTCTATTTCTTATTATCTCATCAGCCAAATTCATTCTTCGGTTCTCAATGGCAAGTCCCCTTTCACGATCATGTATCCCGGTGCTATACCATTTCCTTTACCTCCACGCGTCTTTGGTTGCATAGTGTTTGTTCACTTTCCTTCTCTTGGCCATGACAAATTCTCTCTCGCTCCATAAAGTGCATCTTTCTTGGCTACTGTCCGACCCAAAAGGGATATTGGTGCTATGATCCCCTTCATCGAAAATAGTTTGTTTTTGCATATGTCACTTTTTGAAGATGCTCCTTACTTTTCTCCCACCTCTACCCTTCCACCGTCTGACGATCCATCTTCTCTACTTGTTGTTTGGACACCTTTACCTGAGATCGTGCTTCTTCCTACACCAGTTTGTGATTCCCCATCCATTTCTCCTGATACTGCTTCTCTACCTGAGCCATTGCTGACATTTCTCGGGCCAACAATCACTCCGACGTATGGATCTGATACTACAAACAAGTCAGACCTTGATCTTCTCATTGCTCTTCGAAAAGGAGTTTGGATATGCACTCAACATTTTATTCATGATGTTATTTCTTATGCCTAGTTGTCTCCTTCCTGGAAGAGTCTTGCTCTCGCTCTCTCGGTTAATGTCGCCCCGGCTACCTATCAAGAAGCTCTTGTTATCCCTCATTGGAAAGCTGATATGGATGAAGAGATGAAAACTCTGACTGAGAGGTGTACTTGGACTCTTATTCTAACCCCTCTAGGAGTGGATATGGTTGGTTGTTGTTGGGTCTTTGTGATCAAGTTTCTTCTAGATGGTACATCGATCGCTATAAATCTCGTCTAGTTATTAAAGGCTTTGCTTAGACATATGGTGTGGATTTCTTTGACACATTCTCTCTAGTTGCTCAGATTATTATGATATGTGTTCTCTTCTCTGTGACTGTTAACAATGGGAAATTTCCCAATTCGATGCCAAGAATGCCTTCCTTTATAGAGATCTACATGAGATAGTCTGCATGGAGCAACCTCCTGAGTATGTTGCTCAAGGGGAGTCTCAGTGTGTAGATTGTGAAATATGATCTATGGACTTAAGCAAAGCCCGCAAGCTTGGTTTGACAATTTCAACAAAGTTATCTGTTATTGGGTTTGCTCGGAGTGCTGCAGAACACTCTCTATTCATACGCAAGACTTATACAGAGCAAGTTGTTCTTGCTATTTATGTGGATGATATTCTTTTTTTATAGTGGATGATAAGAAAGGAATTGATCTAACAAATAAGCATCTTCTTCAACACTTCTTTACAAAAGATATGAGGTCTCCCAAGGACTCGTTGGGGATTGAGATCTCTAGAAAGCCCAATTCAGAAGTGCTCTCACAATGGAAGCATGTTTGGATATTTTAAAAGAGACATGTCTTCTTGAGGCTAAGCTTGCTATGTGTCCAATGGCTGTTAGTGATGATAAGTGTTGGAATGAAGATTCTCCTCTTCTTTTAGATGTCATAAGATACAGGCAGCTTGTGAGAAAATTCATCTATCTGACAGTCACAAGATCAAATAAGATATCTGTTATATGGTAGGAAGGGTAAGCTATTTTATACAAACACCCAAAGAGTGTCATCTTCAATCAACTCTAAAGATCTTGAAATATGTGAAAGGGTCTCCGGGAAAAGGACTTCTATTTCAAAAAAATAATCATTTGAGGGTTGAAGCCTACTCTGATGCCAGCTATGTTGATGAAAAAAAGATAGAAAGTCTATATCTGGTTTGTGAACCTTCGTAGAAGGAAATCTGATCAGCTAAAAGTGCAAGAAATAGTCTCTTATCTCAAGGTCAAGTGCTGAAGTTGAATACAAAAGCTTGACTTTGACTAGTTGTGAGCTAAAGTGGTTATGAACACTAATGCTTGATTTGGGAACTGTCTATGATCATACAATGTCAATATTCTGTGACAATAAGACAATTATATATATTTCAAAGAATTTGGTATTTTATAAAAGTACAAAGCATATTGAAGTAGACTGTCGTTTTATCAAAGAAAAGATATCGAAAAATCAAATCTACACTCCGTTTGTCACCTCTAATAAAGAGCTAGCTGATGCTTTTACCAAATAAGTGTCCTCTTTTTCGGATGTCTCTGACAAGCTGTTCATGATTGATATATATGCTCCAGCTTGTAGGGGAGTGCTAGAACTTGTGGTCCTAGTAGACTGGCAAACTGAACTGGTGGACAGGTTTGGCGGACTGTCGGCTAAATTCTGGCAAACTGCCTCTCTAGCAGATCTGATTGTGTTAACTGTTTGATGGAAGAAGCTCTAGTTCTAATGGATTGGCGGTCTAACTCGGAGATGAGGTTAATTGGTTGTATGACTTGGTATAACAGTCTTGTCTATTTGATAGATCGGGTTGTATTATCACAAGGGTGATGCTCACTGTGTTGAAACTATTATCCCATTCCAAGATGGTGGAAGGACTGCCTATGATCTCGCCTCTACAGAAGATCTGTGATGCATGTACCAAGGGGAAGCAGAAGAGGCAAACGTTCGAGGGTGGCAAATCCCGAATAGCGAGAAGGCAACTTGAATTAGTCCACTCGGACATAGCTGGTCCGTTTGAGACTACCTCAGTAGGTGGGAGTAAGTACTACATCACCTTCACCGATGACTTCAGTCGGTGTATTTCTTAAGAGAGAAGGCTGAGGCCCTTGACAGGTTCAAGGAGTTCAAGGCGATGGCGGAAAAAGAAAGCGGTCAATCACTGAAGGTGCTGAGAATAGATAGAGGTGGGGAGTACACCTCTAGGTTGTTTGATGATTTTTGCAGAGAATGGGGGATCTCACGTCAGTTGACGGTGGCGTACTCACCTCAGCAGAACAGAGTCGCGGAAAGGAAGAACTTGATCATTATGAACATGGCAAGAAGCATGGTGAAGGGAAAGGGGTTACCAAAGAAGTTCTGGGCGGGAGCAGTACATGCGGCTGTGTACTTGCTAAACCAAAGCCCCACAAAGAGTGTGAAGTTCATGACTCTGTTTGAATCATGGAGTGGATGGAAGCCGAGCGTGAAGCACTTAAGGGTCTTCAGATGTGTAGCTTATGCCCATGTCTCGGACTAGAGAAGGAAGAAGCTAGAGGATAGAAGTGAAAAGTGCATTTTTGTGGGAAACGCTCCTATGAGAAAAGCTTATAAGTTGTACAACCCAGTGATGGAGAAGGCTATATCTCAAGGGATGTCGTGTTTGAGGAAGATAGCTGCTGGAGCTGAGATGAAGAGGCGAGGAGCATCAAGGGGATGTTCTTTGTCACAACCCGCATTTTCTCCGAATTTGAGAAGTATCAGAGTATAAGAAAACACGCATCGTGATGCCATGTCGAGCAGGGAATAACTGTCGACGCTCAGGCGAACACCATCTAACTAGACTATGAAATTTCATAAGTTTAATGATTAGAAAAATCAGCTATATTTTAAAGGCCGTATCCCTCGGCTCAGTGGATCATCTAGTCCACAGTTTAAAAACTTTACTTATACGCAACAAAAAATACTTTTTTATATTTGACATCCTATGAGAGTGCATAAGCAACCCCCGAGGTCAACTTATACCATGCAAGACTCTAGATTTATTTTATATTATAAGTAGAAAATGATCATTTTTACGTTGTTTGGAAAGTAGTGTATGAGTTTTATAAACATGCTGATCATGAGATATACTTATAGTAGTGTTTTTATGTTTAAAAGTAACTAGCAATCTAGCATAAATCTTCCCAAGAGCAAATAGACTATCTCCATAAAGGTAGCAATAAAAGAAACATATCTAGTATCATAAGCAAAAACCACCAGCGGGCGTCAACAACCTGACACGAACCCACTGGCGAGCATGTATGTCTGAAAGAAAAACAGAAAACTACCTCACAGGACCAAGAAACTGATATCTACAGTACAAGAGATCACCAGCAACAGTACAACAAAACTAGCCGCCTACTCGGCTACTAATCAGAACCTGAGCCATTCAGAGAAGAAAAGAATACCTTAGCAAGTAAAACAAGAAAATCTGAATAAGAGCATTATATCAAAATGGAACCAAGGAGAGTAAGTAAACATGACAGTAAAAGCAAATGTTGTCCAAAGTAAGCCAAAGTACACCAAGTACAAGGGAACAACAACAAGGCCTGCTCAAATACTGCAAAGGCTACAAGTCAAAAGAAAAGAGAACTTGCCATAATAAGCTGCATTCTATAAGGAAGAAACACCTAACAATCCTAACTTGTGAGTTAATGACAGTAGTAAACAACATGGACCTGAGTTGGTGACCAAAAACAGTCCCCCAAACAAAATAGTTCCAACTAAAAATTCAATGTATCAGCACAAGGCCACCACATACCCAGCCTGTACCTGGGATTAAAAGGTGGCGGCCACGGCAATACCTAGCCCGTACCTGGGATTAAAAGGTGGCGGCCACGGCTCGCACACAAAACCATCCCACTCCTTTAAAGTGTCAAAACACCACTACCTGCCATAACCCACGATTCGGCCTTCAAACAAAATAAAGAAAGAAACGAATAGCCGACAAGACATCCCCACCTAGGAGGTAATCACTCGGGAAGAAAAGAAAATGAAAGAAAAGTTCGGTTAAGGCAAAACAAAATAAACGCCGAACTCAGATCACAAGAAATCATCGATCTCAAGCCACAGGAAATTGTCGATCTCAAGCCACAAAACATCGTCGATCTCAAGCCATAGGAAATCGTCGATCTCAAGCCACAGGAAATCGTCGAACCCAGTTCGACGATTGTTTTTTGTGGAACTCAGGTCACATAAAATCGTCAAACTCAGTTCGACGATTTTCGTCGAACTCAGGACACAGGCAATCGTCGAACTCAGTTTGCAGGCAATCGTCGAACTCAGTTCGACGATTTTCGTCGAACACAGGACACAGGAAATCGTCGAACTCAGTTAGACGATCCTCGTCGAACTCAGGCAACCGGAGATCGTCGATCTCAATTCAACGATTTCCGTCAAACTCAGATCGACGATTTCATCATACCCTCCTCAACTCTCCAGACCACTATGACAAGCCCAGAATCACTCTAATCCTCAAGACTATGGAAAGGAAAAGAATTTCTGCTACTGCTACCACAACTATCAAGCCAAATTTACACCCAAACTGAGCCTACCCATGAAATACTCAGCATTATAACACTACAGCAAACTGACCGCAGGCTTAAAAATTTGCAGCAAAAGAGAAATCTGACAAGTCTAAGTAGCATTCCTAGGTTCTAAGAACAGGAACTTAAACTATCTCGAACAGGAAGCAAAAATCTGATATCTGGACAAGAAGGTAAAAATTTTGTAGACTTAAACAAGGAGGTTTCAGGCTAAAAAAAACTAGACATTGATTAAATCTGGAACGGTTAAGTCAACAGCAACGGGAAACTAGGTGAATAAATTCTACTTGGCAAGGGTAAGGAGTACCACTTGCCTCAATTTCCAGCGATTTATCTTGCACAACCCTTCCTCTCTCTCTCGGCTCCAGCCGCAACAGCACCTAAACCAGGATTCTAGAGTTTTAATGGCGGAAAAGGATCAAACCAAAAATTCCGAGACCCCTAGAAACATAACGAAAATTGAATCTCTTACCGTAGGAATGAAGGTTTAGGCGAGAACAATCCAAATTCGTCGTCGAAATCGAATTCCGCCCGCTAAAACTCCGGGAATCGGCGGTGGAAGGCAAGGGCAGCCCGCCGGTTTTCCTCTCTTGCACAGGGATGACAGTTGTAATCCGAAAAGACAAAGAACATCCACAGTGACTTTTCTAAATAAGGCTATATATAAATAACAGCTAAATCTCAAATATTTTATATTCTTAGCCAATCCAAACGCTGTCAGCCACCTATTCACCATAACTGCTACTATCTAAACAAAATATCCATATATAATATATAATATCGCATTAATATAAATAAAATACAAAACAACGCGAAACCCGAACATCCTCGGAATTCGACGAAATTTGCACCGTAACTAAATACCCACGCTACGAACGCAACGACGAAGTCAAAATCAACTTTCGACGAACAAAACTCGGGTTATCACTACCCGAAGCCAAAACACAAGCATCCCCCGAGAGGCCTCACCGGCCACCAAAACAGACCTGGCTTGCTAGGGAATCTTGCCAAAAAGGCTACCAATAACCACACAAGGAACCTATAGAGCTAAGACCACGCTCTAACAAATGGCACATGTCGGAAACGCATCAACGTAACGCCAAACGAGAATTAAATAATCGCAGAAAAATCGGGGGCGTTACATTCTTTGACAATGACGAGGATGAAGGTGGAAAGGAAGCGAAAGCTGAGGTTGGTGGAGCTGAGCCACCATCACCACCTAGTGGAGTGCCAGGGGGAGCTCTCACCCCCTACTCAAGTGGATCAAGTGCTAGTGGAGGCAGATCTAGTGGAGCTAGCACCAGCGGAAGCAAAGATGATCGTCCTCAACCTAGGATGAGGAGGTTGGAAGAGATCTATGATGAGAAGGCACCGACATTTAATAATTTTTGTTTATATTGTCTCTTAGCAGATTGTGAGCCGCACTCTTATGATGAAGCTGCCCAAGAAAAAACTTGGAGGAAAGCAATGGATGCATCAAGAGAAATGACACTTGGAAGTTGGTGGACACACCTGCTGGCCACAAACCCCTCGGGGTGAAGTGGGTCTATAAGGTGAAGAAGAACAAAGATGGAGGCGTAGAGAAGCACAAGGAAAGGCTAGTCGTAAAGGGATACCGACAAGTCCAAGGTGTGGACTACGATGAAGTGTTTGCCCCAGTAACGCGGATTGACACTATCAGGTTGATCATCGCACTGGCAGCTCACCACGGATGGAAGATCATGCAGATGGATGTTGTATCTGCTTACCTGAATGGCTACCTTGAAGAAGATGTGTACATCGAAAAGCCCCCAGGGTACGTGGTGAGAGGGCAAGAGAAGAAAGTGTGCAAGTTGGACAAGGCACTGTATGGGCTGAAGCAAGGAGCCGTGCCTGGAATGGGAGGATAGATGCATACCTCAAGAAACATGGCAACATGAAGAGCCCTCATGAGTATGCCCTATACACAAAGGTTGGGAAGAACGGCGATATAATGATCATATGTCTATACGTAGATGATATGATATTCACTGGAAACAACCCTTCCATGTACGAGGAGTTCAGGGGGATGATGAAGAAAGAGTTTGAGATGACAGATCTGGGAGAGCTCAACTACTTCTTAGGCGTGTAGGTACATCAGAGAAAAGATGGGATCTTCATCTCGCAGAAGAAGTATGCTGAGGAGATCTTGAAGAAGTTCAGGATGGAGGATAGCAAGGCTATCTCCACTCCAGCTGATCCGGGGTCAAAGTTGAAGAAGGACTCGAAGGAGGGAGCAGTAGACTCCACTTTATTCAAGAGCTTGGTGAGGAGCCTACGCTACCTGACCTTCACCCGACCCGACATCATGTACGTTGTTGGAGTCGTTAGCAGGTATATGGAGGAACCAAAGCAGGACCACTTCACGGCTGCGAAGAGGATCCTGAGATATGTGAATGGAACGAGAGGCCATGGACTGAAGTATTCCACCGGAGAGGAGCTAAAGTTGGTTGGGTACTTAGACAGTGACTATGATGGTGACGTGAACGATCGGAAGAGCACTTCTGGATACGCTTTCCATGTGGGAACGAGGGTGTTCTCATGGAGCTCGAAGAAACAGGCAATGATTGCCTTGTCATCATGTGAAGCAGAGTATATAGCAGCAGCAGTCTGTACCTGCCAGGCGATTTGGTTAAGGAACCTCTTGGAGGAGCTACATCATCCGCATGATGGGCCTATGACGATGTACGTTGACAACATGTCGGCCATCCAGCTAGCAAAGAATCCTGTGCTACATGGGCGCAGAAAGAACATCGAGACAAGGTACCACTTTCTCCGTGAGCAGGTGGAGCTGAAGACGGTTGAAGCGGTGTATTTCCCCACCGGAGAGCAGATTGCAGATATCTTAACAAAAGCTTTGAAGGTGGAGACGTTCCTAAGGCTCAAAGGCAAATTCGGCATATGCTGTCAAGTTTGAGGGGAAGTGTGTTGGACTTTGACTTGTTGACCCGGTCATTTCCCGTTTTAAAATTATTTTATGTATGAGTGATTCATAAAAGAGAGAGTGTGCATTTAATAGGAGAGAGAAAGTGGTTGGTCTTGATAGCCTATAAATAAGCATGTATGTAGTTCATTTTAATTTTGATGAGATAGTGGGATTTCCTTCCCATTTCCGTGTTTTCGTTTTGAGATAGGAGCGCTGCAGCACTAGCAGGAGTGTGTGTTTTTTTCTAGCCGCGCGGCAAGAGGAGGTTGTCGGGCGAGTAGTGTACTCGCAAGGGAGATCTCGTCGGGTTGATCTCGCCGTGCCCGCTCACCTGGTTGCAGCTCGCGAGAGGGAAGCAACCCGATGGAGAACTCGCCAAGCGAGTAGGAGCTCGTTGGCGTGGTGGTCGCACGAGTAGTTTGATCTCGCCGCTCGAGTTGGGTGATCTAGCCGCGAGTGAGGAGTAGTCTCGCAGGTGGTGCTCTCGCCAAGTGCACTCGGTCTCGCCGGCCAGAGAGGCGTCTCGCCGGGTTAGTAACCGCGCGACTTGGCGGTCTCACAAAGTTTGTCTCGCCGGCTACTTTTGAAGTGAGTTTGAATAAAGAGTTGTGGTGTGTGCGGGAGCCCATTCATGTTTTCCAACAATAGTGATGCCCTGTTTTGTTGATTTACTTTTTAAGATTTTTTCTATCCTTGCTGAGATTGGTGAGCTATTAATAACCAAATAAAATTTCACTTGCACAAACTATAAGAAAATTTATAATCTAAAACATAACAGCATGCAAATATTTTAAAAAAATGGATGAAACATTCAATTGAGTTCACTTTTTCGGAATTGTTACTAAATTAAATAATGAGACTGAAACTACACAAATATTGTGGAAAGAAAAAGAATAAAAAATTCTATATTGAGTGTACTAAACTGTTCTTCTTAATCCCTCCAACACTAGATATTGACAGATAAATCGAACAAATATTTTTAGAAATCATGAGGAAATTTGAAATGAGTTTACTAGCTGAAGGGAAATTTTTTTTTTCTCAGAAGCAATTAAAGGAGTTGATTGTGCAATAACACGTAAAATAAAGGTAACAAGTCAATGATAAGGTATCATAAATGGATGTCAAAGATTTAAGGTCCGTTTGATACAGTGTTTCTGCACCGGTGAGTTTGGACAAAAATGTCAACAACAACAACACTTGATTCTTTATCCCACTGTAGTGGGGTCGGCTATATGGACCTTTTGTCGCAATTGTGCCCTATCTTGTGTCATAATCTCACTAATGCCTAAGTACATCATGTTTTTCCTTATAGTTTCATTCCAAGTCTTTATTGGTTTACCCCTCCCTCGTTTGACATGCCTAGTGACTAGACTCTCACAACGCCTAATAGGTGCCTCTAATGGTCAACTTTGCACAAAAATGTCAATGTCATAAAATATGTGTTTGGCATGGCAACGGTTATGACCACCACCAATAAAAAACTAATGTTAAACAAATAACGGTTTGTAACCATCACGTACATGACCGCCACTGCACTGCCAGAAGGACCCTTAATACGGATTCTTCTCATGTTGGAATAAATTATCTCCACGTTCAAAGCAGTGTGGTGCAAAAGAAAATTCATGATGTGATGCTTGCAAGTAAAGCAGGTGATAATGTCGTGTTCGGGTGAAGATGAATCAAGAATCATGTCTTCTACAAAAGATTACAAACCAAGAAATGGCATATATCATATATTTGAAGCAGTGTTTGTGTGTTTGGCTGTCCGTGTCTGTGTGTGTGTCTGTGTTTGTGTCTGTGTCTATGTGTTTGTGTGCTTGTGTCTATGTGGCGGAGGTCGCTATATATCTCGCGGGGAAGAGGAACTTCATGTGCACTGTCAGTTATCGAGCATCAAATACAAGAACTAGCCGACGAATTGAAATCAGGTAGAGATTTATTATTTAAAAAAATAAAAAAATCTTATTTAAAAAGTAATTTTTATTGAACCACGCATTGTATTTATCAATCAAATTGACATGTATTTATGAATTTCATTATATTTATTTTCATTAAAACGTGTCTCACATAACAATCGATAAAATGCGCACATATTTCGAAAAAATACATGAATGAGTTAATTTTTAGTTTAGTTTTGTTCAAAATTTTATGGAGGGAAATTTCCCTCCATATACTTCATTCATGTGAGAGAGAGGGAGAGAAAAAGAAAAACTTTTATAAAAAGTTAAAGTTTTATAAAAACTTTTTATCTACATTTTAGTAAATTTTAATAAAAACTTTATATAAAGAAATTTAATATATAATGTGATTCCCAAGAAAACGCTAGCTGTGCAACCGTGTTGGCAGCACCCGCGCGCGCACGTGCTTGTGCTACATGTTAGCGAAAAAATACGTTTTAGGACAAAAAATACGGGCGTGTGAAAACCTGTGTCATTGCTAAAAAGGTGCACTTGCAAAATTTTGTATTCTCAAGGGCTTCACAAGAAAACGCTATCTCCTCCCGAGTAAAAAATGTGCACTTGCAAAATTTTGTATTCTCCTGACCAAAAAAGAACTAGTGCAATATGCGCGACAAAGCAAAAAACGTGCGCTCGGGAAAAAAACGTGCGTCCGAGTGAAAAACGTGTGCTCGGGAGAAAATGCTCTCACAGGCCAAAAACACTAACTAAAGAACACTCGTTATACTAACAAAACATAGAACCGCTCGTTCCCCGAGTGACATTAATTACCCTCGCCTCGATAGTGTCCCAGCGTGATGACATTGCGCAGCTCTCAAACCACCCCCGCACGCGCAAAAATACACATGTCGTAATAGTAATACATATCTGCGACAACCACATATGGATGTTTGCGAGTTGTATGAGTGCCATCGCGTTAAAGCACTATCAAGGCGAGGTACTACTGTTGCACATATACAATTTTTTTTCTAAAAAAATTAATTGAAAACTTCTATAATAAAATAGTACAAAATTTGATAATAAAATATGATATATTTATTGTAACAAAACTTTAATAATAAAATATTACTAATAGTATGGAAAATCTCTTTGTCATAAAAAACTTTCATGATTTGGTTACAATTGATACATATTGTGAGGAAAATTTACTATTTGTAACGTAACATTAGTGTTGTTACAAATACTTACATTTATAGTAACAAATTAATTATTATTGTAACAAAATATAAAATATTCGTTACAAAAAATTACTTTTTGGTAACAACAGAAAAAATTTGTTACTAAATATAGCTATTAGTAACAAATTGTGTTTTAGTTATATTTCAGTGCTTACGATAGGTGCAGTTTGTTGTAGTGAAACTTGTTTCATGGAACATCCTGCACATGATGAGCTTAAACAATGTCAAATACAACTATGCTCTGAGTGTTAATGGTGATGCATCTTCAAATCCAATATAGGGAACATTATGGGCAATGGACCCAACACTTTTCTCCATTAAATAAATCGTGCCCTAAGGATTGCTACCCACTGCCTCGGATCGACGAGCTGGTTGATTCAGCCGTTGGTTTTTCTATTATGAATTTTTTGGATGCTTTTTTCAGGTTACTATCAGATTCACATGCATCCCCCGACGTCAAGAATGTCTCCTTCATCATAAGGGAGGGATGCTTCAGTTATAAGATGATGCCCTTCAGGCTAAAGAATGCAGAGGCTACGTACCAATGTATGATGGACAGGGTGTTCCAAAGTCGGAGGGGTAGGAATCTGGAGGTTTATGTTCATGATCTCATGGTGAAGAGTAGGGATGCAGGTTCACACCTATTCGACTTGGAAGACACATTCACCACCCTAAGAAAGTTTAAGATGAGGCTCAACCTCCAGAAGTGTGTCTTTGGGGCAAGCAGGGGAAAGTTCCTTGGTCACCTCCTCACCCCAGCAGGAGTGGAGCCTAACCCAAATAAGGTGAAGGCTTTCATGAAGCTAGAGTCACCACATAATGCTAAAGAGGTTCACCATCTGACGGGTAAGCTCGTCGGGCTGAGTAGGTTCCTCTCCCAGGCCGGGGAGAAATACTCACCTTTCTTCAGGGCGCTACGGGGAAACCAGAAGTTCTGGTGGAAGAAATAATGCGAGGAGGCTTTCAAAGCATTGAAGGGCCAGCTCTCCCAAGCGCCGCTTCTTCAGAGCCTGTGGGAGGGGGAGGATCTAGCTCTATAGCTCGGGGTAGGGGTAGAGGCCATAAGCTTTATCCTGCTCAGGAAAGAGGGGAAGAAGCAGTTACCCGTCTACTATGTTAGCAGAATCTTGAAGAAGGCTGATCTCCGTTATCCCATCCTAGATTAACTGGCCTTCTCCTTGGTTATCTCGGCTAGGAAGCTCAGGCCATACTTTCAGGCCCATTCAATAAAGGTAGTGACATATCATCCCCTACGTAATATTTTCGAAGGGGTGGAGCACTCGGGGTGTTTGGCCAAGTGGTCCATCGAGCTAAGTGAATTTGATATCAGTTTTGTCCCACAACTCTCCACTAAGGCACAAGTAGTGGCCTATTTCTTAGTCGACTACGCCGTCGAAGTAGATGGTGAGAAGCCACCACCGCAGGAGGCTTGGAAGATGTTGGTCGATGGAGCCTCAGGGAAGCATTCTCTGGGGGGAGGGTTAGTGTTGGTAAGCCCTCAAGGGTTCATCATTGAACAGGCTGTGGTCTTGCGATTCCCCATCATAACAATCTTATGCAGTATGAGGCCGTCATAGCAGGGCTACAATTGGCCACGGAACTCGGGGTACATGATGCGGTAGTGTTCACAAACTCGTTGGTTGTGGCGTTGCAGATCAGGTGTGAGTATGAGGCTAGGTTGGCTACCCTCATGAAGTACTTGTCCAAGGTAAGGGTGATGGTCGGCGGGTTCTGGACATTCTCCATCCAGCATGTCCCCAGGGAGGAGAGCGCAACGGCTGATCGGTTGGCTAAATTTGGGCCCCGGGGTAGAGGAACTTTGACTCTGCTGTTCCACCCGGTGATTGAGGAAGGAGAGTTGATAGAAGTGGATCGACGACCCTCATGGGTGGATCCCTTTGTAGCTCTCTTGACTACCGGCAAGCTTCCCGAAGGGACCAAAGATGCGTAGGGCTTCAAGTACTAATTAGCACATTACCTAATGCACGAAGGAGGGTTGCATCGAAAGATGTTGCCAAGGCTTCTGTCCCGATGGTGGCGGAGGAGGAAATCCGGTGGATTCTGGAAGAGGTGCACTCAGGTGAGTGTGACAATCATTCAGGAGGCAGGAATTTGGAGGCAAGGGTGGTCAGGCAGGGGTACTTTTGGCCATCACTGAGGAAGGATATGGCTGAGTTTGAAAGGAGGTGCTAAAAGTGTCAGCTATGCCCCCTCCAACTCTTGCCCACCCAAAGGCTTCGAATCATCACGACATCATGTCCTTTCGCCATCTGGGGGATGGATTTGGTTGGCCCTTTCCCCCGGCAAGCAGACAGAGTAGGTTTCTTCTAGTGATGATTGATTATTTCTCAAAATGGTTGGAGGTCAAGGCGTTGGCCAAGGTAACCTCCCAGGTCATCGGAAATTTTGTATGGTGGGAGATCATCTACCGGCATGGGTTGCCTCAAGCCATTGTCACGGACAATGGACCCCAGTTTGCAAGCGAATAGTTCATCAGTTTCTGCACCTAGCTGGGGATTGACCTCAGGTTTGCCTCCATTCATCATCCCAGGAGCAACGACTAGGTGGAGGCGGTAAATAAATTATAGTCAACCTGCTTAAGAAGAAGGTAGAGAACTTGAGGGGATTTGGGTGTAGCAGCTCCCCTCGGTGTTGTGGGCTCTGCGGACAACCCCCAACATGGCTACTGGAGAAACCCCCCTCAAGATTTCACATGGTTGTGAGGCGGTCTTGCCCGTGGAATTTAAGGTTCAGTCGCCTCAGGTAACAGCCGCCAGTGGCGGGGATGAAGAATGGAGGGAAGAAAATAAAGGGGAGCTATGGATCTCGTGGCATATGGTGGAAGAGCTTCGAGACGTGGATGCCTTCAGGCAGGAGGAGATCAAGCGGCGGATGGTCAGGTATTTTGACAAACATGTCAGGATCAAACAATTCAAAGAGGGAGATCTAGTCCTGAGGAAAGTCAACACCGCAGGAAGGTCTGCATTAGTTGGGAAGCCCAATACTAACTGGGAGGGTCCCTACATAGTTGAAAGTGCCCTGGGGTCGGGAGGCTACCACATCTAGAATGTGGAGGGGGTGACCATGAGACATACTTGGAGTGGCGACAATCTTAAGCTCTTCTACCCTTAGTTGGGGGTAAGATTGTAAATCATATTATAATGAATTCATTGAATTGACTCATGTTTGTTTCTTTTGAAGATTGTAAAGAGATTGTGGTTTACAAGACCCCGAGTAGATCCCACTGTCCAGGCTCCCATTAGCTGGGAGGGCTGGAAGGCGCACTCCGCCCCGAGTAGACCCGTTGTCAGGATCTCACTAGCTGGCAGGGCCGTAGGCTCGCTTGGGGGGAAAGGAAAGAAAAAGTTTGCGATTTTGAAAGACCCCGAGTTGATCCTGCTGTCCAGGTTTCCATTAGCTGGCAGGGCTGTAAGGCGCACTCGGCCGCGAGTAGACCCGCTGTCCATTCTCTCACTAGCTGGCAAGGTCATAGGCTCGCTTGGGGGATAAGGGAAGACCCCGAGTGGATCCCACTGTCAAGGCTCCCATTAGCTGGCAGGGCTGGAAGGCTCACTCGGCCCCGAGTAGACCCGCTATCAGGCTCTCACTAGCTGGCGGGGTCGTAGGCTCACTTGGGTGGAAAGGAAAAAAAGTTTGCGATTTTGAAAGACCCCGAGTAGATCACGTTGTCCAGACTTCCATTAGCTGGCAGGGCTGGAAGGCGCACTCGGCCCCGAGTAGACCCATTTTCCAGGCTCTCACTAGCTGGCAGGGCCGTAGGATTGCTTGGGGGTAAGGGAAGACCCCGAGAGGATCCCGCTATCCAGTCTTCTATTAGCTGGCAGGGCTGGAAGGCATACTCGGCCCCGAGTAGACCCACTGTCATGCTCTCATTAGCTGGCAGGGTCGTAGGCTCGCTTGGGGGGTAAGGGAAGACCCCGTGAGGATCCCGTTGTCTAGGCTTCCATTAGCAGGCAGGGCTAGAAGGCGCACTCGACCCTGAGTAGACCCGCTGTCCAGGCTCTCACTAGCTAGTAGGGCCAAAGGATCGCTTTTGTGGAAAAGGAAAAAGGTTGCCAGATTTGAAGGCCCTCTTGCTGGCAAGACGTAAAATGCTTTGAATAATTAGAGCTGAAGACTCTCCTATTGTCAAGCTATCATCTAGCTGACGGGGGAGTTAGGCCCATGACGAGAATTGTGAAGTACTTCACCAACAGGTTCTCAAATAGTTGGCACCTATCCTAAGAAGAGATGAAGAAAGGTAGACCCATCTCGACATCTACCTCTTGGCAGGGGTTTCTTGGCATGCCTTTTCGGCATGCTCATATCAGCATACACATCTCAGCGAAGTTCATTACCTAAGAGCTTAAGGCATAGGAGAAATCTTGAAAGCGACTATGGCTGATCAACATAAAGAGAGGGTCTCACATAATAGCCTCTAGGTAAGATCATCCCGGTAAGACCATCTCGGCAGAGAAACCTATGGTAAACTCTGCTCAGCGAGTAAGGGTTCCACGCGGTCACCCCCTAAGAGCCTAAGGTTTGTGTGAAAGTCCGACAGCATTGGCAAGTAGCAAAAGATAAGAAGCAAAAATTAACTACAAAAAAGGCATTTCAGCAAAATAAAGAGGCTATAACTTTACTATCTCAAAAAATTACAGTTTTGGGGGTCTCGCCCCTTACATAGAATATCAAAAAGATAAAAATTACAAGGCAAAATGAGGCGGGAAGTCTTCAGGAAGAGCTGCCGTACTTCTCGCTGGAGGTGGCTTCGCTCTTGTTGGAGTACCTTAATCTGCTTCCGCTTGACGAGTCGTCCTCTCCCACGGGCTTTGGGATGGGCTTATACAACCAGAGAAGGATTTCACATGTTGTAAGCGTCTCGCCGCCTTCGTTCAAGAACCCTGAATCCCGCAGCACCAGGATCATGGTCCTGGAGGCTGCCTGGGCATCTTTATGCTTCATCACTTTTATTTCGTAGTTAGAGTATTGATGATGCAGGACCTTCTCGTCGGGCAGCGGCGGAACCAACACGTTGGCTTCCTGCGCTTTTTTGAGTTCAGCCTTCAATAAAGCGATCTCGCATCAGAGAGAAGCCTCTCGTGCGCTCGACAACTGGCCCTGTATGGAATATTACGAGGAATTTGAGGTTAGAACTAAAATGAAATTGCATGAAATTACAGCAAGATGAGAGGCCTTTGAAGATTGACATACCTCTACCACCGGGCAGATGGCGAGAAGCTTCTGGGAAGCCGCTAGATCGGCCTTCGGGGTGGCCACCTCTGCAACGGTGAAATCCCTTAATTTGAGCGCCTCGACAAGATTGCATTAGATGTTGATACTACGGCGCATAGTCATGTGCGCAAGCTCGAATGCGCACATCTATGCTCGAACGGATTTGTGGGCGAGAGCCCGGGTAGTCTCCTGGTCATATACACTAGCATCTACCCGGCTGTAAAGACCGAAGCCTAGCATGAAGGATTCGTCGGTGATTGTGTCTCGCTCCATCCAGGAGGGGAGGAGCAGCGAGATCGAGACCCGGTTGGCTTCAGGGTCCAATTGGAGCAGAGGCTAGCCCTCTTAATCTATGAACTTCTCACCGAGGCCAAAGTTCTGATGCCCTCTTGGCACCGTCTTGGTGGAGGTCTCTGTGGGGGTCTTGGCAGCCAGCCCAGCAACATCTGCTTCACCCACAGCAGATGGGGTCTTGGCGGGGGTCTTGGTCGGTGTCTTGGCGACGGACTTACCCTTGTCCATCTGAGACGGTTTTAATTTATTGGAAGTGGCCTAAGGAGCGCCGGGCTTCCCCTTCCCGACACTTTTTTGGGAAGAAGCGCCCAACTCCTGGCAGGCGAGAGAGGCTGACTTGGCGAGAGCTAGGTTTGTGGCGGAACCCCTAGCCTCGTCAAATGGCTGGTTGAGGGGGATCTCCCGCTCACCTGCGAAATCCATAAAAGACTAGTCTTAGAAATTTGAAGTAAAGATTAAATGGGTAACGCAGAAATGTACCTTTACCGACAGGAACTGGCGGGAGGGAGGCGACATCCCATCACAAGAACTTCATGTCAAAATTCTTGGTTCCGAAGAAGTCGAGGAGGGCGGTCTCTCACCCCCTCCAGTGTTGGAGGCCTATAGGTTGCCTCGTCATACTGAACCAGCGAGAGGGGTATGTTGTCGAAGTTCCTCGAGACGAAGATAAACCTTTGAGGCCAATCATGGTTCTTGTTGGCGAAACGCTGGTCTTCATCGACTGGCCTGAGAAGAAATCAACCCCTCTTTTAGTGCAGAAGTTGAACAACTTACAGGATGTTGGGTACATTGGAAAATGTGTACCAGATTTGAAGAAGCCTTACCTTACTCAATGATATGCATCAAGGTGTATTTGATGTTCTTTTGAGTTTATATGTGCAGGTTAAGTAAATGCAGGAATGCAGAAAAATTTCTAAGTCCATGTGTCGACACCAGGAGAAGCTGTGTCGACACTTATGAAGGCCTGTGTCGACACTGGAGAAAAGCTGTGTCGACACTTGGAGTTAATTGTGTCGACACTTGGAAAGGCTGTGTCGACACCAGAAGAAACTGTGTCGACATGCAGAGGCAGTGTCGACACATAGTGAAGCATTGTCGACATCAACTGTGTCGACACCAAGAGGCAGTGTCGACACACAGGAATATTTAGTCAACATCAACTGTGTCGACACCAAGAGGTAGTGTCGACACACATGAATACTTAGTCGACATCAATTGTGTCGACACCAAGAGGCAGTGTCGACACACTGAAGCTTAGTCGACATCAACTGTGTCGACACACAGGACAGGTGTCGACACACAGCAAAGTTTCAACTAAGTTAAAGAAGAAAAGTGTTTGTGTCGACACACAGAATCAATGTCAACACATTCTACAGAAGGCTATGTCGAGAAGCATTAATAGCAACAAAGGAGATGTGTCGACACCTCCAAGGCTTGTGTTGACACTTAGTTCACTTGTGTCGACACTTGGTCTACTTGTGTCGACACATGATGAAGTTCAGTCTCTACATTTTACTGACAGAGACAGAGTTCAAGATGTGACTGGATGACTTGACAGCTACCGTTACTAACCGGTCTACTGCAACTGTCAAAGCTGTCAGAAGTTTGTTAGAAACCGGATCAGTCGGTTACCATGGCAGAAGACTATATAAAGGCTTTCTCCTTCAACAGAAAGGGATTTGAAGAACTGATAGAAAAATTATATACACATATAGAAGAAGATTTTTGGAAGAAGTTCTAAGAAGAAAGTGGAGAGAGAGAGCTCAATCTATTGAAGTGCAGTTGCTGAACCAGGCTACTAAGGAGGATTCAGATTGTGATCTGAATATCAAGAAAGAAGCTGATTGAAGATCAACTTCACAGGAGATTCAACCCTACTAATTTTAGATTCAAGAAGCTTTGAAGAAAGCTAAGAGTGGTTGTTCTCTGCCATCAGTTTCTTCCAAGAACTGATCAAGAAACCATCCATCCCTTTTCTCTCTATATGGGTGGTGGTTAATTACTTTGTTAAATCAATTTTCTGTAGGATATATTCTAGATCTGAGCTGTAAGCCTGTATTTATAAAGGCTGAGTGTAGGAGAGTAATTTCTCTGAGTGGTAGGCCTTGTTGAAGGCTGAGGTAGGGCTGTGAGCCTGAGTTGTAGGAGATTGTGATCTTTGAGTGTAGGCCTTGTTGAAGACTGAGGTAGGGCAGTTTGCCTGAGCTGTAGGAGTGTGGACTCACTCTGAGTTGTAGGAGCCTTGTTGGGTTCTGAGCTGTAAGATCTGAGGATCTGAGGTGAAGAGAAAAAGTTAGGCCGAATCTAGCACACTGCTAGATAGGCGAAGGGGAAAGTGGATGTACCCAATACTTGGGGAACCACTATAAATCTTGTGCACTCTGTGATTGGATATATTTCTGTGATGTGTTTGCTATGTTAATAGTATAATCAACAGAAAACTAGAGTTTATTATCTGCCTTAGAATAAAAAGGATTTGAACCTATTCACCCCCCTCTAGGTGTATTAGGTTATCTTGAAACCAATTCTTTCAAGTGGTATCAGAGGGAGGTTACTCAAATAAGGACTTAACAGTCTGAGTTAGATCCATAAGGCAGATTCAAGATCAAGAAAATGAGTTCAGGAGAAAATCATAACAAACTAGGTTCTATGAAATTACCCATATGCAGGAAGGAGATATTTGGAATATGAAAAGAAAGGGTCAGGCTATTTATGGAGGCTTCTGATCCAAGGATCTACATTACAGTAAAGGAAGGTCCTTATATTCCAATGAAGTTGTCAATTCTAGATGCAAACCAAAGAATTCCCAAGAATTTTTCAGAAATGACTAAGGATGAGATCATCCTGACAACTATGGATAAAAGAGCCCAGAATATCATAGTAAGTGCCATAGATGATTCAACCTTTCAAAATTTGATTCACTGCAAGATCTCCAAGGAAATGTGGGATACTCTGATAGTCTACATGGAGGGTTCTGAAGAAGTCAGACAAGATAAAAAGTCTATGCTGAACCAGGAATATGAGAGTTTCAGACAAGGAAAGTCTGACAGTATAACTGAGTGTTATAAAAAGTTCTATAGGATAGTAAATGAGCTGATGTCCTATGGAAGAATCTTCAGTACATATGAACTGAATGATAAATTCCTAAGATACTTGACAAAGGATTGAGACACTAAGATTTGTACCATTAGGGAAGTGGCTAAACTTGTAGATATCTCTCCTCCAACTTTGTTTGGAAAATTGCTGTCATATGAGATGCAGCTGATGGTTAGGAAAGAGAAAGAGAAACGTGCAAAAGGGGAGCATAGAGAAAAGTCTGTGGCCTTCAAGGTTGAAGCCACTAGGAAGAATAAGAGGATGTCTCCATCACCTCCTAAGATAGTTGCTGAAATTGCTTCAGATAATTCAGACAACCAAAGTTCAGATAGCAGTGACTCAGATAAAGACTTTGCTGCCTTCACAAGGTAGTTTCAGAGATTACTGAAGAAGAAGCAGTGGAAGTCTAAGCCCTCCACATCTCAGCCTAAGGATGACTATTATCAAAAGAGGAAGTCATCCAGGAAGGACAGGAGCAGGTCTAAGCCAAGCAAATCTACAACATCAAAGATAGTTTGCTACTACTGTAATAGGCCTGGACATGTTGTGGCTGAGTGTCCAGATAAAAGAAAAGAGTCTATTGATAAAAAGAAGATTCAACACTAGAGTAAGAAGGAGAAATCCTTTGTTGCTAAGAAGGAGAAGAGCTTGACAGACCAATCATCTTCAGAGTCAGAATCTGAAGCTGAGGCATACATTGGTCTATATGTAGCAGATGAAGAAGATGAGTTTCTGCAAGTGCTGAACTCTATCTATGAACAAGAAGACCATCAGTGCAAGGGACTGATGGCTGTGTCAAAAGAAGACAAGTGCTAGGATCAGCCTGGTCCCAGTAAGGTACAATGTTTTTCTAGAAATTCAGATTGTAGTACTGAGTCAGAGTCAGTAACATCTGCATCAAGTGATGTGGATGGGTCTGAGTCTGAAGGTGATATTCATCAGCTGATAGATGAATATGGGGACTTGTTGCAGGCACTAAAGAAAAGCAAAAACCTGGCCAAAACTCAGGCTAAGGAAATTTCAGATCTTAAGATGGCTGCATCTGATTCAGAGAAGATGCTGGATCAAAAGTTGAATGAGATTGCCAGATTGAAAAACATAACTGTTATTCAAATGGGAACAATCACATTTAAAAATGATCAGATTAAAAGTCTGGAGAATAGACTTCAGAAAGAAAAGGAGATTGTAGCTAGTTTTTCTAAACCAAAATCTGTATTACCCTTGATTGATGAGTTTGTGTCTCAAAAGGGTAAGGCTAGATTAGGGTTTAAAAGAACTGCATGAATTGCTAAGTCCAATTCTAAAGGCAAAGCCCCAGCACAGAACAATAGATCTGCTGCTAATAATTCAGCTAAAGTTGTACCTAAACAAAGGTATAATAAGTTTGAGTGCTGGTGCTGTGGCAAGATATGCCACTTTGCCTTAGACTGTTGGCATAATATCAGTGTCAAGGAGAGTAGCAGTCTGCCTGTTAGAAAAGCTGCAGGAAGATTTGTTAAAGTTCAGACTAACTTGCACCAAGGACCCAAAAGTTATTTGGGTTCTAAGGTTAAGTAGTCCGTGTTGCAGGTAAGTCCAAGTTGCCATGCCCCTATATGGTACTTGGACAGTGGATGTTCCAAACACATGACTGGAATAAGGGGATTGCTGAAGGACTACTCACCTATGCTGAATGGACCTAAAGTAATCTTTAGTGGTTCTGAAAAGGGAGTCATCAAAGGTTTTGGTAACATTTCTAATAACTCAGTTACAATCACTTAAGTGGCCTATGTAAAGGGTTTGAAACACAACCTAATTAGCATAAGTCAGCTGAGTGATTTAGGTTATGACATTTCATTTGTCAAGAATGGTTGTCATATAAAAAGGTCAAGTGATCAAAAGGTCATATTGACAGGATATAGAAAAAGAAATGTGTACTGTCTTAACTTTGATTGTGAGAACAATGTTTCTCTTATTTATCTTGTAGCTGATGAGAGAGCCTCTCATTATGTTAAATGGCACAAGAGCCTGGCCCATCTTAACTACAAGACTATTGGCCAACTCTTTAGCAAAAAGTTAGTGAGGAATGGTCCTTAAGTTAAGTGTATAAAGGATGTGATATGCTCAGCTTATCAAAAAGGCAAGCAGACCAAATCCTCCTTTCATAGCCTTGAAAATAAGGATTCAGTGAGGTGTCTATACCTATTGCATATGGATCTATTTGGTCCTATGCCAGTTCATAGTCTAGGTAGGAAGGTCTACACTTTTGTGGTGGTAGATGACTATTCTAGATATTCATGGGTGTTCTTTTTGAGATAAAAATATGAAACCCCAAGTGTTTTATATAGTTTTGTCAAACAAATTCAGAATGAGCTGGATAGTACAGTGGTCAAAATTAGAAGTGACCATGATACTGAATTTCAATCTGAAAGTATGACAAGACTGTGTGAAGAATTTGAGATTTTTCAAGAATTCTCCTCACCTAGAACACCACAACAAAATGGTATTGCTGAAAGGAAGAATAGAACACTGGTTGAGGCTGGTAGAACTCTATTGCGTGACACTTCTCTCCCAGAATATTTCTGGGCTGAGGCAGTAAAAACTGCATGTCATGTGATCAATAGGGCTTCTATCACCAAAAGCCACAAAAAGACTCCCTGTGAGATTATGAAGGGTAGAAAACCAAACTTATCCTATTTTAGGATCTTTGGTTGCAAGTGTTATGTCCTTAACAATGGCAAGTCTTATCTAACTAAGTTTGCTGTCAAATCCCAAGATGGGATATTTGTTGGGTACAACAACAATAGTAAGACTTATATGGTCGACAACTTGATTACTCAAGTTGTAGAAGAGTCTGTACATGTTGTCTTTGATGAAACAAGACTTATTAACAATGAGTTGCCAAGTAGTTCTTGCAGTTCTACAGGTATAAATGAGAGAATGGACAAGCTTACCATTACAAAAGATTCAACTGCAAATCAGGAAGTGGAAAATGGTGGCTGCTGTCCAGGGGGAGTACAAGACTCTCCAGATGCTGATGAAAACCAAGAGATGCAGCATAATGAAGAGACTGGAGGTGTTCAACCTGAAGATAGACTACCTCCAGCTATTAGACACTTAAAGGATCATCCAGCAAATCAGATAATTAGTGATCCAAGACAAGGAGTACAAACAAGGAGCATGAATCTGAACACAGTTCTTTGCTCTAGCTTCTTATCTTAAGTGGAACCCAAGAAATTTGAAGAAGTTGTTCTAGTCCCACATTGGATTGATGCCATGCAAGAGGAGCTGAATCAGTTTAGAAGGTGTAAGGTCCGGAAGTTAGTTCCTAAACCAAAAGACCACAACAACATTGGAACAAAGTGGATCTTTAGGAACAAACTGAATGAGAGTGGGATCATTGTGAAGAACAAAGCAAGACTTGTTGCAAAAGGATACAGGCAGGAAGAGGGTATTGACTTTGATCAAACCTTTGACCCAGTAGCAAGACTGGAAGCAATTAGGATGTTCCTTGCTTATGCAGCATATCAAGGATTCAATGTATTCCAAATGGATGTAAAATCAGCATTCCTAAATGGAAATCTAAAAGAAGAAGTCTATGTAGAGCAACCCTCAGGTTTTGTTGATTCTCTCAAACCTGATTATGTTTATAGACTTAGGAAAGATTTATATGAGTTAAAGCAAGCCCCAAGGGCCTGGTATAAAACCATGTCTACTTTCCTCATTGAGAACAAATTCTCAAGGGGGAAAATAGATAATACTCTATTCCTTAGGGAATCCAAAGGAAAGATAATCCTAGTCCAAATATATGTTGATGACATAACATTTGGGTCTACTGAAAGTAACCTTTGTAGAAAGTTTGCAAAATTTATGTAACGGAAATTTGAAATGAGCAGTATGGGAGAACTTAAGTTCTTCTTGGGTCTCCAAGTAAGACAGACTGAAGATGGCTTGTCAATATCTCAGTCTAAGTTCACCCAGGAGTTAATTAAGAAGTATGATATGGAATCATCCACTACCATGAGAACTCCAATGAGGACAAATGTGTCTCTAAGCAAAGATGATGCAGGGAAACCTGTAGATGAAACTTTGTATAGAGGGATAGTTGGCTCCCTCCTATATCTGACTGCTAGTAGACCAGATATCATGTATGCTACATGTGTCTGTGCTAGGTACCAATCCTGCCATAAAGAATCTCATCTTACTGTTGTCAAAAGGATTTTGAGATATCTTAAGGGCCCACTTAATCTAGGATTTTGGTACCCTAGGAATGGAGATTTTCTACTGACATGCTATTCAGATGCAGACTTTGCAGGTTGCAAAAAAGATAGAAAAAGCACTACAGGCACCTGTTAATTTCTAGGAGGAAGATTGGTGTCTTGGAGCAGTAAGAAGCAGACTAGTGTGACAATTTCCACAGCTGAGTCTGAATATGTGGCAACAGGAAGTTGCTGTGCACAGCTGTTGTGGATTCAGCACCAGCTAGAAGACTATGATATTCAGATAAGTAGAACACCTTTGCTTTGTGATTCTACAAGTGCTATTTCTATTGCTAATAATCCTGTTTCACACAGTAGGACTAAGCATATAAAAATTAGATACCATTTTCTTAGAGAACATGTAGAGAAAGAGAACATCTCACTAGAATTTCTCAAAATAGATTATCAAATTGCAGATATGTTTACTAAGCCTCTAGATGAAACTAAATTCAATAAGTTTAAAATTGAATTAGGAGTGTTGAACATAGATTAGTTTAACAAAATTGGCTAAGTAAAACTGTGTCGACATATCCAGCAAAACGGTGTCGATACAGAGAAGTGGTGTCGACATTCCAGAAAAGTGGTGCCGACACATAGTAGTTGGTGTCGACATTCCAGGAAAGTGGTGTCGACACATCTAGAGAATCGGTGTCGACACTTCAGAGAAGTGGTGTTGACACATACAGGTCAACACCGTTGTCGAGACTTAAGTAGTCTGTTTTGACATTTTCAACAGTGTCGACACATTAAGAGATTGTTGACGCGACTTTTGACCTTCATTACTTATAAAGGTATATATAGGTCAACACCATATTCTGTCGACACATTCTCCTTATTTTCGAGACCAAAACCCCATGTCGACAACTTCTCTCTTCTTAATCCAAGCTTTCACTCAACCCTAATGGCGCCGAAGCTAGAAGATAATGTCAATGAAGGCTATGAGCTGGTACGCAACGCCTTTGATCAAGCGGAACCTGAGATTAAAGCCGTAGTAACCCTAATTGCTGAGAATGGGTTAGAATTCTTAGTTTCTGAACTAACTAAGATTTGGAAGAAAGAAATACTAGAATTCTTTGGTGCTGCTACCCTAGATCAAACTGGACTCAAAATTAGATCCACAGTCCATGGATTAAATGTGAATATCACCCAGAAGAGTTTAAGGAAAGTTCTTCATCTGCCAAGAACACAAGAAGAAGAAGATGTACCCACATCTAAGCTAAGAGAAGCACTTCAATGGTGTGGACTGGATTCCAACATGAAGATTGGCTCAACTTTGAACAGGAAAGGCATGAATATGCAAGGGAAGTTCTTGTCTGAAGTAGTTGGCAAAGTGATTCTCTATAAGCCAGGGGGGCATGATAGGATTTCTGCCTATATGTTCAGCCTTATGACCAGAATCATCTACAACCTAACTATAGATTGATCATTAGTAATTTTTGAAAAGATTAAGGAAAGTCTGAAGAAGCCAAATCTGGGAAGGATAATGAGTTTATATTTAGCTGTAACGATACCTGAAGTGATAGAACAGTCAACTGGGACTAAGATAAATCACATGAGAAGGATGGACATCAGGATTATATCCAGATAGGATAGGGTATTAACTAAGGACATGCCTGATGAGGAGAGGCAGGAGATTCCTGAACAATCTACAACACAAGATATTCCTGCACAAGATACTACAAATGGTGCACAAGTGTAGGGGGAGCCTCATGTTGAGAAAGAGCCAACTCACTTGGAAAGTGAAATGCTACCCAAACAATACTTGAGGTAATACATGAGGTTAATCAATCAATTCTTAATGATAAGGATGAAATTCTAACTGAATCTTTGATTGATGTTGATCAGCCAACTCAATTACATAGTCAAGAACAAGATGATATCATGGAGGATACATCTGCTACTGATAATGCTCCAGAGATAAGAGTATCTCCAGTCCCTACTCAACAAGAGTTCACTCTTGAAGAGTTGTTCCCTGATTTATGACAGACTGAGTTTGAGAGGGAGAAAGCAGATGTTGAGGGGGAGCAAGTTAACCTTGAGAAGGAGCAAGTTAGTACTGTGGGTGAGGAGCAAGGGTCTCAGGGGGAGAACACAAGGACTGAGGAGCAAGGAACTCAGGGGTAGCTACCTAGAACTGAACAGGTATTGCCTTCTAGTCCTAACGATAGAGTTGATATAGCTAGTACCTCAGCATCTGAGGATGAAGAAGCTACAAGAGCTAAGAAGAGGAAGCTAATGGTCTTCAAAAGGAGAAGCCAAAGCTACAAGAAGGCATTACAATCTGCTGCTCCACAATCTGCCCCAACAACTGATTATAGCTCCTTATTAGTCTCATTGCAAGTAAAGTTGGATGAACAAAGGATTGCCATGGAGAAGTATCTGGATGAGACCCACAAAGATCTATAACTCTCCTTGGCTACAGATATAAAATCAATAAGATTTGAAGTCAATCAGCATAAGAAGGAAATGACTGATTGCTTTCACAAATGAGGAAATGCTGTGGTTTTCCTAGCCACACATCAAGAAAAGATCAAGACTTAAGTTGATGATATAGCTATGAAGCAAGGCTATGTTTTAGAGAATCAACTTAGAATGAATGATAATCTGACAGAATCATATAATGTGATTGATACAAAAATGAAGAATCTTGTTACTGCTCAAACTAAGGAAAAGGCTAAAGCCAAGATAGATTTTGATAAGCAATTACAGGAAGGCCTAGCTGCTGTAAAAACAGCTATTGAGCAATCTCAAAAAGACCATTTTTGGACAGTTGCTGAAGTTAAAGGCATTCTATAAAGATGATGTTAATTTTCTGGATGAACAAGTAGATCTCAAAAGGATGACCTCAGGCATCATGTTGCTAGAGAAGTCATAAAGGGGGAGAGAGTATTAGTCAAAGCTGGATCTGATCATGCTAAATGGATATCTAATAATATCAGAGCCACACTTGGATATCCACCCCTCTGTGATGATGACAATGTGGCTGAGTCTGGTATACAACCTGCTTACTTAAAATGGGTTCAAGCTGAAGTTGCTCAAGTTATCTATCCTCCAGCTGATTTTGAGATGATTCACCAAGAAGTACAGTCTATGTACAGCCCTCCAGAAGGTGCTCAAAATATTATCCTTGAGAAAGTAGACAAGCCAGTGTCAGAGGAAGTTTTGAACAAAGAGCAAGAAACTCTATTATCTAAGAAAAGATTCAGAGAACAGGCAGAGTTGAAGCCTGATTTTGAGCAGTGGAGTACAATCTCCAGGAACATTATACTGACTACTTGGAAAGCTGTAAATGATAAGTCCCATGATAGGGGAAAATGATACTCTGCACAATAATGTCAAAAGTATGAAGCCAGGCAAGAAGCCATAGTTCAATATAGAAGAAGGGCTAAAGCTGGGAAGCTACCTCCTAATGCTCAGGAGCCTAGCAAATATTTCCCTAAGCCTTTTCATTATTTTGAAAGACAAAGAATAAGGGCTGAAGAGCAAAAGAAGAAAGATCTAAAGGGCAAGAAGCCACCTGATGACACTGATGCTCCAGTACAAGCCAAGGTCCAATCAGGCAAAGGCATAGTCATCAGGGAGCTAGAGCAGCCTTAGATTAGATTTACTAGATTTTACAACTTTGTAATCTTTAGTTATTAAAATCTATGTAAACTTTTGATTAAAGAAGCTTTTGAAGTTGAAATAAAACAATGTTTAATGCTCATTGTGTTAGCATTATTATTCTGTGATGATATCCTATATATGTTTTGTTTAGAAATTATCCTGTCATATAATGTTGTTATACATCATAATGTGTATTTGTTATGAATGGTGTATATCATTGACTAAGGGTTATGACTTCTCCAAATAGGGGGAGATTGTTGGGTACATTGGAAAATGTGTACCAAATTTGAAGAAGCCTCATCTGTAACACCCCCTATCCGTCGCATAGCATATAGCAGTAGGTCCGGCCGGGACCCGACGCCGTATGCCACAGACAGACCGAGTGATTACTCATGGAAACCATCCAACCAATCATAACGTCCTACACATAGCATTCTAGCGGAAGCAGTTTATAAAAGTTGCAAACAAGAACCCAGCACTAACATGAATGTCCACTAATACCAAAAAGGAATGTTGCAAATACACCAGTACAAGCTTTAAGGCCTTACAAAAATTGTTCACTTCATATTACATGTTTTACAAACCACGACACGCAGGCCGGTCATACATGAAGTAAAACAGTAAACACTCCAATTAGGCCTTCGAGGGTCGGCTTCGCAAAAAGGGCTTTAGCCCGCTATTGACCGCTTGGTCCAGCAGCACCTGCAAGCAACAAACCAACGCCCGGTGGCAAAATAAGGAAACGGTCAGCAATGCTGACCAAATTATAACGATCCCGCCCCTAACTCGGGGCGGCGATGCTCCTTTCCTGCATTTCATTAGCATAAGCGAGCAATATAATATTTTCACTTCATCACAGACGTTGGCTCGCACGGCCACACGCCCCGTGCTCTCAGGGCACATTCTCGATGAACCGGTCGATGTCACGTCAATTAAAGCCATAGACATTCCGGACACACCACTGCCACTTTGACGGCCAAACCTATGAGCATTTTGTCTTCTTGGCCTGGGTCACGACAATTTAAGCCATCGACCGCCGAAGACCCTAATCTATGCCAACAGCAAGTGCCACGCACCCTTAGGTCTCTTTAACCGAACGACATAGAACGGGTACGATTCCATCTAACCCGTGCTCACATCGCAACGACAATTTAAGCCATTTGCGCGGGTCAAACTTCCCCCGAGTCCCATTTCCATCACAATTCACATAACCCGGTTATGTTCAAGTTGGCTCTCAGGCCACCAAGTTGGCAAGATCACGCATCCGCTCAGTTTTCCGGGTGCACCTTTGGGTTAATCCCCATGGCTCCCTGTTGCAATCTACCGTGTAGAAAACTCGAAAAACAACCAATAGCACGGAGTCTTCTCCGGCATTATGCAATGCAACATCACCGATCCAGACCAACATGTCCGGGTAGGCTTCACACATCATGCCTATGCCCGTTCTCGCTTACGGACTCTAAACAACGGGGACTTCATATATCTACCCGAAGGAACGCCTCCAACTCACCGCAAACTCGCGAGTGCGGGCTTCCTATGCAAAGAAGGAGAGCTACTCATGCTCAAGAAGAGAATCGTTACCCTAGCGTTCCTCTTTGGCGCCATGGAAAAGTAAGTGGATGAAAAGTACCGCACTAGCTTTGCCTCCGTGGATCCGGAGTCGGCTCGCGATTCGGAGCTTCGAAGCTCCACCAATGGCCGGATCTAGCTTCTTCTTCCTTCCTTGGCTCTCCTCTCTTTCTAAGATTTAGAAAGACAACCACTCATCAAAAATGAGGGTTTCTATGGCCCAATCCCGGGTATATCCCTTCAGGAACAACCCCCAGACGTTGGATCATCAAATAAAGAAACGAACGGCTTTGATTCGGGACTAAAATGCCCAATCTGGACCGCACATGGCCTGACACACGCCCGTGTCCAGGGCCGTGTGCCTCATTCGCCGTCAAAATCGGCTCGCCTGGAACAACACAAGGGTATCGAACACGCCCGTGTTCGACCTGACACGCCCGTATTCCACCTGACACGGCCGTGTGGCCGGCCGTGTACCACCATCGTTTTTCCCCGAAAACAACCCGAGCACTGCACGGGTTCTAGGACACGCCCGTGTCCTTACCCGTGTCACCTCAACACGCCTGGGCTCCTGGCCGTGTTCACGGTCTCGACACTCGACACTTCGTCGAGCGAAGATCGTCGACCTGACGACACGGCCTTGGAAACGCCCGTGTCCTAGGCCGTGTGCCTTGTCTCGACACAACGTCGAGCAAAATATCGACTCCCCGGGACGAGTGTCGACACGGGTCGATACGCCCTACGACATGCCCGTGTCGCAGGCCGTGTGCCATGTCTCGACACTTCGTCAAATGCTGAGTGTCGACTTCGCGGGCTAAGTGTCGATACGGGTCGACACGCCCGTGTCGCAGGCCGTGTGCCCAGTCTCGACACAATGTCGAGATCAAAATGTCGACTTACCGGCTAAGTGTCGAGACAAGCTTGACACGCCCTGGGACACGCCCGTGTCCCAGGCCGTGTGCCTGCAGCCAGAACCCAAAGTTGGCCCAAAACGTCCCCCGTCGCTCTTTGAGTTTCGGGGCGTTACAACTCTCCCCCTCTTAAAAGAATTTCGTCCACGAAATTATATAAAGGAAAGACATGTACAAAACCAAAATTTGTACCTGAGCGGAACAACTCCGGATACTCGTCAAGCATGTTCTGCTCTCGCTCCCAAGAGAGCTCCTCACGACCGCAATTGTGCCACCGGACCTTGACCATCCTGATCTCTTTATTGCGTAGCCGCTTGACCTCCGAGTCCTCAATCCGCACGGGCTTGACCTTTGTCGTCAGCCCACTATCCACCGGCACTTGATCAACCGCGATCACTTGCGCAGGCTCTTGCATCGCCTTCCGAAGCACCGAAATATGGAATACATCATGTAATCCACCAAGCTCCACTGAAAGCTTCAACCGATAGGCTGCTTCACCAACTCGCTTCAGAACCTCAAATGGCCCAAGGTACCTCGGGCTTAGCTTTTTCAATAGCCGCACCCGCGAGACACCCTTGAACGGCTTGATCTTTAAGTATACACAGTCGCCCACAGCGAACTCCACGTTCCTGTGCTTGACATTATAGTACTTTGCTTGCCGGTCCTGAGCGATAAGCAACCTCTCCCGAATGGTTCTCACCAAAGAAGTAGCATCCTCCACTTCTAATCGCTTATACAACTTTGACTCACCCGTTTCTAACCAAGACAACGGCGTGCGACATTTTCTACCATATAGGGACTCAAAGGGCGCCATTTGAATACTCGCTTGGTAGCTGTTGTTGTATGCGAACTCTACCAAATAAAGGTGGTCTTCCCACTGCTTTCCAAAATCCAAGACACACATGTGAAGCATGTCTTCCATAGTTCTATTGACCCTCTCGGTCTGCCCATCCGTTTGCGGATGGAAGGCTGTGCTGAATTTCAACTTTGTCCCCAACATTTGTTGCACTAGCCTCCAATCATTGGACGTGAACCGCCCATCTCGGTCACTCACGATGCTGCGGGGCACACCATGAAGCCGTACTATGTTATCTACATAAATTTTTGCCAACTTCTCCACCGGGTCATCCTTCCTATGCGGAATAAAATGCGACACCTTCGTTAGCCGATGAACAACCACCCAAATGACGTCATTCCCCTTTTGCGACCTTGGCAAACCGTGCACAAAGTCCATAGAGATGTCATCAAATTTCCACTCCGGAATAGGCAAGGACTTAAGAAATCCTCCCGGCTTTTGGCACTCCGCCTTCACCAAGGCGCAAGTTTGGCACTTCGCTACGTATAGCGCCACATCCTTCTTCAATCCCGGCCACCAAAACAGTTTCTTCACATCACGGTACATCTTCGTGCTCCCCGGGTGAATCGAGTACTTGGTATGGTGTGCCTCGTACAACAACTCCACCCACAAATTGCCCACACTTGGGACGCACAGACGACCGTCTTTCCAAAGTAATCCGTCCTCCACGACGAATTGGGAATTTGACCCATCCAGAGCCTCTACCATGAACTGCTTCATATGAGCATCCATATCCAAAGCCTGTCGAATACGATCAGCCAGGTCATATTGGACTTCAGTCCAATTCAGAACTTCTTCAGCACATGATTGCTTATCCACACAAACAATCTCCAATGCCTCCAACTCCCGCACCAACAGCTCATCATGCACCGATAGCCAATTGGCTTGAGCTGGGGCTCGGCGACTCAACGCGTCCGTAACCGCATTACCCTTAACAGGAACGTAGTGGATCTTGAATGTATAGTCCCCCAAGAACTCCATCCATCTACGCTGCCACATATTCAGATCCTTCTGATCAATCAGATACTTCAGGCTCTTATGATCGGTGTAGATATCAATCCTCACACCGTACAAATAGTGTCTCCACAGCTTCAAGGCAAAAATCACGGACGCTAAATCCAAGTCATGGACTGGATAATTCCTCTCGCGCACCTTTAGCTGTCTCGAGCCATAAGCTATCACGCTTCCGTGTTGCAGTAGCACGCAACCCAAATCACTGCCCGAAGCATCGCTATAAATCTCATAGCCTTCGGTCCCACATGGCGAACTCAATACAGGCGCCGTGGTCAACCGACACTTCAACTCCTCAAAAGCTCGCGCGCACTCCGGCGTCCAAACGAACTTGTGCTCCTTCCTCGTCAAAGTAGTGAGAGGTAACGCTATCCGCAAGAAGTTCTCTACGAAGCGCCTATAATAGCCGGCAAGCCCCAGAAAGCTCCGGACTTCCGCTACCGTAGCAAGCTCAGGCCACTCCCGTATCGCAACGATCTTCGCCGGATCCACAGCAATACCCTCTCCACTTACTATATGACCGAGGAACGCCACTGAGGATAACCAAAACTCGCACTTCGAGAACTTGGCATACAGTTGATTCCTCCTTAGCGTCTCCAAAACCAAATGAAGATGCTTGAAGTGATCTTCCTCACTTTGCGAGTACACCAAAATATCGTCGATGAAGACGATCACAAAATGGTCCAAGTACTCCCTGAAAGTCCTGTTCATCAAATCCATGAACACTGACAGCGCATTAGTCAGCCCAAACGGCATGACCGTAAACTCATAATGCCCGTATCTTGTACTAAACGCTGTCTTCAGGATATCACTCTCCCTTATTCGCAGCTGATAGTACCCAGCCTTGAGATCCAACTTCGAGTACACCGTCGACCCGACTAACTGATCAAAAAGATCATCAATCCGGGGGATCGGGTACTTGTTCTTCTCCGTCACCTTGTTGAGCTCCCAATAATCAATACATAGCCTCAAGCTTCCGTCCTTCTTCTTAACGAAGAGGACCGACGCGCTCCAAGGCAAAGAACTTGGGTGCACATACCCTTGCTCCAACAACTCTTACAGTTGAACTTTCAGCTCCGCCATTTCCTTAGGCGCTAGTCGATAAGGAGATCGTGACACAGGCTTTGCACTTGGCACTAGCTCAATCGTAAAATCTATCTCCCGTTGAGGCGGGGCTCCAGGAAGATCTGCGGGGAACACATCAGGGTATTACGATACCACTGAAATACAATCCAACGCGGGCTTCGGCTTTGCAACCTCCACTAGTGTAAAGAACAGTTCTGCATCGGCACGAACCGCCTTCACCACCTGAAGAGCAGACATCAACGTCTTGCTCGACCCCTTTAAGTCCGTAAAAGTCGTCTCACGACTTGCTCCCAGCTTGAATTCCTTGCGACCGCAGTCAATATAGGCCTGCTGCTCCGAGAGCCAGTCCATGCCAAATATAACGTCGAACTCCACCAACGGAAGTAACGACGCCTACAGATCGAACTCCTGATTCCCAATACGAATCGTAACATCGCAGATCCTATCCGCGCGCATCGAACACCCATTGGGCAACAACACATCCAACTTATCCTTCGCCATCGAAGAAGGGACTCCGATGCATGATATAAATCCCTCGGACAAGAAGGAGTGTGAAGCTCCCGTATCGAAGAGTGCTCTTGCCGGATTTTCACAAATCAAAACAAATCCTAAACAAGCAGTGGTAAGGTAACATGTACATAACAAGTATTTAAAGAAATTGACTTGCTATAAATTAAAACGTACCTGTCACCACATCAACCTGTTTGATGGCCTCCTGTTGGCCAAGAATATACACCCTTGGTTGGGCCGGAGCATAGTGGGACGCAGTTGACTCCAATGCCTTGCCCTTCTCTTCATAAGTCACTCCCGACCTTCTCTCGGACTTAGGACGTCCGCTCCAACAGTCACGGGCAAAGTGCCCCATCTTTCCACAAGTAAAACACGTGCCTGGGGTCCGACTCGTAGTCGCCCCAGAAGCGCCAGGAGCTGGACCCGAAGTTCTATGCTTCTTGAAAGTCCTCCGATAGCCGGACTTTGAAGTAGTCGGCACTTTGAATTCAGATTTCTTCTCACCCAAGCTTTTCTTTGCTTGTACATTCTTCATGTCCTTCTCCAAGGACCGGGCAGTATTGACCAAGGTTAAGAAACCCTGCGTCATCGGCCCCGAGAGTAGTAATCTCAACTCATCTCTCAAGCCTTCGTAGAATCGATTCGTTTTGCGCTCCTCATCCGCGATGGTGGAGCTAGCATATCGACTCAAACGAGTAAACTCGTGGAGATATTCATCCACGCTCCTCTTACCCTGAACCAACTTCAGAAACTCATTCTCCAACGCTATCTTCTGCGTCGAAGGGAGGTATCGAGCCAAGAATAATCTCGAGAACTCCTCCATCGAGACATCAACAAGTTGCCTACCTCTCAATAAGTGCAGCTCCAAACCTTCCCACCACATTCTCGCTTCACCGTCTAGAAGGAACGTAGCGATGGTGGTCATTTGCCACTCCTCCATCTCCGTTGCTGTCATGACTCTCTTCACCCTGGAGAGCCAGTCTTTAGCTTGAGATGGGGTTCCCAACCCCGCGAATACCGGAGGGTTAAAGCTCATTACATGCTTAAGCTGTCTCTCGGCTACCCTCCTTGGCACCACCGGCTCCACTAACACCTGTTCCACTCTCCTCGGCTCAGCCTCTTGCAGCGGTACCTGCTCCATCGCAGGAGCGGGCTGCTGCGTTTGCCTTGCAGGCTGCGCATTTATCACGACCAACACTGCTTCGGCCACCAATCGTATGTTCTAAGCCGAAAGAGGTGTTGCAGGAGCAACATCTGGTGCACTGCTAGCCTCAGAAACTCGGCGTTTCGACGACCCAACACCACTTCTGGTCACCTATAGTGGTACAAAACACCGTTAAGCGACCATATAAAATTGCAAACAGCAATTATAGGAACACGCAGGTTCCTCAAGCACGTGTATTTTCATTTCTAAGTGGACATTCATGATTTCTTTTACTGTTATAACGATGACGCACACAATGTGCTCACCACCCCTTAAAAAGAATTAGCCCACGAATTCATTTTAAGCCCGACCAAAACCAGTAGTCTGATACCAAATTGTAACACCCCATATCCGTCGCATAGCATATAGCAGTAGGTCCGGCCGGGGCCCGACGTCGTATGCCACAGACAGACCGGGTGGTTACTCATGGAAACCATCCAACCAATCATAACGTCCTACACAGAGCATTCTAGCGGAAGAAGTTTATAAAAGTTGCAAATAAGAACCCTACACTAAAGCATGAATGTCCACTAATACCAAAAAGGAATATTACAAATACACCAGTACAAGCCTTAAGGCCTTAAAAAAATTGTTCACTTCATATTACATGTTTTACAAACCACGGCACGCAGGCCGATCATACATGAAGTAAAACAATAAACACTCCAATTAGTCCTTCGAGGGCCGGCTTCGCAAAAAGGGCTTTAGCCGGGTATTGACCGCTTGGTCCAGCGGCACCTGCAAGCAACAAACCACCGCACGGTGGCAAAACAAGGCAACAGTCAGCAATGCTGACCAAATTATAACAATCCCGCCCCCAACTCGGGGCGGCGATGCTCCTTCCCTATATTTCATTAGCATAAGCGAGCAATATAATATTTTCACTTCATCACATATGTTGGCTCGCACGGCCACACGACCCGTGCTCTCAGGGCACATTCTCGATGAACCGGTCGATGTCACGTCAATTAAAACCATAGACATTCCGGACTCACCACCGCCACTTTGAAGGCCAAACCTATGAGCATTTTGTCTTCTTGGCCTGGGTCACGACAATTTAAGCCATCGACCGCCGAAGACCCTAATCTATGCCAACGACAAGTGCCACGTACCCTTAGGTCTCTTTAACCGAACGACATAGAACGAGTACAGTTCCATCTAACCCGTGCTCACATCGCAACGACAATTTAAGCCATTTGCGCGGGTCAAACTTCCCCCGAGTCCCATTTCCATCACAATTCACATAACCCGGTTATGTTCAAGTTGGCTCTCAGGCCACCAAGTTGGCAAGATCACGCATCCGCCCAGTTTTCCGGGTGCACCTTTGGGTTAATTCCCAAGGCTCCCTATTGCAATCTACCGTGTAGAAAACCCGAAAAACAACCAATAGCACGGAGTCTTCTCCGGCATTATGCAATGCAACATCACCGATCCAGACCAACATGTCCGGGTAGGCTTCACACATCATACCTATGCCCGTTCTCGCTTACGGACTCTAAATAACGGGGACTTCACATATCTACCCGAAGGAATGCCTCCAACTCACCGCAAACTCGCGAGAGCGGGCTTCCTATGCAAAGAAGGAGAGCTACTCATGCTCACGAAGAGAATCGTTACCCTAGCATTCCTCTTTGGAGCCATGGAAAAGTAAGCGGATGAAAAGCACCGCACTAGCTTTGCCTCCGTGGATCCGGAGTCGGCTCGCGATTCGGAGCTTCGAAGCTCCTCCAATGGCCGGATCTAGCTTCTTCTTCCTTCCTTGGCTCTCCTCTCTTTCTAAGATTTTAAAAGACAACCACTCATGAAAAGTGAGGGTTTCTATGGCCCAATCCCGGGTATATCCCTTCAGGAACAACCCCCAGCCATTGGATCATAAAATAAAGAAACGAACGGCTTTGATTCGGGACTGAAATGCCAAATCTGGACCGCACACGGCCTGGAACACGCCCGTGTCCAGGGCCGTGTGCCTCATTCGCCGTCAAAATCGGCTCGCCTGGAATAACACATGGGTATCGAACACGCCCGTGTTCGACCTGACATGCCCGTGTTCCACCTGACACGACCGTGTGGCCGGCCGTGTACCACCATCATTTTTCCCCGAAAACAACCCGAGCACTGCACGGGTTCTAGTACACACCCGTGTCCTTACCCGTGTCACCTCAACACGCCTGGGATCCAGGCCGTGTACACGGTCTCGACACTCGACACTTCGTCGAGCGAAGATCGTCGACCTGACGACACGGCCTTGGACACGCCCGTGTCCTAGGCCGTGTGCCTTGTCTTGACACAACGTCGAGCAAAATGTCGACTCCCTGGGCGTGTCGCAGGCCGTGTGCCATGTCTCGACACTTCATCGAACGCAGAGTGTCGACTTCGCGGGCTAACTGTTGATACGAGTCGACACGCCCTGCGACACGCCCGTGTCGCAGGCCGTGTGCCCAGTCTCGACACAATGTTGAGATCAAAATATCGACTTCCCGGCTGAGTGTCGACATAAGCTTGACACGCCCTGGGAAACGCCCGTGTCCCAGGCCGTGTGCCTGCAGCCAGAACCCAAAGCTGGCCCAAAACGTCCCCCGTCGCTCTTTGAGTTTTGGGGCGTTACATCATCTTACTCAATGATATGCATCAAGGTGTATTTGATGTTCTTTTGAGTTTATATGTGCAGGTTAAGTAAATGCAGGAATGCAGAAAAATTTCTAAGTCCATGTGTCGACACCAGGAGAAGCTGTGTCAACACTTATGAAGGCCCGTGTCGACACTGGAGAAAAGCTGTGTCGACACTTGGAGTTAATTGTGTCGATACTTGGAAAGGCTGTGTCGACACCAGAAGAAACTGTGTCGACATGCAGAGGCAGTGTCGACACACAGTGAAGCATTGTCGACATCAACTGTGTCGACACACAGGAATACTTAGTCGACATCAACTGTGTCGACACCAAGAGGCTATGTCGACACACATGAATACTTAGTCGACATCAATTGTGTCGACACCAAGAGGCAGTATCGACACACTGAAGCTTAGTCGACATCAACCGTGTCGACACACAGCAATGTTTCAACTAAGTTAAAGAAGAGAAGTGTTTGTGTCGACACACAGAATCAGTGTCGACACATTCTACAGAAGGATGTGTCGAAAAGCATTAACAACAACAAAGGAGATGTGTCGACACCTCCAAGGCTTGTGTCGACACTTAGTTCACTTGCGTCGACTCTTGGTCTACTTGTGTCGACACATGATGAAGTTCAGTCTCGACATTTTGCTGACAGAGACAGAGTTCAAGAAGTGACTGGATGACTTGACAGCTGCCGTTACCAACCGGTCTACTGCAACTGTCAAAGCTGTAAGAAGTTTGTTAGAAAACGGATCAGCCGGTTACCATGGAGGAAGACTATATAAAGGCTTTCTCCTTCAATAAAAAGGGATTTGAAGAACTGATAGAAAAAATATATACACATACAGAAGAAGATTTTCGGAAGAAGATTTAATAAGAAAGTGGAGAGGGAGAGCTCCATCTACTGAAGTGCAGTTGCTGAACTAGGCTGCTAAGGTGGATTCAGATTGTGATCTGAATATCAAGAAAGAAGCTCATTGAAGATCAACTTCACAGGAGATTCAACCCTACTGAGTTCAGATTCAAGAAGCTTTGAAGAAAGCTAAGAGTGGTTGTTCTCTGCCATCAGTTTCTTCCAAGAACTGATCAAGAAACCATCCATCCCTTCTCTCTCTATCTGGGTGGTGGTTAATTACTTTGTTAAATCAATTTTCTGTAGGATCTATTCTAGATCTGAGCTGTAAGCCTGTGTTTATAAAGGCTGAGTGTAGGAGAGTAATTTCTCTGAGTGGTAGGCCTTGTTGAAGGCTGAGGTAGGGCTGTGAGCCTGAGTTGTAGGAGATTGTGATCTCTGAGTGTAGGCCTTGTTGAAGGCTGAGGTAGGGCAGTTTGCTTGAGCTGTAGGAGTGTGGACTCACTCTGAGTTGTAGGAGCCTTGTTGGGTTCTGAGCTGTAAGATCTGAGGATCTGAGGTGAAGATAAGAAGTTAGGCCGAATCTAGCATACTGCTAGATAGGCCAAGGGGGAAAGTGGATGTACCCAATACTTGGGGAACCACTATAAATCCTATGCACTCTGTGATTGGATATATTTCTGTGATGTGTTTGCTGTGTTAATAGTATAATCAACAGAAAGCAAAAGTTTATTATCTGCCTTAGATTAAAAAGGATTTGAACCTATTCACCCCCCTCTAAGTGTATTATGTTATCTTGAAACCAATTCTTTCACAGGATATTGAGAGGTTGAATCCGAACCTTTCCGCGCGCATATAGCAGACGAAATCCACCAGCAGTGCCACAGAGTTGGGGTTGAGCTGGGCCGACACCACCCCATAGTATCAAAGGTCCTGGTGCATTTTCGGCCAGAGGGGGAGGCAGAACCCCACCTTGAAGTGGTCCAGCGGAATGGCCAACTCCCCTTCCTGCAGGAAGTTAACCCTGTCCTCCTTCCCAGGATTGTGCGCGACGAACCTTGCCGGAATATAGTCCGCCACTATAGAAGTGAACTCCGTCTCAGTCAGGTGGCAGTGGGGAAGCTGTGCTCGAGGAAGTTTTGCATGTATTTGGTGCGACCTTAGGTTTCGTCCAACATCTTGTGAGTTGGCGGAAAGGGGAAAGAGAGAGAGGTGTGCGAGAAGGATCGCGTTGCGGAAGTAGCAAGGGCAAGGGGGAAGGAAAATGAAGGCTTGGTATCAAGTGGAAGTAAATACGGTTGGTGAACTGACCTATTTATAGAAAAATATATGCGGTAATCATGACATTTTTCCTAATGGCGGAAGTGCGGATAGCAATTTTGTGCAATCTGACGTTTCATCTTCCGTATGGTCTCGCCAACGCTTCGTATTCCTGTAGAGGGAGAAAAGCCTCCGAGAGGGGTCCTGGAGTAAGAGCAAAACAAATATATAAAGAAATAAGCGGGAAGAGAACTATACATTCGGCAAGATTGAACAACATGAAAAAATATGATTAAAAAATAGTAGGCCTCTCGCCGGGCAAGAAGTATAATAAAATTAAATAAAATTTCAAATGTTTATATTTATTAGAAGCATGAAAATGTACAAGCAAGAAAGGAAGGCTGGGGGTTAGAGGAAGAGAAGGTGAGATTCCATAGAGCTCAATATTTCTCCCACCGCCAGCGACCTTGACCCCGCCTCCCAGTCCTCGGGGGCACTCACGGGTAGTGATAGGCAGTCACGGCTGTGAGATATTAGTGGACCAAGCTCTGTTGATCCCAGGCCCGTGCGATATGCCTGATGGGTGAAGTCTACTCACTTTCGCCTCTCTGTCGATCTGTCTCGCCGAGGAGATGTGCATAGTCCTGCTCGATCGCGGCTAGCCGCCGCTCCATCCTCGCCTAGAAGGCACTCGCCTGCATGGATTCTTCTCGCCGCTTCCAGACATGCTTGGATAGGACTCCCTACATCCTCTACCTCTGCTCCTCGGCATCTCCGGAGGCCTCCAGAAAGCTCAACATTTTACTAGGGGACGGCTGTGGCGAGAGCACCTCTTCATCTGTGCCGAGCGATTCTGCAGTCTCCCTAGAACCTGGGGGTCGACAAGAAGGTGAAAAAGGGAAATCAAGTTTCGGAAGTCAAGTTTCAGTTTACCTGAATGTCGGCAAGAGCTCTCAGGCCTCCCTTTAAAAGGCTTTCTGAAGAGCAGGAAGGGGTGGTTTTCCCCATCCCGAGGGGCGTGTGGTCTGCTTCAGCACAAGGGTCTCGGTTGGAGGTGGGGGGACAACTTCTTCATCGGCAGAAGGGCGAGAATTGGATGCGAGTCTAGGATGTTTTTCAATGACCCTCTCGGGTGAGAGGGGAGGATCATGCGCTGGAGTGACAGGGCTCTCGGCAGCAGGAGTCCTGGGACTCAGGTGGATGATACCTTGGTAGAGCCCGCAGAAACTCAAGTGAGCAGAGGAATGCATAAGCGAGATAGAAGCAAAAACCCAAAACAAAAGTATTTCTGGGAGAAATCGAGGGCTCGCCCGAGAGTTCCGGAGGGACCGCCGTAGAGACTATCTGAAGATCTTTTCCATCAGGCCGAACCGATTTTGTATTCGCTAGAGGATCGCCTGTGATTCCTTCCGGGACCGTCACTTGCGAGAAGGATAACAAATCAATTCGACGAGCCCGCTTTGGGGGGTTTTCACGTCAAAAACTAGAGGAAGAAAAATATCTCCGCCGTACGAGGTTGTAAGCCCCCCCAAACCTTTGCCCCGGGTCGGGCCGGAGGGGATCTTACCGCCCAAGACATCCACCCAGTGCTCCCTAGGGGTAACGACCCACTCCACTAAGCAACAGTTGGCCACCTTGCTCGGCTTGAATCACAACATTCACATCTAATCACAGAGTTTAGCGGAAGCTTTAATAGGAAGCCACAATAAATATATTTAAACATATATATTTAACCGAAAACGCAAAAGGTCGTAGCCACTATTTATACTGTTGAAATTTGTGAAGTGGAAGTGGGTGACGGGACAGGCCGGGCGGCCTGTGGCGGACAACTCTGGCGGACTAGGCGGATTGGGCGGACTGCGATGTGCGGCCTGGTGGAAGGTCTAGTGGGAAGCCAGTTGTTCTTCTGAGCGGTTTGCACGGGTTGAGTCCGCGGACTATGCGGCCTTGTTTCTGCGGATAGGGTGTTTGCTGATTGGCTTTGCCAAGGAGCGGCCTGTGCGGATGAAGGTTGCGGACTGGTGCATAGCTCAGTGGCCGCGGGTGTAAGCTTGTGTTGATAGGCGGTTTGGCTCGTATCCGCGGGTAGCTTGCGGACTGGAGTGTCCGCGGTGTGGGCTGTTGCGGACTGGGCTTGGAGCTTGGTCGAGGCCTTGTCGAGCTCTGGTGGCACAACAGGCAATTTGCTGTGGAGGTCGATTGGCGGACTGGGTTTTGGAGTCCGGGGTTGGCTACTGCGTTGGACAGAAGTGTGAGGAGCTGGCGGACTGATGGCGGTCTGTGCCAGGGTGTTTGGCGGACGGGAATTTGAGTCCGCCATGCTCGCATTAGCCCTTGATGGTTTTGGACTTGGTCACACTCTGTGCCAAGGCCATGGTGTCCGCGGTATCCGCTAATTCCGCTGTGACCGGGCGGACTGTTGCTGTCTTCCTTTGGTCGTGGACTTGTGGCGGATTGAGATGTGAGTCTTGCGGACTGCCTCGGGTTGGTGCGGACTGCCATTGAAGGGGGTTGCTGTCTTGCAGTGGTTGGAGCTTTGCGGGCTGATGCCTTGTCCGCATAGCTTGTGCGGACTGGAGAGGGTTCGCCAATGTATGCCTAGCTCCTGGCGGTTTTCCTTGATATCCGGCTAAGTCCATGCGGACTCGACGGACGGTGTTTTTGCTATCGCGCGGGCTGGGGTGGTGACGCTATCTCTAGGGCGGTGACCACACTCCTCACCTCACCTATAAATAGGACCCCCTGGCACATCTACAGTAACTAGAGTGAACAGTAAGTTGGGTTGTGCGGAGTGCTGCGGTCTGTGTTTGTCAGTCCGCGCGGATTGTTTCAGGCTGACGGTTTGCTGTGTGCAGGTCGCGCGGATAGCTTCAAGGAGCCAGGAGTTTGGCTGTGACTTCGGTCAAGTGCTTGGAAGTGTGCGGTCTCTGCGGACTCAGCAGGAGGTCGCTCTGCGGCTTGTCAGTTCTGTTTCATCTTTGCCAGCTTCAATAACCTGTCCGCCGGCTTCAGGCGGGTAGGGGTGTTCCTCAGTTCAAGTTCAGCAGGAGGCGAATAACGGTGTGTCCGCGCGGCCTCGCGGCTTCGGCGGACTCCGTGCTATTCGGCGGATTGAAGCATAGCTTGGGCGAGCTCAGCGGACTCGACGACCTCGGCGACCTCAGCGACCTCGCAGTCTCGGCGGACTCGGGTGCTGTCCGCCCGACTTGTTGTTTGGTGCTTCTGTTTTCAGCTGTTTTACTAGCGAAATCATGTCTCGCTATGTATGCCTCACATTGTAAAGAAGTGAATGAATAATAGACCTGCTTGTGCTTCCATTGTTTGTTGGGATTTACCTTTGTACCTCTAGTCCTTGGGTTCTGCTGGTTCAACGTGCGAACTGGGTAGTTCCGAAGATATTAATTTGGCGTTTGGGCTATCTTGCTGACCACGTTGAGAAAATTTAACATGGTATCAGAGGGAGGTTTCTGAGGTTGCTGAGGTTCAGTTGCGTGAGCGGAAGTCAGCCAGTGTTGTTACTCAGTGATTGAGTGGTGATCAACCTGTGTTGTTGCTCGGAGCTACTGAAAGGTTGCCAACAGGTGTTGCAATAGAAGGGAGCTTAGCAAGAGGTCTGGGCATTGAACTCTTAACGCCGACTAACTTCAAGAAGTGGAAGTCGTGCATGAAGAGTTATCTTCTGGGCGAGGAGCTGTGGGATGTCGTTGGTGGAGACGACAGACAGGAAGTCACTGCTGCTTTCGGTACTGCTGAGCAGGTGAGGCTCTGGAGAAGAACAAATGCTAAGGAGGAGTTCGTTCTGAAGAGAGCTGTGTCTCCGGAACTGTTTGATCACATCATTGGATGTGAGTCGGCTACTGATATTTGGACAACCATTGATGAGTTGTTCAATAGGAAGAATGTGGCGTGGCTTCAGTTCCTGGAGAATAAGTTGGCTAGGGCAACTCAGGGAGACCTTTCCATCTCCAAGTACTTCTTAAAGATGAAGAGCTTGTGTGCTGAGCTGTCGGCACTGGATCCTGATGAGCCTATCTCTAAGGCAAAGATGAAAAGGCACATTATCCGCGGCTTGCGGAAGGAGTATGTGGCCTTTGTTACATCTGTTCAAGGGTGGGCTACTCAGCCGTCGTTGCTGGAGCTGGAGAATCTGCTTGCCTCGTAGGAGAGCTTAGCAAGGCAGATGGCTGGAGTGAACCCGAATCAGGAAGGCAGCGAGGCTCTCTTCTCAGGCAAGAAGAAGGGATGGGAAGGGAAGAAGAAGAAGAAGGTGCAGGCCGCTGTTGAGAAGGAGACTTAAACTTCATATCCGTCGGAGAGGAGCAATGCTCCTAAGGACTGGAAGAAGAATCTGAAGTGCTACCGGTGTCATCAGCGAGGGCACTTCAAGCGGGACTGCAAGGTCAAACTGCAGCCTGGGCATGCTGCGGGAAAGGAGGAAGCTTGCTCGAGAAGTGAAGAAGTAGAATGGGGCGGAGCTTTCTTGACGGGCACTTGTGTCCGGGCCTTGTCTGCTGAGGACTTCAACGGTGAGTGGATCGTGGACTCCGGGTGTGGTCATCACCTCACCGGAGACAAATCGAAGTTCACCTCCATGCAGCCTTACTCAGGTAATGAAGCTATTATCACTGCTGATAATACTGTTTATGCAGTAGAGAAAGAGGGGGTCGTGTCTTTGGGTAGTGATCAGGGGCCACTCATGTTAAGGAGTGTGTATCACGTGCCGGGCATGAAGAAAAACCTCTTCTCGGTGACCAATGTGGTGGACGCTGGGTATCATGTTCTGTTTGGGCCAACAGACGTGAGGTTCCTTCGCAACGTATCAGCGGTAAAGGCTGATGTTGCTCATGTTGGGAGGAGGGTGACGAGCTTGTATGTTCTTTCCACCAATGCTTATGTTGATAGAATGAGGGCCAATGATAGTGCGGCTATCTGGCATGAGAGGCTGGGGCATGTTGGCATGGACAAGCTGAAGGCGATGACGAGTAGAAGTTTGGTGAGGGGGTTGCCGAAGTTGTCCTCCTTTGGTGATGGACATGTTTGTGCGGGCTGTCAATACGGTAAGGAACATCGCCTTCCGTTTGATAAATCACAAACAAGGAGCAAGAAGCCACTGGAGTGTATTCATGGCGACCTGATGGGACCAACAGTTACTGCCAGCCTTGGTGGAAGCAAATACATGCTTGTCTTGGTTGATGACTACTCAAGGTATACTTGAGTGTACTTCTTAAAGGAGAAGTCGGAAGCCTTCCGTTTGTTCGTGGAGTTTAAGGAGTTGGTAGAAGGCCGGCTTGGCTTGCGGATTAAGAAGCTTAGAACTGATAACGGGGGGGGGGGGGAGTTTGTCTCCTCCGAGTTTTCTAACTTCTGCAGGAAGCACGGGATCCAACGGGAGCTTACTTGTGCTCACACTCCATAACAAAATGGGGTAGCGGAGCGGAAGATCCGTCATTTGACGGAGACCTGCAAATGCTGTCTTCATGCGAAAGATATCCCAAGGTCCTTTTGGGCGGAGGGAATGTCTTGTGCTGCTTATGTTATCAACCGGATGCCACTCAGCCCTATCAACATGAAGACTCCTATTGAGCTGTTACTGAAGGAGAAGCCGAGTGTTGAACACCTTCGGGTGTTCGGTTCAACTTGCTATGTGCATGTCCCGGATGCCTCACGGACAAAGCTGGATGCGAAGGCAAGGAAACTTGTCTTTGTTGGCTATGATGAGCGGAAGAAGGGATGGAAGTGCATGGACCCTGTGACGAAGAAGTTCATGGTGTCAAGAGACGTTGTCTTTGACGAGCTGACGTCATATGGAGGTGGCTCGGTGGAGCTAACCGGAAGTAGCAAGGTTGATGAAGCACCGGTGGAGGCTGCTGAAGGCTTGGAAGAGGAGCTTGCTGTTTCACCAGCAGCTCCTGTTGCTTCGAACTCCGAGGCTGAGCCTTCTGGCTCAGGAAGCAGGGGGAGCACTGCTCAATGCTTGCCCCAGGTAGGAGTGGAGCCCGAAGAAGCAACGGAAGCCGTGAGCAAGGAGCCGTGTCTTCGGAGATCGAAGAGGGTGGTTAAGCCACCGGCTCAGTACTGTGATGGGAATGCAGCGAGCCTTGTCTCCTGCTTCTTTGCAGGTCCTCTAGATGAGCGAGAGCCTGTAAACTTCAACGAGGCCACTGGAGTAAAGGAGTGGGATGATGCCATGAAGGAAGAGATTGATGCTCTGAAGAAGAATGAAACCTGGGATCTTGTGCCCAAGGTTGATGGCATTACTCCGGTTACTTGCAAGTGGGTGTATAAGTTGAAGAAGAAGGCTGATGGGAGCATTGATCGGTTCAAGGCTCGCCTGGTCGCTAGAGGATTCTCACAGCAGTATGGAGAAGACTATGAGGAGACATTTAGTGCAGTTGCGAAGATGACTTCTGTAAGAGTGGTGATCGCCTTGGCTGCTAGCAAGGGATGGAGGTTGTGGCAATTCAATGTGAAGAATGCCTTTCTTTACGGAGAGATTGACAAGGACATCTTCATGGATCAGCCGCTTGGTTTTATCTCTGAGAAGCATCCGGACTATGTCTGCAAACTCAGGAAGGCTCTCTATGGGTTGAAGCAAGCTCCTAGAGCTTGGTATGGGAAGATTGCAGAGTATTTGCAATTCTGTGGATACCTTGCTTCTAACTCGAATTCAAGCTTGTTCGTCAAGAAGAAGGGAGAGCTAAGAGTCTTGGTCCTGCTGTATGTGGATGACATGATCATCACAGGGAACTCGGAGGAGGAAGTAGCAAGGCTCAGGGCAGAGCTTGCTATACGCTTCGAGATGAAAGACTTGGGAGAGTTGCATCACTTTCTTGGTCTGGAAGTGGAGAGGAAGGAGTGCGGGGTTCTCATTAGCCAGAAAGGATATGCTGATCGCATTGTGAAGCGGTTTGGCATGGGCGAAGGGAAGAAGTGCTCTACTCCACTGGAATCTGGGCTAAAGCTTCGACGAGATGAGGGAAGGGTTCTTCTTGATCCCTTGGTGTTCAGGGCTCTTGTTGGGAGCTTGATTTATCTGACGATTACAAGGCCGGATATTGCTTATGCAGTTGGCCGAGTAAGTCGGTATATGGCTGAACCAAGGCAATCTCATCTAGTGGCGGCAAAGGGAATTCTGAAGTATGTCAAGGCTTCTTCTGACATGGGACTCCTCTATAGAAGGGACGCGGAGGTTGCGTTGCTCGGGTACACGGATGCTGACTATGGCGGTGATTCGGATGATCGAAGGTCTACTTCAGGTTATGTGTTCACTTGCGGTTTAGCTAGCATCTCGTGGTGTAGCAAGAAGCAGGACTCGGTGTCGGTTTCAACCACGGAGGCGGAGTATAAGGCTTCGGCCTTGGCTGCTCGGGAAGCCGTTTGGTTGACGAGGCTTATAGAGGATGTTCATGAAGAAGTACAAGGGCCTACTTTACTCTGGGGTGACAATGAGAGTGCTCTCAAACTGGTTAACAATCCAGTGTGTCACGCCAGGACCAAGCATATAGAGATTGATCACCACTTCATCAGGGAGAAGGTGTTGGAGGGGTCTCTGCTGGTCGGGCATGTTCGGAGTGAAGATAATCTTGCTGACATCTTCACGAAGCCACTGTCGAAGGGGCCCTTTGAACGCTTGCGCAGCTTGCTGGGCTTGGTCACCACTTCCCACTTCAAGGGGAGTGTTGAAATTTGTGAAGTGGAAGTGGGTGACGGGACAGGCCGGGCGGCCTGTGGCGGACAACTCTGGCGGACTAGGCGGACTGGGCGGACTGCGATGTGCGGCCTGGTGGAAGGTCTAGTGGGAAGCCAGTTGTTCTTCTGAGCGGTTTGCACGGGTTGAGTCCGCGGACTATGCGGCCTGGTTTCTGCGGATAGGGTGTTTGCTGATTGGCTTTGCCAAGGAGCGGCCTGTGCGGATGAAGGTTGCGGACTGGTGCATAGCTCAGTGGCCGCGGGTGCAATCTTGTGTTGATAGGCGGTTTGGCTCGTGTCCGCGGGTAGCTTGCGGACTGGAGTGTCCGCGGTGTGGGCTGTTGCGGACTGGGCTTGGAGCTTGGCTGAGGCCTTGTCGAGCTCTGGTGGCACAGCAGGCGATTTGCTGTGGAGGTCGATTGGCGGACTGGGTTTTGGAGTCCGGGGTTGGCTACTGCGTTGGACAGAAGTGTGAGGAGCTGGCGGACTGATGGCGGTCTGTGCCAGGGTGTTTGGCGGACGGGAATTTGAGTCCGCCATGCTCGCATTAGCCCTTGATGGTTTTGGACTTGGTCACACTCTGTGCCAAGGCCATGGTGTCCGCGGTATCCGCTAAGTCTGCTGTGACCGGGCGGACTGTTGCTGTCTTCCTTTGGTCGTGGACTTGTGGCGGATTGAGGTGTGAGTCTTACGGACTGCCTCGGGTTGGTGCGGACTGCCATTGAAGGGGGTTGCTGTCTTGCAGTGGTTGGAGCTTTGCGGGCTGATGCCTTGTCCGCATAGCTTGTGCGGACTGGAGAGGGTTCGCCAATGTATGCGTAGCTACTGGCGGTTTTCCTTGGTATCCGGCTAAGTCCATGCGGACAAGGCGGACGGTGTTTTTGCTATCGCGCGGGCTGGGGTGGTGACGCTATCTCTAGGGCGGTGACCACACTCCTCACCTCACCTATAAATAGGACCCCCTGACACATCTACAGTAACTAGAGTGAACAGTAAGTTGGGTTGTGCGGAGTGCTGCGGTCTGTGTTTGTCAGTCCGCGCGGATTGTTTCAGGCTGACGGTTTGCTGTGTGCAGGTCGCGCGGATAGCTTCAAGGAGCCAGGAGTTTGGCTGTGACTTCGGTCAAGTGCTTGGAAGTGTGCGGTCTCTGCGGACTCAGCAGGAGGTCGCTCTGCGGCTTGTCAGTTCTGTTTCATCTTTGCCAGCTTCAATAATCTGTCCGCCGGCTTCAGGCGGGTAGGGGTGTTCCTCAGTTCAAGTTCAGCAGGAGGCGAATAACGGTGTGTCCGCGCGGCCTGGCGGCTTCGGCGGACTCCATGCTATTCGGCGGATTGCAGCATAGCTTGGGCGAGCTCAGCAGACTCGGCGACCTCGGCGACCTCGCGGTCTCGGCGGACTCGGGTGCTGTCCGCCCGGCTTATTGTTTGGTGCTTCTATTTTCAGATGTTTTACTAGCGAAATCATGTCTCGCTATGTATGCCTCGCATTGTAAAAAAGTGAATGAATAATAGACCTGCTTGTGCTTCCATTGTTTGTTGGGATTTACCTTTGTACCTCTAGTCCTTGGGTTCCGCTGGTTCAACGTGCGAACTGGGTAGTTCCGAAGATATTAATTTGGCGTTTGGGCTATCTTGCTGACCATGTTGAGAAAATTTAACATATACATGAAGCACGTAGGCTATAATAGTACTACAACTAGCAACTCCTCTCTCTCTCTCTCTCTCAACTCTGCTCGCAAGTACTCACGTCTCGAAACTCTGGAGATGACGAGGGTTCCTCTGCTTGGATAGTCCTATCAGCTAGCATATCGTCCTGTAACAGCTGGTCACTACGGTGCTCTATCTCCCGTGAATGGTTATTAAAATAATCGTTAGTCACAGAGCTAAGTGGAAACAAATCTCCACCCGGATCCATATCCTGGGGACGAGAGCACACACCCAACGAAATGAGATAGCCGAAGCAAGAGAGGGTTAACACAACATTTCTTTATTAAGCTAGGAGCAACCAAAAAGAGGTGAAGCATGGTATAACTGGACTAGCAGCAACAACATACACCAGTTATAATATAGGCTCCACTAGCACAGCAACATAGCATGTATTCATAACCCGTGCAAACATTGTTGGCATTCATAGCCACGTACACATTACAGGCATTCGTAGCAGCGTACACATCGCAGACATTCACAGCAGTGCATAACACATCACATGCATTCACAGCCGCGCATAACACATTGCAGGCATTCACAGCCGTGCATAACACATCGCAGGCATTCACAGCCGCACATAACACCCTATGTTGACACAATATGTACCGCTTCTTTTCAAGCAGGCTGGCGTGCCCCGCGAGCCTCACCAATGTGGTCGTCGATGACAGTGGCCAATCCTGCCACTTCTGGGGGGTGGTCGTACTGTACAGCCCCAGGCCCAAACGTATAACCCCGTGTACTATTGGATGTGAGCGACATCCGACGATATAACATTTTGGCTGACCAGCGGAGGAAAACCCAGCGGGGACAACATAACGGCCGGACACCCATGGTACCCATCTCCCTGTTGCCTTGAGTCGTCAACCTTCCCGCACCGGTATAAACGGTCTGCGAAAGGGACTGACCTGCCATAATTTACCGCACGCAATTCACAAGCAATCAACCAAACAATCATGCTAATACGCACCGGGTCTGCGACAGCCTGCCCTACTATATGTTAACTTTCAGGCAATGACGCTCAGCTCAACTTTCAATAAGGAGTGTGAGAGAACTTTATTTGAGGGTAAACCCGGAGGAACACATCAATTCTGGTTATCCCCAACTAAGGCTCAACCTTAATGTACAACTGCTCGTCTAAGCAGGACCCATACTTATAATAGTAAATTTCAGTAATGAAACTGCAGTAATTAAAGCTGCTGATAATAAACGCTGTATAATGAGATATGACCAGTACGAAACTGGAGTAGTACTGAAATGGAAGTACTGAACTGAAATGAAGTTGACCAGTACGAGACTAGAGTAGTACTTAATTGAAAGTACTGAACATAAATGAACTTGAGCAGTACAAGAATGGAGTAGTACTGAATTGAAAGTACTGAATTGAAATGAACTTGACCTGTACTAGACTGGAGTAGTACTGAATTGAAAGTACTGAATTGAACTTGACCAGTAAGGGACTGTAGTAGAACTAAAATGAAAGTACTGAATTGAACCTTATCAGTAGTAGAAATGAATTAGAAGTACTGAACTAAAATAAATAAAGGAACTGGACCAGTGCAAGACTGGAATAATCATAAAGAAAATGGTTAGTAGTCCAATCACTCCATTCAGGAGGCTTCAGTTCCATCTCCGTTCTCAGGAGGCTTAGTTCAATATCATATTCGTTCCCAGGAGGCATTCACAATTTCTTCTCCGTTTTAAGGAGGCGTATCCAGTCTCTTTTCAGTTTAAGATTTCCTTGGGTTACACCCATTATTAAATCCGATAACATTTCAGTTGCGCCCTTTTTGATCACAGCTTAATTGGATCAGGAGAGGCTTGCTATGATTTATATTTTTATTATTCATCTAAGAATAAATATCAATTTGATTTCTTGCGTCGGATCGAATCCGAGAATCTCGTCAGAGGGAACATTTTCCCTTGAATTGCAACCTCGAAAATCATTTTTAACACATGAGGGAAATTCTTACCTGAAACGAGGTTGGGGATTATTTTACTTGAAGCTCGTACTTTCATCTTCTGAGTTCACCCAAAATTGCCACGAATTATTATAAGAACGAGTCGCTAGGTGGTTTTGCAAAAACCTCGAAATACTTGGAGCTGGAAAATCTTGCCTCGAAAACTCTAATTAATCAATTGAACTTAATATAAAAGGTGGTCGCGCGCTTCGATTTTCATTTTCGAAGAATTTGAGCTTGTAAATTTCCGAGCGCGACCTAAGACTCCAAAAATTGAAAAATCTTTAATTTTTATCCCAAGGTTCCCAAATTTTAATCCAACCTTTAAGAGGGCATAAAAGGAGCCTAGTAAATTTTCCAAAATTTTCCGAGGAAATATGGGGCTCTAAATTTGCCAAATAATTGTTATTTAGGTTTTAAAAATATCAAATTAACTCCAAAAATACTCAATTTTTCTGTAGGTTGCTCTCATCAAGGGAAACAATTTTAATGTTAAAATCTTTTTTTCTTAGGAGCCTAGATTAGTCTCTAGAATTTGAAGTACAAATTATAATATTATAAATATTATAATAATAATAATTATATATATATTATTATTATTTTTTCATCTTCCTCACGAACCTGTACTGCACCGCCATCCTTACGGGCCTTCCCCGCCGCTGGCCGGCCGTGGCTCCACCCCCAACCGACTGCCCCGGCGTGGGCGCTCCCTCCGATGGTGTTCTGGCATCCTGCCGCCGCCGACCATCGCCGAAGCCATTTTTATTTTTGAACCGAGGGGAGGGGGTGACGGTAGCAGCGCTCTGGCCGCCAGAGCTCGCATGCAACCCGTCCAGAAAAATGAGAGGAAGGAGAGGAGAAGCTTTCCACCTGATTTTGGGGCCTTTGGGGATTCCGACGAGATCTGCCATTGGAGGTGGTGGAGGTGGCAGTGGAGCTCGGTATTCTTCTCCGGCGAGGTTGAGCTCCGATAGAGGGGATGTCTGGGGTATGTTTGAGTTGGGGAAGAGGATTGATGTCCTCTAGAGGGATAGTGTTCCTTATATAGAGGGAGGGGAGAGCTCCTCCCTCCTCTTCTCCTTCTTGGCCTTGGAAAACCCGAGAGGTTAGGATACCCTAACCTTGGTTGGGTATAACAGGAGAGCTGACCTTCATATAGTTAGACAAGTACATCCAACTATTTAAATCATGGAGGTTAGGGGGTACGGTGTTTTGGATTTTGGTTTGGGAAAGGAGAGAGAAATATAGAAGGATGGAGGAGAGGCTTGGGTCTCCATACCTTTGCAACCAGATGGCAGCCATGGGTTGGCTGTTAGTACTCCCTATAACTAGAGTAAGGGGGTTTTAGACATGTGGTTTTTGGCCAATAAGAGAGGAAAATAAAGAGAGGGTATGGTCTTTGTTTTATTTAGGCCCGAGCCCATCCTTCTTGCTGAAGTTTAAGTCCCATATAGGGTTAATATTGGCCCAAGGTTGATCTACATGAATGACATCAAGTGATGGTAGCTTGTAAAATAGAACCCCTTCAGGAATATTAGATTTTTAGGAAGTTTGACCAAAAGTCAACCATGGGGTGGGTCCTCCATGTTGGTCAAAGTCAAAGTAGGTCCAAGTCACCGGGGGTCGGGTCAAAGTTGGGGTTTCGTGTCACAATTGATGTGCGCATGCTTTTCGGTGCAAAATTATGCTTGATTTGACCACCCGTCATTGAAACTGATCGAGACCAATTCCGTTGACTTTGTATTGACCATACGAATCCAATGCCATTGACCGGGGTCGAATCGGAGTTCGTTTGCTAAGTATTCAAAATCTGCGCGTCACGGCGTGCTAAAATGGTCAAAATGCTTATAATCATCATTATGCTTTGAATCGCGATACAATGAGTTCCGATGCGTTCGTATTGACTATGTGGAGACATAAGAATTGACAGAACTCCAATCTGAGTTCTCTAGGTCAATATTCAAAAATCTCGTTTTCGCCACGTTCTGCGAGGAACGACCATATCCACCATATGACCTCAAAATTTAACGAAACGAGTTCCAACGCACTCGTATTGACTATAAAAGTCCACAAGAACTGACAGAACTCAAATCGGAGTTCCCTAGCTCTATACCCTTCCCAGGGTTGCCTCCTACCGGGTCATGGGTAGAGTTTCGGGTCACTTTTATTGGGCACACTAGGGTTCTGGCGGCCCAATAAAAGTCAGGATGTTACAATCCAATAAAAATAAAAGGATTTTCGTCCCCAAAAATTTGTTTAAAGTAGGGGGAAAGTAACATACCAGGCGAAAGAGCTCTGGGTGCTTTTTTCGGATGAGTGCTTCAGGTTCCCTTGTACATTCGTCTCGTCCGCAATTCGTCCACAAAATCTTGACCATCGGAATGGTCTTGTTGCACAGATTCTTTACTTTATAATCTACTATGCTGACCGGTTCAAGCTGGACGAACCTATCTGACTGCAACTATACTGGTGGTGTAGGAAGGTGTTGTTCTAGTTGCCGAAGGACTCACCTCAAGGAAGAGACATGAAACATATCATAGAGATTTCCCAATTCTGGGGGCAGGGCTAATCGATAAGAAACAGGGCAAACACGCTTTATCACCTGATAGGGGCCCAAATAGCGGAGATCTAATTTATTTTACTTCCTTAACTGGGAGACACCATGCATGAGCTTAAATTTTTCAAAAATACCATCTCTCCCAAGCTAAACTCCACCGGTCGGTTCCGCACGTCATAATATTTGGCCTGCCGGCTCTGCGCTTCCCGCGTTTTCTCCTGGAATAGCCGTATCACTATCATAGTATCATTAATATAAGCCACTCCCAAGGCTTTCAGGTCCTCATCTTGAGCTCAAGTCAATGGAGTTTGGCAATGCCTTCCATACAAATTCCCGTACGGTGTCATCTTAATACTGACCTGATAGCTATTATTATAAGAAAACCTGACTAAAACCAACAGCTCTTCCCACAACTCGTTGTGCTCTACTATGCAAAGTCTGAGTAGATCCTCCATCATCCGGTTTGTCCCTTCGTCTGCCCATCTGTCTGAGGATGGAAGGTGGTGCTAAAGGCCAACCTGGTCCCCAAGTATGCATGTACCCGCCTCCACTCCTTGGATGTGACACGTCCATCATAATTCGACATAATGGACTTCAGTACTCCATGGAACCGAACCGCTTGCTCTATGAACAATCTGGCAAGAACATTAACTCCGTCACCCTATTGGTTTGGAATGAACCGCGATACCTTGGTAAGTCGATCCATGACAAACCATATAGGGTTGTTTCCATCATGGGATCGAGGTAAGCTGTGGACAAAATCTATGGAAATATCTTCAAATTTCCACTCCAGTATCAGCAGGGGCTGCAACAGGCCTCCTCGGATGCGACATTCAGCTTTAAACTTTTTGACAGGCCTAACGCTGGGCCATGAAGTTGGTGACGTCTCTTTTCATTATGGGCCAAAAAATGGTCCTACGTAGATCAAATTACATCTTAACCACACCAGGGTGAATAGAATACCTCAACGGTTGCAATCCTCCTAGAATCTCATCTCGGATTCCTTCGGTGGAGGGAATAAAAATACGGTGCCTTAACTGCAAGATTCCATCGTGCAAGTTGAACTCCTCTTTTGCTCCACCTTGTAGGGACTGAATGATCGGGACCACCTCCGGATCGACCATTTGGACTTCTCGTATTCGATCCCAGATTTCACACTGAATTTCTATCCAATGTAGTTTGTACCTGGTACTCTTTCAGGTCCCTACGAGCAACAAGAGTAATCTCCAAGTCTATCAAATACTGAAACCATTCCCTTGGAATCTGCTCCATCCAGCTCCCATCTATTGAGGGTTGGCGGCTCAACACATCAACAACTTTATTTGCCTCCTCGGGGTGGTATTTGAGAGCGAAATCATAATCACTTAAAATAAATTCCAATCATCGGCACTACCAGAGGTTCATCTTTTTCTGAGTAAAGATGTATTTGTGACTCCTATGATCGGAGAACATCTCGCATCTTACTCCATACAAGTAATGTCTCCAGATCTTGAGGGCGAAAACAGTGGTACCAAACTCTAGATCGTAGGTAGTGTAATTCATCTCGTGCGGCTTTGGCTGGCGCGACGTGCATGCTGCTACCTTGTCATGCCGCATCAAAACTGCTCCCAATCCTTTTAGGGAGGCATCAATATAGATCTGGAATCCTTCGATTCCCGAGGGGATCGTAAGGATTGGGGGCAGAAGTTAGCCGCTTCTTTAACTCAATGAACGCAGTCTCACATTTCAGCGTCCATCGGAATACATCCTTTCTTGTAAGAGCTGTAAGGGGTAACACAATCTTAGAAAAATTTCCCCGAATTTCCTGTAATACCTGGAAATAAAAAGAAAATTTCGTATGTCTGTTGTCGTCTTAAGTGGCGGCCAACTTTGAGCTGCCTGGATTTTGGCTTGATCTACGGCCGCTCCATTCTTGTTGACGGTATGGCCCAAAAATCTGACTTCCTCTAATCATAATTCATACTTGTTGAACTTGGTGAAGAGACAGTGCTCACGAAATTTAAGTGACCATCTCTAGGTGTCTAGAATGGTCTGCCCTGGTCTTCGAGTAGATCAAGAAGTTGTCGATGAAGACAATCACAAAATGATCTTGGAAGGGTTCAAATACCTTACTTATCAGAGCCATAAAGACAGAAGGGGCGTTAGTGAGCTCAAAAGGCATTACCCTGAACACATATAGACCATAGCGGTAGCTAAAGGCAGTCTTGGGGATATCCTCATCCCGGACCCGAAGCTGATAGTAGCCGGATCTTAGGTCGACTTGGAGAATACGGGTGCACCTTGAAGTTGACCGAACAACTCGCCAATCCTTGGAAGTGGATATTTATTCTGTATTTTGAGTTTGTTTAGTTCCCCATAGTCTATGTACAAGCGCAGTGTCCTGTCTTTATTCTTTACAAATAGTACATGGGCTCCCCAAGGCGAGGAACTTTGGCGGACGAATCCAGCATCTATTAGTTCCTAAAGCTGGGTCTTCAACTAGGCCAATTCCTTAGGGGCCATTCGATAGGGTGCTCGAAATACTGGTCGAGCTCCAGACACAAGCTCAATCTGAAGGTCAACCTCTCACTGCGGTGGCAAACCCGGGAGGGACTCAAGGAAAACATCCGGAAAATTTCGTACCACCGGAACTTTGGTGAGCACTTGAACTTAATTCTTCATTTTGAAGTAGATGAGGAGTATATACATATCATACAACAAAACACGCATTCGATGTGGACATGCATATGCATATATTATATAATATAGGTATCAATATCTGACGTAACTCTAGCGTCTAATATATATACCTATCACTACATCGGGGGACGCTCCATGCTGAAGGTCCAACACATAAGATTCCAAGGGTGCTGCTCGGCCCTGCTGACCTTTCCTGCCAGCTCTACCCCTTCAACCTCTTTGGCCCTGTCCACATGCAGACTGTCCTCCTTGAACTGCTCCTAATCCTGGCCTTCCTACCGCCTGCGGGCAAAAAGCTTTCATGTGTCCTGACTGCTGGCATTGAAAGTGGTTTCCTGCAAAGGAAACATCTCGTTGAGCTACTGGCACGGGCTGTGGTACTGGAGCAGGACTGGGCTCCTGTTGCAGTGCTGGGGGTGCTAGTGGGTGCCTATAAGGCTGCCTGCGATGCCTCTGTCTGTATTCTCTCTCCTGTCGGTGGGGAGAGGCTCCTCTATCTCGTCCCCGACCTCTGAGGACCTCGACCTGTACCCGACACTACTGGGCCACCATCCTCTGGTCTAATTCCAACACAACAGCGTGAGTTGCTATAGTTTAAAAGGTGGACTGAGAGATCATGATCAAGACCTGTCTCAAGCCACCTCGCAAGCGTCATAGAAGCGAGCAGCTTTATCTCTGTCCATGGCTGCTAGGTTCCCAGCAAAATGTGACAGGTGGTTAAACTTTTTCTCGTAGTCTAGCATCATCCGATCACCCTGACGGATGTGCAAGAACCTCTCCTGCAATGCAGCTTGGTCGGCATCTGAGATGAAGTGCTCCAGGAATGCGTCCCAAAACTCCCCCCCTACAGGATCGTGCTCAATGGTCGTCCTCTGAACGTCGAGTGGCTAGCTGCTCTCCACCAGTCTATAGCATCTCCCTCTAATAAGGTCACCGTTAGTGACACTGTAGCTACTGTCGGCACATCGTTCCTATCAACATGTCCTCTACGCGCTCAACCCACTCTTCTATCTGTATGATAGTCTCCGTGCTTCTGAAGGTGGCAGGCCTTAGCCCCCAAAAGTTCGTCAGTAGGTCAGTGGGTACCACCAACTACTGTGGTGGTTGTGCCAAAGCTGTCCGGAAGTTTGCCAGGATAGTTGTCAATGTTTGCCCCAAGTTGCTGACGACAAATGGTACAGCTGGTTTGGAGGTGGGGTGGCAAGGACATATCCTCTGGAGGAGGATCTCTCGTTCCTAGAATCTGGTATGTCTCGAGAAGTAACAGGAAACAAGTGTCAGAATTTTGCAAAAAATTGGGAAAATTTACAAAAGACTAACAAAGTGGAATAAGGTGTGCGGGCATGTTTTTGCACAGTATATAATCCTTAAGCCTCTACACTCGGGTCTACCATGCTTCCGCTGCATGGTTCGTCCTGAACCAAAGAATGAAGCAAGGGACGGAGAGATTCTGAGACTACTTCACAAGGATAGATCGTGATCGCTCTAATCCATTTATAAGCCCCCCCAAACCTTTGCCCCGGGGCGGAGGGGATCTTACCGCCCAAGGCGTCCACCCAGTGCTCCCTAGGGGTAATGACCAACTCCACTAAGCACTAGTTGGCCGCCTTTCTTGTATAGAATCAGAACATTCACATCTCATCACAGAGTTTAGCAGAAGAATTAACAGGAAGCCACAACAAATATATATAACAATATATATTTAACAAAAAATGCAAAAGGCCGTAGCCACTTTTTATACATGAAGCCCGTATGTTATAACAGTACTATAACTAGAAACTCCTCTCTCTCTCTCAACTCTGCTCGCAACTACTCACGTCTCGAAACTCTGGAGACGACGAGGGTGCCTCTACTCGGGTAGTCCTATCAGCTGGCATATCGTCCTACAACAGCTGGTCACTATGGTGCTCCATCTACCATGAATGGTTATTAAAATAACCGTTAGTCACAGAGATAAATGGAAACAAATATCCTCCACGAATCCATATCCTGGGACGAGCGCACGCACCCAACAAAATAAGATAGCCAAAGCAAGAGAGGGTAAGCATAACATTTCATAATTAAGCTAGGAGCAACCAAAAAAGGTGAATCATGGTATAACTAGACTAGCAGCAACAACATACACCGGTTATAATATAGGCTCCACTAGCACAGCAGCATAGCAAGTATTCACAACCCGTGCAAACATCATAGGAATTCGTAGCCACGTACACATCGCAAGCATTCGCAGCCGCGTACACATCGCAGGCATTCATATCAGCGCATAACACATTGCAAGCATTCACAGCCGCGCATAACACATCGCAGGAATTTACAATCCCGCAAGTCACATCGCAGGCATTCATAACCGCGCATAACACCCTAAGTCGACATAGTATAGACCGCTTGTTTTCAAGCAGGGTAGCGAGCCTCGCGGGCCTCACGGGCCTCACCGATGTGGCCGTCGATGACAATGACCAGTCCTGGCACTTCTGCGGGGTGGTCGTACTGTACAGCCCCAGGCCCCAACGTACAACCCCGTGTATTATTTGATGTGAGCGACATCCGGTGATACAACATTTTGGCCGACCAGCGGAGGAAAACCCAACGGGGACAACATAACGGTCGGACACCCGTAGTACCCATCTCCCCGTTGTCCTCAGTCATCGATCTTCCTGCACGAGTATGAATAGTTTGTGAAAGGGACTGACCCGCCACAGTTTACTGCAAGCAATTCACAAGCAATTAATCAAACAATCATTCTAATACGCACTGGGTTTGCGATGACCTGCTGTTGGAACACCCTATTACTGATTTGGGCAATGATCACTATGTATCTTAGGAAACCTGTTTTGACCTCATTGTATAGATCTAAAGGTCAATTAGAATTGAGTCTAAGGGTTAGTACTTAGGTTTGAAAGCTGCCCTCAAGACCAGGTTTTTCTATTTTGGAGAACAAGTCATTTCGTCGAGCTCAGTACGACGAATCGTCGAACTCCATTCGACGATCGTTGAGATCACTTCGACGAATCGTCGAACTCCATTCGACGATCTCTAAGCTCAACTTCGACAAGTTGTCGAACTCCATTCGACGATCTTCGAACTCAGATCGACGATCTTGACTCCAGTTTAATTCTCTATCTCTGAGCTCAGTTCGACGATAGTTGAGCTCAGATCGACGATCTCTGTTTCTATCTAAGTCCAGGCTCTGAGCTCAGTTCAACAATAGCGGAGCTCAGTTCGACGTGTTTCTGAAAGAGTTCAACGATTTTCAAGATTCAAATTCAGACAGTTAAGGAATTGTTCTCAGCAATTAATTCACAGATCTTGTAGTCGTTTTCATTTAATCTAGAGCAAGTTTCAAGGAATTATCAAGGAATGTTTTATTGGACTTTCCTCCAGAAGACAATTGCAATTAAGGAAGTCATTTATGACTGGCCAACGACTATCTTGGACAGTGGATTATTTCTATTCAGACAAAAGGAATAAAAGATTAGATTTTTCATTCCTGCTAAAGAAGAACAAGAAGTTAAAAAAATATTCTCTGCAACAACAACTCTTACAACACAACAATTACACAAGAGAAAGAAAGAGAGTTGCAGACATTCTCAGTCTCAAAGATTCATACAAGAACACCATCACCAAAGGAGATAAAAAACTGAAATCTTCAGATCTCTTTTGATTCAAGTGTTCAAAGACCATCATCACTCAAGACTCCAGACACCACACATTTCAGTTGCTGCTGAAATCATCTATTGCTGGAGATCAAATCATTTGAAGGCCTATCACCCTACTACAAAGCTTCACTTCCTGAACAACTACAGATCTCAGGGGGAGCATTGACAATATCCACTATCTTCTCTCTAACTGTTGACAGAGAAGATCTTCTCATCCCTCTCTCACTCTCTGCTGTAAAGGGTTTTTCAAACTCCCTTCAAAAGTTTGTGTTTGGTTTTTGAGCACCTTATCAAAAGCTCATTGGTGGCAAGACACCTGATCAAAAAATCTGGTTTGGTTTTTGAGCACCTTATCAAAAGCTCATTGGTGCCCATGACACTTGATAAACTCATCCTGCAGTGGATTCCTACCTAGGGTGGTAGAAGAGTGGATGTACCCAGATTGATTGGGGAACCACTATAGCTCCTTTTGTCTTCTGGTTGTTTATTTTTCTTTTTATTTATGACTGTGATTTGTGACTAGATTACTCTGTGATTAGATAGTTGCTGTGTTTAGATTTACTTTATATTATTTGCTTCCCTGTTCACATAAGAATACAACAACTGTTGTAAAAAGTTTTTACCAAGCACTATACTCTATTCACCCCCCCTATAGAGTATATCAGATCTAGCTTGCACTTTCAATTGGTATCAGAGGGAGGTTGGTTAAACATACCACATCTCAGTGGTTGCATATGCTAACACCTGAACCCAAAGATTCCTCTAGTTAGATCTGCTTGTTTTGAGTTTGTTATTAGAATTATTTCTTCACAAATCATGGCCCAAGACAAAGATTATGCTAGCACCAGACCTCTAGTGTGCAATCTGTCTAAGTTTGCACTTTGGAAAGCAAGGATTAGACTGTACATGAATTCTATTGATGAGGACATTTTCAATTCTGTTTTGACAGTGTCTCCAAGACCTCCAGAGAATACAAGTACAAGTGCTGTTCCACGTCCATCAGGAACAGATGCTGACATCAAGAAATGGAAAGTTGCAGATGCAAAGGCTATGAACATTCTAGCCCAGACTATGTCTGATGAAATTTTCTAAAAGGTAGCTGAATGCAACTCAGCAAAGGAGATCTGGGACAAGCTATCTGAAATAGTCTCAGGATCTGCTGATGAAAGAAAAGACAGAAGATCTCACCTCATATCCCAATATGAGAATTTCAAGAAAGGAGAAGCTGAGTCAGTAGCAGACATGTATAATAGACTCAGCCTGATAGTCAATGAACTGAAGACTTTGGATAAAGAGATCTCATTGACTGAGCTAAATGATAAAATCCTAATGTGCTTCCCAAGCACTTGGGACTCAAGGATCTGGCCAATCAAGGATGCCAGAAGTCTCAATGAGATCACAGCAGAAGCTCTCTTGGGCAAGCTCAAGTCTTATGAGCTGCTCATCAAAAATAGAGAAGAAGAGCAGAAGGCTGCCTCACCAGCCACAAGAAAGGAAAAGTCAATAGCTTTCAAAGCCACTGAAGATCAGCTTGAAGACAAGGTCACAAGCAATGATGAGCTGCTTAGTCTACTGGCCAAAAGATTTTACAAAATGGCCAGAAAGGACTTCAGGAAGAGATCATACAAAGATCATGACAAGGCAAGGTATGATAAATCAAATAATAAAGAAATTATTTGCTTTGGCTGCAGGAAACCAGGACACATTATGCCTGACTGTCCAGAGAACAAAAACAAGGACAGAAAGGACAAGAAAGAAAGAAGAAAGGACAAGGACTTCAAGAAGAATAGCAATGGAAAATCCTTCTCCAGCAAGAACAAACACACAAGGAAGGGATTTGTTGCTGAATCTTGGAGTGAGACAGAAGAAGAATCAGAAACTTCTTCCAGCTCAAGTGATGATGAGGATGATGCTGAAGAAAAGGAATTCTGCATGATGGCTATCAATGCCTCACAACACAATTCTGATGCAGAAGAGTCAGAATCTGAATCAGAGACTCAACTTGAAGAGGACCAGGTAATAAGTTCTTTTGATTTCAATTTTGAGGACTTTAAGTATGAATTTAAAGCACTATGTTTAGACTTATTAAAATCTGAGAAGGAAATCATTTCTCTCAGAAATCAATTATCTGAACACAGTTCCTTAAAATCAGAAAACCTCAAACTCTCTGAGGAGTTGGAGTGCTGTAGGGAGTAGATAGCTTCACTGAAAAGTGAGCTGTCAGAGGCCAAGAAGCTTGAAGAATCCCTCAATGGGAGAAGTATCAAGATAATGGACATCACAAGCACAGTGAACTCAAGATTCAACAGTACACTGGGCTTGGGTGCTTCATCCAACCAACCTATAGTACTAACAACCCCAATTAAGTTTATTTCTGATAAAGGGAAGGGAGTTGTAGAGGTAGCTAGGAAGAATTCTGACTTACCCAAGAAAACAAGTGTTCAACAGAAATCGTCGAACGGAGCTAGACGATCGTCGAATGCAGATCGGCGATCTCAGGAAAAATCGTCGAACTCAGGTCGACGATCTCTAAACCCTGAACTCTGCCACAGTCGATCGTCGAATGGAGCTCGGCGATCTGACCCAAGATCATCGAATGCAGCTCAACGATCGTCGAGCAGAGATCAGAGATTTGAAAACTTCTTCAAGGGTAAATCAAATTCCAATCCTAGGGGTCCTTCATCCAGATTTAACCCTTATACTGAATGGATAATACCTCCAAGGAGATATCATCCTGAAGGTTATAAGAGTCAACCAGGGATGTCATTTAGTTCTTAATTTAAAGGTTATCAACCTAGGCCCAAGGTAAACTGGGTCAAAAACAAGTAAATTGTTTTATATGCAGGTGAAGACCTATCCAACATCAAACCAACAATGGTATCTGGATAGTGAGTGCTCAAAGCACATGATAGGAAGCAAGGACAATCTCACATCCTGTAAAGCCAAGCTTGGACCCAAAGTCATATTTAGTGATTCAAACTTTAGACTAACAAGAGGATATGGTGCAGTCCAAATTGGGACAGTCACATTCAAGAAAGTAGCCTATGTGGAAGGACTGAAGCACAACTTGATCAGCATCAGTCAGCTATGTGATGAAGGCTACCAAGTGACTTTCAGCAAATCCTTATGCAGGATCAAATCAGAGGACAACACAACTGTGTTGATAGGTAAAAGGAAAGGTAACATCTATTTAGTAGACTTTCTTTCAACAGAAGTAGATATTTTCCTGTTTAACTCTGTTAGTAGACCTAATGTATTATGGCATAAGAGACTAGGGCATATAAACCTTAGAACCATTGCTAGGCTATCCAAGGACAACCTTGTTAGAGGACTACCTTCTGGCCCCTACAAGAAGGAAGGACTCTGCAGGGCTTGTCAATTAGGCAAGAAAACTAAAAATAGTTTCAAGTCACTTAATAAGAGTGATTCACCTAGGATTTTGTATCTGTTACACATGAATCTTTTTGGACCCATTACAGTACAAAGCTTAGGAGGGAAATCTTACACTTTAGTAGTTGTAGATGACTTCTCTAGATTCACATGGGTGTTCTTTCTGAGGAAGAAGTCTGATAACTTTAAGTATTTGACAGAGTTTCTCAAATGCATACAGATTGAGTTCAATACTCACATTGCCCTGATCAAAAGTGATCATGGGACAGAGTTTGATTCTCTTCTTATGCAAGAGTTCTGTCAGAATGAAGGGATCAGACATACTTTCGCAGCTCCTAGAACTCCTCAACAAAATGGGGTAGCTGAAAGGAAAAATAGAACCCTTATTGAATCTGCCACTACATTGTTGTCAGATGCTCACCTTCCTCTATCTTTTTGGGCAGAGGCAGTGAACACCTCCAACTATGTGTTGAATAAAAGTTTAATACATAAACTGAAGGGCAAGAATCCCTATGAATTACTCAAAGGGAAGCAACCTAAAGTAGATTATTTTAGAATTTTTGGTTGTATCTGTTACATTCACAATAATGACAAGAAGTACTTAGCAAAATTTCAAGCTAAAGCTGATGAAGGAGTGTTTCTGGGATACTCCATGATCAGTAAGTCTTATAGGGTATATAATAAATCAACTCTCAAAATTGAAGAATCTGTTCACATATCTTTTGATGAATCTAACATGTCTTTTAAGGAGAAGAACACTTCTACCATAGAACCTTTGCAGGTACATTCTCTTGCTGAAGACTTGGACAAATTACAAATCATTCAAAAAGAGGAAAGCAGTGAAGATGAAGAAGACATTCAACATCCTGAAGAGAAACTTCTTGAAGAGCCAGTTGTTGTACCATAAGAGGAAACAACAACACAGGTTGGTGAACAATCAACACCCCCTGTTGATTTAGTAACATCAAGAGACCATCCAATTTCCCAAGTAATTGGAGACATCTCAGCTGGTGTGCAAACCAGAAATCAGGTCAACCAAAACCTGATGCACACTTGCTTCCTTTCTCAAATTGAACCTCAATCCATTCAAGATGCTGAGCAAGATCCTCACTGGATCATTGCAATGCAAGAAGAGTTGCATCAATTTGAAAGGAACAAAGTTTTGGAACTAGTACCAAGGCCTAAGGATCACTCCATTGTTGGAACAAAGTGGGTGTTCAGAAACAAATTGGATGATCAAGGAGTCATTGTAAGGAACAAGACAAGACTAGTTGCACAAGGGTACTCTCAAGAAGAAGGAATAGATTATGACCAGACTTTTGCAACACACAAGGGTTTCAAAGTATACCAGATGGATGTAAAGAGTGCTTTTCTAAATGGAGATATCAGAGAAGAAGTCTATGTCAGACAACCTCCAGGTTTTATCTCTTCATCTCAACCTGATTATATTTTTAAATTGCACAAAGCATTATATGGTCTCAAGCAAGCTCCTAGAGCATGGTATGAGACCCTAGCATGCTTCCTTCTGAAAAATGAATTTATAAGGGGTAGAGTAGACCAAACTCTTTTTATTAGAACCCATAAGTCCCATACCCTACTAGTACAAATCTATGTAGATGATATTATTTTTGGTTCTACTGATTCAAATTTGTGCAGAAGGTTCTCCAACCTAATGCATTCCAAATTTGAAATGAGTAGCATGGGTGAGCTATCCTTCTTTCTAGGATTGCAAATCAAACAACATGCTGAAGACATATTTATTTCTCACACCAAGTATGCAAAGGAATTGGTCAAGAAATTTGGTATGTCTGAAGCATCTTGTATGAAAACACATATGCCTACTAATGTTGTATTAGATGCTGATGAACATGGGAAACCTGTTGATCAGACAACATATAGAGCAATGATTGGCTCTTTATTGTACCTTACAGCTAGTAGACCTGACATAATGTTTGCTATATGCATATGTGCTAGATTCCAAGTGAGCCCTAGAGAGTCACACCTAACATTAGTAAAAAGGATTCTCAGGTATGTAAAAAGTTGTCCAAATCTAGGTCTCTGGTATCCAAAAGACTCAGCATTTGACTTAACTGGATTTTCTGATGCTGATTATACTGGATGCAGAATTGACAGGAAAATCACCAGTGGAACTTGTCAGTTTCTTGGTGACAGACTTGTCTCCTGGTTTTGCAAGAAACAAACATCTGTGTCAACTTCAACTGCTGAAGCTGAATATATAGCTGCAGGTAGTTGTTGTTCACAAATATTGTGGATTCAAAACCAACTCCTAGACTATGACTACAACTTAGAGAAGTCAAAAATCTTTTGTGATAATACCAGTGCTATTTCTATAGCTCAAAATCCAGTCCTCCATAGTAGGACAAAACACATAGAAATTAGGCATCACTTTCTAAGGGATAATATTGAGAAAAATAAAATTGAACTTCAATATATCCCAACTGATTTACAAAGGGGAGATATTTTCACCAAACCCTTGGATGAAAAGAAACATACCTTCTTCCTAAATCAGTTAGGAATGTTAGATGGAGGAAGTCTAAAATAATATCCAAGATTTTAAAACTCTAAAAATGACCAAGACTAGGCAAACATCTTGATTTTTCTAGTATATAGAGTGTTTCTGGTCTCTGAACTGCGCTCGATGATTTTCCCCCAGATCGTCGAAGGGTGATCGACGCTTTCCGAAATCGTCGACCAGAGTTCAGCGCTTCTCAGATAGTCTAAACTATCTCCCCAGGTCAGCGATCGTCGAACGGCGCTCGACGATTTTGTTTTCTGAAACTATCGTCGAACGGAGCTCGACGCTCTCCAATATCGTCGAACGGAGATCGACGATGTTGATGACCTTTCAGTTTCCTTTAGAAGCCCCGATCGTCGAACTGAGTTCAATGATCTTTCCTTTTCTGCGTCGAACCCTAATATAAAATTCATTTTTCGGCCGTCGTTCTCTCTTTGCGCCTTCATTCTCTCTGTAAATTTTCTCCTTCCCTCCAAATTTCTCTACACTTGGTCGTTTGTTTGTTGATTTTTGCAGGGATCAATGGCCGTCTCAGTTGCAGTCCTGGCCGGAATGAAATTTGATGCAGGTTTTGACATTGACATGGATTCTTTCAGCACTAGTGATCAAATCTTCCAAGATACACTAGAACGTTTCAAGGAACAAAAGCTAGTCACAATAATGACTACCAGGATCAAGTTAGCTGCTGATGAAATAAAGGAATGTGTATATACTGCCCACAACCACGATCAGAATACAGTGATTGGAACAATATCTGGAACCCAGGTACCTCTGACACCTACTATCTTGACAGAGGTTTTTTAATTACATTCTGGTGAAGATTCTGCTGAAATGTCTGGAGAAGAATTTTCTACTATGCTTGAGAGAATGGGACATTCAGATGCAAACCCTAGCAAACTGCTGAAGAAGAATTTATCTGTGGAGTACAGATTTTTGGCTGATGTTGTAGGAAAAGTGTTATTGGCCAAACACTCAGCCCATGATACCATCGCCAGGTATCAGCTATGTTTGATGGGTGCTCTTGTAGATAAGAAACAATTAAACTGGGGAGAAGTTTTCTTTGACTTAATTAAGAAGAAGATCAACAAGAATTTTGTTAACTATGGAAGGATATTAGGGCTATTTCTTCAGAATAGATGCCCTGCTCTGCTAGTTTCCAGTGGGGTGCATATCAATGCCTCCAAGAGGCTCTTCTGTGCCCTGTTTGGAAAGTGGGACTGACAAATAGTGAAGCCCAGCAGGCTCTCTGCAAGTGCAACCTCAGGCACAAGGACTGTTGCAGTCTCTTCCCCTCAAGTCTCTGCCCCTACAGAAGACTTGCCTGCTTCTTCTTCTCCTCCTCCACCTCTTATTTCATCTCCACCAGTCACATCCACCATTACAGTTTCCTCCACCATCATAATTTCAACCCCATCTCCAACTTCTATCCATTCTCCAACTCTTCCACTAACTGAAGAACTCTTCCATCCTTTACATCACTACCCACAACAAGAAATTGATTCATCCTCTCACATTCCATCCTTCAAACTGATAGATGATTCCTTTATGGATGATTCCCCTTCATCCCCTCCTGATCTACCCTCTTTATCCACATCATATCAAGAATTGCTCCAAGATATCATTGCACAACCATCCTTCACCCCATCCATTTCCATTCCACTATCTTCAATTTCCACAATCCCCATATCTCAACCTTCATTTCCACCATCCACCAGCTCTCCACCCACATCTCCAGCTGCTCCACATTCAGTCTCTACCTCTGCTCAAGTCCCTCTTGAGCATGTAGATCTTCCAACTTTAGCAGACAGACTTTATGAGCTGATAGCTCCCAGGCTATCACTCTTGTTGGAGACCTCCTTGGCTCCACTTCTCAAGTTAGTTGCAGACCTGTCTGCCAGGCTCTCCTCTCTTCTTCCCTCTCAGGCAATCCCTTCCTTTGGGTGCCTTGATCAAGCTTTCTCTGAATCTAGGCAGGTGGAGATACCTCATGAAGGTGATAGATTGCCTGCTGCTGCTGCTGTATCCTCAAGTCAAGCTCAAGTACCTCCAGTTGCAGTTTTCTCAATGGACCTGAGGACACTATTATCAGATTTTGATTCTATTTATTTCAGCTGTCTTCCAGAGCACACTGCAGTCCAGCCATCAGAAGATCTCTCTAAGGCCATTGTGCCTATTTCAAGTTGTGACACCAGTATAATACATTCTTTTGTAAAGTCCCTTTTTGCTGCTGCTCCTTCAGTTTCTGTTGAAAGTACTGATATTGTTGATATTGCTGTTAATTATGATGCTTTAATATCTGAGGATATACATATGACAGAGGCACTTATTCTTGAGCCTGCTGTTATTGCTACTGTTGCCCCTTCTAGTGATGATTTTCCAGCATCAACTGATACTACTGCTAATGTTATTTCTGTTACTGAAACTGTTATATCTGAATCTGCTGCCCCAGCTACTGCTGTATCTACTGCTGCTGCTACAACTTCTTCTGCCAGTGTTATCTCTACTACTCTTTCTGCTGTTGCTGTTACTGCTATTGCTGTCACTACTATTTCTCATGCTCAATCACAACAACAGATAGACTACCTTAAAATGATTGATGCACTATATGATGATCAAAGCTTAGAAAGTGATCAGTTCAGGATTGATTCAGATGATTCTTCTGCTACTATTGCAAGGAAAAGAAAGGCCAGAAGCAAGGCTATGAAAAGGGTTCCTCCAGCAAAAGTCAAAGACACAAATGATATTCCTTATTACATACTGCATAACTGTCCTATCACAGAACATTGGATGCAATATTCCAAAAATCAATTGAAGGCCATGAAGAAAAAGAGAAAGTATGACAAAGGTTCCTCTCAGTTCCATAATCCTCCTCCTCCTCCTCCTTCACCTAATGCAGGTGCAAGTGGTAGCTCTGCATCTCAACCCTCTGCCAGAAGCCAAACCACTTATCAACCTCAAGGTAGATCCCAGTACAGGGGAAGCCAATCCAGAGGCTATCAGTCAAGGAGAGGAAACTATAGAGGAAACCAAAGAGAATTTCAAGTATACTCAAAAGGCTATTCCAGGCAACACCCTTATTCAAGGGAAGGACAAGCTTCCACTGATACTACTTCAGGTCCCTTTCCCTATAAGCTTAAAGAGTTAGTCTCCTCCAGAGCTCCTCCAGACAATCCCTCAAACAGATATGAGCCTCCAGTTCCTTTTGAGGATCCAGAGAACAACCCTACTTATTGGACAGCTAGAATGAAGGAATTAGCTGCTTTTGATCAAATTAAGAAAGCCAGAGAACAAGGCAAAGACACTTCTAGTATTACTAGTTTATCAGAACAAAGGAAAAAGGAACTTGAAAGATATTCTTCCAGCAAGTTCTTTGATTCTGAAAGCTACATGAAGCTGCACCCTGAAGCTGTAGTGCCCAGGCCTAAGCAACAAACCTCTTTAGGTGCAGCTGATGACAGAAGATCTAAAAATGAAGCTCTCAATCCAAACAGAAAAATAGTACTTATAAAGAGCAAAGAAAAAGAGTAATTCTGTAAGGTGACAGTTATTTTGTTTTCTGAACTATCTGAGTTATATATATGATTCTGCAATGTTTTGTTTGTTGCATTTCTGTATTGTTGCTTTGTATGTTGTTTTTATTTCCTCAAATGTCTGTAAATAGTAATCCTAACCCAAATAGGGGGAGATTGTTGGAACACCCTATTACTGATTTGGGCAAGGATCACTATGTCTCTTAGGAAACCTGTTTTGACCTCATTGTATAGATCTAAAAGTCAATTAGAATTGAGTCTAAGGGTTAGTACTTAGGTTTGAAAGCTGCCCTCAAGACCAGGTTTTTCTGTTTTGGAGAACAAGTCATTTCGTCGAGCTCAGTATGATGAATCGTCGAACTCCATTCGACGATCGTTGAGCTCACTTCGACGAATCGTCGAACTCCATTCGACGATCTCTGAGCTCAACTTTGACAAGTCGTCGAACTCCATTCGACGATCTTCGAGCTCAGATCGACGATCTTGACTCCAGTTTAATTCTCTATCTCTGAGCTCAGTTCGACGATAGTTGAGCTCAGATCGACGATCTCTGTTTCTATCTAAGTCCAGGCTCTGAGCTCAGTTCAACGATAGTGGAGCTCAGTTCGACATTTTTCTGAAAGAGTTCAACGATTTTCAAGATTCAAATTCAGACAGTTAATGAATTGTTCTCAGCAATTAATTCACAGATCTTGTAGCCGTTTTCATTTAATCTGGAGCAAGTTTCAAGGAATTATCAAGGAATGTTTTATTGGACTTTCCTCCAGAAGACAATTGCAATTAAGGAAGTCATTTATGACAGGCCAACGACTATCTTGGACAGTGGATCATTTCTATTCAGACAAAAGGAATAAAAGATTAGATTTTTCATTCCCGCTAAAGAAGAACAAGAAGTTAAAAAAATATTCTCTGCAACAACAACTCTTACAACACAACAATTACACAAGAGAAAGAAAGAGAGTTGCAGACATTCTCAGTCTCAAAGATTCATACAAGAACACCATCACCAAAGGAGATAAAAAAACTGAAATCTTCAGATCTCTTTTGATTCAAGTGTTCAAAGGCCATCATCACTCAAGACTCCAGACACCACACATTTCAGTTGCTGCTGAAATCATTTATTGCTGGAGATCAAATCATTTGAATGCCTATCACCCTACTGCAAAACTTCACTTCCTGAACAACTACAGATCTCAGGGGGAGCTTTGACAACATCCACTATCTTCTCTCTGACTGTTGACATAGAAGATCTTCTCATCCCTCTCTCACTCTCTGCTGTAAAGGGTTTTTCAAACTCCCTTCAAAAGTTTGTGTTTGGTTTTTGAGCACCTTATCAAAAGCTCATTGGTGGCAAGACACCTGATCAAAAAATCTGGTTTGGTTTTTGAGCACCTTATCAAAAGCTCATTGGTGCCCAGGACACCTGATCAACTCATCCTGCAGTGGATTCCTATCTAGGGTGGTAGAAGAGTGGATGTACCCAGATTGATTGGGGAACCACTATAGCTCCTTGTGTCTTTTGGTTGCTTGTTTTTCTTTTTGTTTCTGGCTGTGGTTTGTGACTAGATTACTCTGTGATTAGATAGTTGCTGTGTTTAGATTTACTTTATATTATTTGTTTTCCTGTTCACATAAGAATACAACAACTGTTGTAAAAAGTTTTTACCAAGCACTATACTCTATTCACTCCCCCCTCTAGAGTATATCAGATCTAGCTTGCACTTTCACCTGCCCTACTATATGTTAACCTTCAAGCAGCGACGCTCAACTTAACTTTTAACAGGGAGTGTGGGAGCACTTTAGTTGAGGGTAAACTCGGAGGAACACCTCAATTCCGATTATCCCCAACTAAGGCTCAACCTTAACATACAACTGCTCGTCAAATCAGGACCCGTACTTATAATAGTAAATTACAGTAATGAAAATACAGTAATTAAAGCTGCTGATAATAAATGATGAATAATGAGATGTGACCAGTACGAAACTGGAGTAGTACTGAAACGGAAGTACTGAACTGAAATGAAGATGACCAGTACGAGACTAGAGTAGTACTGAATTGAAAGTACTGAACAGAAATGAACTTGACCAGTACAAGAATAGAGTAGTACTGAATTGAAAGTACTGAAGTGAAATGAACTTGGCCAGTACGAGACTCGAGTAGTACTGAATTGAAAGTACTGAATTGAACTTGACCAGAACGGGACTAGAGTAGAACTGAAATGAAAGTACTGAATTGAACCTGACCAGTACGGGACTGGAGTAGAATTGAATTGAAAGTACATAACTGAATTAAATAAAGGAACTGGACCAATACAATACAGGAATAATCATAAAGAAAATGGTTAGTAGTCCAATCACTCCATTCAGGAGGCTTCAGTTCCATCTCCATTATCAGGAGGCTTAGTTCAGTTCCATCTGCATTCTCAGGAGGCATTCACAATTTCTTCTCCGTTCTCAGGAGGTGTATTCAGTCCCTTTTCAGTTTTCAAGATTTCCTTGGGTTTCACCCATTATTAAGATCCGATAATATTTCAGTTGCGCTCTTTTTAATCACGGCTTAATCGGATCAGGAGAGGATTACTATGAGTTATATTTTTATTATTCATCCGAGAATAAATTTCAATTTGATTTCTTACGTCAGATTGAATCCGAGAATCTCATCAGAGGGCACATTTTCCATTGAATTTCAACCTCGGAAATCATTTTTAACACAAGAGAGAAATTCTTCACCTGAAACGAGGTTTGGGATTATTTTACTCAAAGCTCGTACTTTCATCTTCCGAGTTCACACAAAATGTCCACAAATTATTTTAAGAACGAGGCGCTCGGCGGTTTCGCAAAAATCTCGAAATACTCGGAGATGGAAAATCTTGCCTCAAAAACTCTAATTAATCAATTGAACTTAATATAAAAGGTGGTCGCGCGCTTCGATTTTCATTTTCGAAGAATTTGAGCTCGTAAATTTCCGAGCGCAACCCAAGACTCCAAAAATTGGAAAATCTTTAATTTTTATCCTAAGGTTCCCAAATTTTTATACAACCTTTAAGAGGGCATAAAAAGAGCCTAGTAAATTTTTCAAAATTTTTTGAGAAACTTTGGGCCTCTAAATTGGCCAAATAATTCGTATTTAAGCTTTTAAAAATATTAAATTAACTCCAAAAATTCCCAAATTTTTGTGTAGGTTGCCCTCATCAAGGGAAACAATTTTCATATTAAAAACCTTTTTCCTAGGAGCCTAAATTAGTCTACAGAATTTAAAGTACCAATTATAATATTATAAATATTATAATAATAATTATATTATTATTATTATTTTTCATCTTCTTCACGAACCTGTACCGCACCGCCGTCCTTACGGGCCTTCTCCGCCGCCGGTCGGCCGTGGCTTCGCCCCCAGCCGACTGCCCGGGGGTGGGCGCTCCCTCTGGCGGTGGTCTGGCGGCCTGCCACCGCCGACCATCGCAGGAGCCATTTTTTTATTTTTGAATCGAGGGGAGGGGGTGACGGCCGCGACGCTCTGGCTGACAGAGCTCGCATGCAACCCGTTAAGAAAAATGAGAGGAAGGAGAGGAAAATCTTTCCACCTGATTTCAGGGCCTTCAGGGCTTCCGACGAGATCCGCCATGGGAGGTGGTGGAGGTGGTGGAGGTGGCGGTGGAGTTCGGTATGCTTCTCCGGCGAGGTTGAGCTCTGACAAAGGGGATGGCTGTGGTATGTTTTAGTTGGGGAAGAGGATTGAAGTCCTCTAGAGCAATAGTGTTCCTTATATAGAGGGAGGGGAGAGCTCCTCCCTCCTCTTCTCCTTCTTGGACATGGCAAACCCGAGAGGTTAGGATACCTAAACCTTGGTTGGGTTTAGCAGGAGAGCTGACCTTCATCTAGTTAGGCAAGTACATCCATCTGTTTAAATCATGGAGGTTAGGGGGTACGGTGGTTTGGATTTTGGTTTGGGGAAGGAGAGAGAAAGAAAGAAGGATGGTGGATAGGCTTGGGTCTCCATACCTTTGCAACTAGATGACATCCATGGGTTGGCTGTTAGTACTCCCTATAACTAGAGTAGGGGTTTTAGAAATGTAGTTTTTTTGCCAACAAGAGAGGAAGATAAAGAGAGGGTATTGTCTTTATTTTATTTCGGCCCAAGCCCATCCTTCTTGCTGAAGTTTAAGGCCGATATAGGGTTAATATTGGCCGAAGGTTGATCTAAATGAATGACATCAAGTGATGGTAGCTTGGAAAATAGAACCCCTTAAGGAATATTAGATTTTTAAGGAAGTTTGACCAAAAGTCAACTATGGGGTGGGTCCACCATATTGGTCAAAGTCAAAGTAGGTCCAAGTCATCGGGGGTTAGGTCAAAGTTGGGGTGTCGTGTCACAATTGATGTGCACATGCATTTCAGTGCAAAATTATGCTTGATTTGACCACCCGTCATCGAAACTGATCGGGACCAATTTCGTTGACTTTGTATTGACCATACGAATCCAATGCCATTGACCGGGGTTGAATCGGAATTTGTTTGCTAAGTATTCAAAATCTACGCGTCACAGTGCGCTAAAATGGTCAAAATGCTCATAATCATCGTTAGTCTTCGAATTGCGAGGCAATGAGCTCCGATGCATTCGCATTGACTATATGGATTCATAGGAACTGACAGAACTCGAATCTAAGTTCTCTAGGTCAATATTCAAAAATCTCGTTTTTGCCACGTTCCGCGAGGAACGACCATATCGACCATATGACCTCAAAATTCAACGAAACGAGTTCCAACACACTCATATTCACTATACGAGGCCACAGGAACTGACAGAACTCAAATCGGAGTTCCCTAGCTTTATACCCTGCCCAGGGTTGCCTCCTACCGGGTCACGGGTAGAGGTTCAGGTCACTTTTATTGGGCCCACTAGGGTTCTGGTGGCCCAATAAAAGTCGAGATGTTACAGAGGGTTCTCGCGGGTCGGGGTCGGAGTCAGCGAAGATGGTTCACCCTTGGAATGTTTTCGTTGGATGGACTTGGCCTTTTTTGGTGGTAGGCGGAGTCATCCAGTCTCTTGCTCGTGAGCCAGGGCGCGAACCTAACACAATCAGCAAGGACCCTTTCCTGAGCAGCAGCGAGATGGTCCTGGACCTCTCGCAAAAGCGGTCTCTCAGCCTGTTTAGCGTATATCTTTGAAGTCACGCAGAAGCTCAGGCGGAAGGCAGTGTCAACAACGATGACCTGAAGATGGCCCCAGTGACAAATATATATATATATATATATATATATATATATATATATATATATATATATATATATATATATATATATATATAAAAGGCTGTGGTAGGGCTTGTAAAAGATTCTCCTCCAGATCAGCAGGCACTCATCAAATATTGGGGGTCGGACGTTTCTTTCCGAGCGTTGAACTAGATCACAAAGAGCGGGGATTGTGTACAACCCCATATTCGCTGAGTAGGATCTAAGGGCCAGGGACCCAGGTTAGAAGGGGCTCTAAGCTAATCGAGCCAGACAAGAAGAATAGGCGAAAGGGTTCCCTCCCTGAGCATGCAAGAAGGCTTGCACCCAGGCAAGCGGGAGGCCATCAGGGTTGGCGTTCAGTGAAGTCTTTCCACTCAGTGCTCTCGATGCTTTTGGACTTGGCTGTGTCTCTTATAAGAGCATGCGAGTGTGGTAGGCAAACCCGCACTCGACCGGATTTTGACCTTTCGACAGGGAATGCGGAAGGGTTTCCGCCTGGATGAGCGGGAAGCGCACGTAGATCAGTGGAAGGGTTTCCGCCCAGTAGGGTACAAAGGTAAAATTACCTGGATACCCTTGGAGGTCTGCATTTAGCTCCTTAGAACAACAAAGTTTGGCTGTTAGCAGACCATTTTGGGCTACATATAGTCTTTTTGAATAGTGGAATTACGTTGTTGGCTGACCAGATACTGGAAATCTATAAACAGGCCCACATTATACATCAGAAGGCAAGCTTTCTCATTTTCTGAAGTCTTGCAGCGCTTTCTGAGGTATCCTTATCTCAGCACTTGGGTAAGGAGGGGAAGAACTCTGAGATCTTCCGGGTTAGTGGAGGGACCTCCATACTGTAGCCTATGTTCAGTTTCTTTGTTCCTTATGTCGGGTCAGGGGTCTGGGTTTGGGAGAAGTAGCTGTTAGCTACACCCCAGGGTCTGAACTCTCGTTGGAGCCAGTTTTTGGTTCCAACGGTCAACTTTCGTTGTCATAAACTGTGGAAATAAATTGTAAATTGTTATCAGCTCGTCGAACTTTGATTTCAACTTCGTCGTTGGATTCGTAGGACTAATATTTACCTTCAGTTTCAATTTCGTCGAAAACCAAGTTGGCTTTAGTCCAAATCGTCAAATAAAAGGTTAAGACCATTTATATATCATATTTAATAAATAATTATATATGAATTTTCTCTATAAAAGACCGGCTCGAACTTAGGATTAGGTTTTCCGATCTTTATTTTTCTTCCTGTTCCACCAAACCCGAGCCATGAGAGAGAGGAAGAGGCATTCTTCCGGGAGTTTTTAACGGCTGTCACTGGAGCTCTAGTCTATGTAATCTTTGTCGGAGTATAGATTTAGAAAGCCCACGTCGAGATCTATGTGTGTACGGTTAGTATTTTTGGTTTCGTGGATTTTTGGTGTTGGTGCGAGTAGCCCTAACCGTCCTTTTCGTCCAAATCTTTTTAGAAATTTGTTGTCGTGGTTTTTTGTTGGCCAATCCTTGACGTGGGGTGCTTAGGAGACCGAAAATCGGAAGATTTGAGGCAAGTGGTGGGCTATCCCTTTTACTTAGTTTTCTTTTAGTTCCTTCCTCTATTCTCTTTTGGATCTCAAGACACGTCAATATTGTATTTCTCCGGGCATTGTTCTTTCTAAAGTTCTTGCAGTTTCGATTTGGGCCTGAGTAAATTTGTCAAGTAGTCATGTAAGATACGTCGAGTAGTCATGTGAGATTTGTCGAGTAGCTACATTAAGTCCGACAGTTTGTTACGTAAGGTTTGTTAAATTCGTCGAGTGATTCCGTCCAGTGCGTCGAGTAGTCAAGCCGAATTTGTCGAGTAGTAAATCCAAATTCGTTAGTAATCAAGACGAATTCGTCGAGTAGTCAAGCCGAATTTGTCGAGTAGTCAAAAAGAATTCGTTGAGCAGTCAAGCTGAATTCGTCGAGTGGTTACGTCAAGTTCATCAAGTATTCTGGTAAGATTCGTCGAGTTGTTACGACGATTCGTCCAGTGATCACGCTGAATCAACGAATGGTCTCGATGAATTCGTCATGAGGAGTGAGGACTGTTTTTACTTAGAATTTTTGGGTTTTCTGTGTGTCGTCGTGATGATCCGATGTAAATTTTTGTGTGGTGCTAGATTTTGGTTATGATGTTTATGGACCGTTGGTTGGGTTGGAATGGATGACCACCACCACAATGCATGTTTGTGAATCATTACACACGGTGGTTTTATTTATGGATTGTTGTTGGGTTTGAATGGATGACCACCACCACAGTGCCTTTTCCTTGGATGTTTTGGTCTGATAGTTTGTGTTCGAAAAATGTCACCACCTCAGTACCATCTTTTCCCGGTGTTAATGATTCACTTTTATGAGCAGATCAGTCTCTTATCTATACTATTCTATAAAGGAACAACATGTTTTGGTGCAACATTCGTAATACCCATTTTACCCCTCATTTTTAATTTAATGATTATTATATCTTTTGTTCAATTCAAAAAATTTCAAAATTGAATACCCACATATGTAATTTACTCAATCCCGCCGAAATAATTGATCTCCCGCCTTCTCCAGCCAAGTCTTTTCTATTTTGTTCTTCGGCACTTTCCAACAAATTAAATAATTATTTTGGGCCTGCACAATCCCGCATTCAGGTTCTGCTCGACGATCGGCGAAAGGTAGCGCTCCATCAAGGGCATCCTCCATACGATCCTTCGCTGATCCTTCGCGCTTCGCTGCCACCTCAACATTCTTCCATCTTATTTCTCGCTCTTCCCCAGACCATGAAACCCGGTGATTCCTTGATCACATCGCACTTCGCCCTAAAATCGGATGCACAAATCCTTCGCGCTTCGCCCTAAAATCAAATGCACAGGCACGAACGACATTAGCAAAGACTCCCTCCTCCGGCGTTCTTCAACCCGGTGAGAGCTCTTTGTTCTTTGACTTGGGAGGTAGCAACTAGCTCCGTTCATGATTTTTTTCTTTCTTTAACCCGGCGCTTCGCTATGCTCCCCATTCTTCGCATCTGAATCCCTCGCTTCTTCTTCCCACCCTCTGCATCGTGAATCGTCTAGCCGCCGACGACATCAGCGAAGACTCTCTCCGGTGTTCTTTCTTCTGCGAGTTGCACTCTGTTCTGTCGCCATCTCTGTTAGGGCTCCGAACGGGATCAACAACCGCTCCTTTGCACAGTAAGCCCTTCCCTGAATCTACTTTACATTATCCTAAAGGTAGAAATTGTGATTTACAAAAACTTCTTACCAGCTTTAAAGAAATATCTCACACTGTGTTCTCTCACCATCTCTGCTAGGGCTCCGAACTGGATCAACAACCCCTCCTTTGCATAGTAAGAACTTCCCTGAATCTGATTTACATTATCATTTAGGTAGAAATTGTGAGTTATTGAAATACGAAGGAAATAATTCACATTTTCTGAGCATAACTTTAGTGGGATAATGACAGTGTTGTTGTTGTTCACATTATATTCACCAAAAAAAATTATTTTAATTTTTCCCACTGCATACTTCTGAGATGTTCTCATGTATGTTTTCCCCTTTCATTACTACCAAATTTGAGGTTCGTTGATGCCCAATTTGTTGATGCCCAGTGTTTTTGCCAATTAATTTGACATCAGTTTGTTGATGCATTCTTAGTTGTATTTTGGGGATATCAGCTGCATTTTTAATTGTATTTTGGTGGATATTGGTTGCATTGTTAGTTGTATTTTGAGGATATCACTTCGAGAGGCTTTATTTTCTTGCATATCTGAGCAGTTGAACAAAACATTTGAAATATTTGTCGAGATATCCAACTATGAAGCAAATGAGCATTTCAATTATTTTATGTTAGGAACAAAAATTATTATAGGCGCAAAAATCTGTTCAAATGATTTAAAGTAGGCCTAAACTTCTGACATTTTACGAGAATCATAGACAACGTCAGTGATGGACCACCAACTAAATGAGCCTGAGGTAATTGGCCGCAAACGTATTAGGGCTTCCGCATCCGGGTCTTCGAATGCACATGGTATTAACCAGTTTTTCTCTTCAGTATTCCTCTTTAATGTAACATGTAACTTCTACGGATTCAATATGTGAGAACATTCCTTACAACACAAATCCATCATTACACCTTCCTGCACTGTCTCGATCAACTGCATACTGATGTTCACTGACAGATGTTCAACGAACAACCCGAAATGCAAGAAGACGACAACATCGACTTAATAAACAATCCAATATACAAAATGAATAAACCATGACTCAACATCTTCGAAGATCCGAGAACAAGGTAATTTCATAACACCTTCATCTCATGCATCTTTGTAACCCACTTCATAAATGTGTTTCAATTACTTGACTTTCTAACATAAATGCTTGCTCTATTGAATACCAGACATGCCAGATGCATCGACCGAAGAAGAACTTCAATTACCAGTCGTGGTCCCAAATCTTCAAGCACCCGTGAGAAACTCAGCAAGAATTTCTTCTCAATCTACACACGTTCCTAGGATGGAACTTCCACCAGCGACATTTTGTCATCATTGCAATGCAAAATTATTTTATAAGGAATCAAAGAATTTGTTCTGTAGCAATGGGAGGGTTGTGATTCCTGGTATACCTGCTCTGCCCGAACTACTTGATCTATTCACTCAGCAGGGTACCCTAGGACGTCATTTCTGACAAAATGTGCATACATACAATCACGTTTTATCATTCACATCGATGGGTGTGACATTGGATGAATCCATACCATCCTTCGCGCAAGGAATCTATACCTTCAGAGCACATGGTGCGCTATACCATAGAATTGGCTCTCTTTTGCCCAATCCAGGCAATAGACCGAGATTTCTACAGATGTTCATCTACGACATGGACCTTGAAACTGAACATCGCATGGAAGAGGGTCATGGACTTGACGTAGATGTGCTACATAAAATTAAAGCAGTACTTGATATATATAATCCATTTGTCCATCGCTTTCGATAGCTATCACAACATCCTCAAATACAATCTTGTCAGCTTCTTATTCGAGCCATGCCAGCTACAGAACGACAATACATTCTTCCAACAACATCACAAGTTGCAGCAGTCTTGGTAGGTACTGAGGATTTCATGGAGTCAGATGATAGAGACATGTTAATATGTACCACAGCTGGAAATTAACTTACTCTCAAAGAGTATACTGGATAGTTTGATCCAATGCAATACCCGCTATTACATCCACATGGAACTTATGGATGGTAAAAATGCTTTGAATCAAACCAATGCATACGAATAAGCTGTTGTGATTACTATGCCTCTTTGTTGCAGGTTTGACCGTAACATCTATAAATCAACAATATCTAAGCCACACTATAATCTCATTTTGTCTAAATTTTACATAAATTGAAATCATGCAGATACGCAATGGTGATCAGTCTATTCTTCTTCATGCGGGGAGATTATTACAACAATTTGTTGTCGATAATTACATCAAAATCGAAACACAGAAGTTGCATTGGATTAAACTTAACCAAAATAAGATACGTGCGGAGTTGTACCAAGGATTGCAAGATAGCTTCGAAGCGGGTGAGAATGATGCAGATACATTATTTTGCTTCATTTTACATACTAAATATTTCAAGTGATAAATACAAATTATACGCGGGTAAACTATCTATATCCTTTACTTTAGGTGTTGTTGGCCACCGTACAATTCTTCATTCTTCATTTATTGGGAGCCCACATGACATGTACCAATGCTACCAAGATGCAATGGCCATTGATGCGTGTAAATCGGCAAGCACACCAGTCGCACAAGTAATAAAGTTTGGGAATAAATCCCCGAGTGTCGGTCTCTTGAGGAATGCAATTAGTATAGAGAGGAAACAGTTCAGAAAATATTGTTATGAGGGTTATACTTAGAAAAAAAGAGTAAAAAGGGGACTTGAGAGATTGGGGTTGTTTGATCTAATAAACTAATTAAAGCTATGCGGGTCGAAGACACCGCTTTGTAAGGTGAGATGAGTGTATCGGCCGCGATGCCGAACTTCAGTTGGGCGAGTGGCCGGAAAGCTAATGGGTGGAAGTGTTCTTGTGCGGAGTGCAATCAGGTGAAACAAGGGTATGGAGTGGATGTGGAGTGGGCGAGGCGCATTCACACACATAACTTACAAGCATAAGAAAACTATAAACATCCCATTAGATATAAAATAGAACATGTAGTTCATTACAATGTTATATCATTCCATACAACAGAGGAAGGGGAAGAGGCATAAACCAATAGAGGGTGAAGATCCACCGCAGGTCATGGCCGGAATAGCGAGTTGTCAATCCGCTTCCGGGTTCAGTCCGAGGAGGTTTCCGGTACCAACGAGCTGTCACCTCGAAGGCCTTTGAGTCCGTTCTCTAGGTTATCTTCTTCTCCAACTCCGGTGGAAAGCTTGGAGTTGAGGTCGTCAATGGCCGGGTGCTTCGCCGGAGGGTTTGGAAAGCTTCGGAATAGCCGGCTAGGGACTCCCGATGAAGGTGGAGGTGATGCAGCAGCTGGAGAAGTAAAATGGGGCTTCCAGCGCACTCCCCGATCGCAGAAAATGACGGGCGTTGACCTAAATCACGGAGCAGGCCCTTAAATACGGAGGCAGCAAAAGCAGAGCGCACGATCAGTGGCGCACGACCAGTGGTCGTGCGCACTGTACATCGATGATCGTGCACCATTTCCAATAAAACCTGCAACCTAGATAGAAACATCAGCAGATATGCGCATGATCAGTGGCGCATGACTAGTGGTCGTGCCCACTGAATCCACTGATCGTGCGATTGGCTAGGACAGAATTGCAGAAAGCACGGGGTAAATGCGTACGAGCAGTGGAGCACGACTAGTGGTCATGCACACTACGGCCAGTGCTCGTGCGATTACTTGGGAAGAATTAGGAAACAGGAGAATATAATGCGCACGATCGGTGGCGCACGACCAGTGGTCGTGCGTAGTAAGTCTAGTGGTCGTGCGCAGTGTTCCTGTATCGTCGGGGTCTCCCGAGCGGTTCCGGAGCACGCACACAAACCCTGCACCAGTAGAAGAGGCAGATATGCCACCAAAAGTGCACACCACATTCTCAAGACACGGCTAAAGAACAACAAAAACACAGAAACGGGACGAAAGTGCACTTAATCATGAAATAAGTACATAAACAAATATAAGCAGTTATAGCTCTCAAGTGCAGTGCTAAGACGATAAAACTGGCCCAGATGAGTCCAAAAATTAGTGTAAAATTTGGACTCATCACGCCCCCAGACTTAACCATTTGCACGTCCCGAGCAAATCATCACTCCGTGGACTAGAAAATAGCTAGCTAGCTCAGAAATTTCAATAAAAAAGTAAGACGAGAAATCAAATACATCATGGGCATAGAATATATAATAGAAAAACTTTTTAATTATACTACGTAGTTTAAACTATTCGATAGAGGTAAATAAATATTGTATTTGCTCAAAATTAGAATTCTGGAGAATCTTGCGATCATGTGTAGGAAGAAAGTAGGCAGGCCACTAAGGTGAGCATTGCCAAAGATCGGAGCTCGTGATCACCTCCAAAGATATCCATCAATGTCGGGGACCATACGCTTGCACGTTCACACTCTCTACACGGCGCGTGTTAGACTCAAGCGTGAATCAGTATGACTTGTAGGAGAGAATGTGGCTTAGGCTAAGGTTTGGTAGTCAATGATAAACATGAAGGCTACACGCAACCAAAGCGAGCGAACAAAAACCTAAACCAATACAGCCACATAGAAATGTATGTGTAACACACCCCCAGACTTAGCTTGAAAATCAGGCGTGTACACGGCCTAACCCGACCAAAATCAATAAATAGGATGGGGATAGAGTTCTCATAACAATTCTTTCAGATTTTTTTTCTTTTTCGCTTTTCTTCTTTTTTCTTTTCTTCGTTTGCAATCCCAAAACGGAGCAATCAAAAAGTTTACGAATTCAGCACCACATTACACAATTTCCACATATCACAACATCATCAAAATAGTAAATTTAAGCAAGCTCAAGGATTTGATTGTGATGCTGGGTTTAACTTCAGGCCTTGGTGAATGTGAGTGGAGCTGAATCAAAGAAGGGGTAGGCACAAATTTGGCATACAACGGTTAACAGGTAGGAAATGCTAAACAAGGCTCAAACTAGCCAAAATGATGGCCTACGTCATGCTCACTCTTGACTAACCGGACACCAATGCTTCAAGAGTAGCTTAGGGCAAGTTCTTAGCCACCGAGAAAGATGATCCTTCCTCCTGACTCGAGCAATACGAGTCTAGTGGCAGCTACACACATTCCTACATTATCGTTCGATTACTCCAGATTCAAATTTTTGAGTAGTACAAACAATATTTACATCTGCAGAAAAATATAAATCTACGAGCATAAAGAAAAATTAAATCTATTCTAGTTCTACACAAACCATGAGTACTCGATTAGGAGCACTGCATGAGTTTCGAACTACTCTATCCTGAAATCCGAAGCCAACACCACTCTTTTAAAGTTTACACAAAAACAATACATTTGACTCGAGCTGTGCGCGTGGATAAGAGCGCACTCATGTGGGTGATTTAGTGTGGGCGATAGAGATCATGAAATAACTAAACAAGAGACTGGTATGCAAAAAAATGTGTTGTGTAGTGACCACAAGCATGTTCTCCCCCCAGACTTAAATTCGACAACTAGTAAAAATGAGCATTCCAAATGTGAAAAAGAGCTAGGGTAGGAAGTACCTATGCTCAAAATTGAGCATACCAGTCATGTGACGAGATGTCCAAGTGCGGCCAAGTTGCCGCGCCTCAAAAATTCCTGCACCTGCGATTGAAATATGCACGACAAACAAAATATGGACATAATTATATATATATAAAGAACTCAAAGCACAGCACAGGACCAAATGGTCCAACTTGGGTTGTCTCCCAAAAGCTCTTTTGTTTACCGTTCTTAAGGTGGACCAAATACCTGTATTAGCAGTTATAATAAAGAGTTCTTTGCAGTAGAAAAAGGAAGAAATAAAAACAGAGCAAACCAGTGTTCCATAAGCAGCGAGAAAACAAAAAGAGCTGGGTAAGTGGAATGATGGTGTTGCAATCAGCTATAAACTGATTTGTGGTAAGTCTCTTCGGTGGGGTGCGAGGGGACATCAGATTGTATTTTTTCATTGGGGGTAGGGTTTTTCCCTTTGCTTCGACTGCACTCTTTCTCGCGTCGGAAGGCAATGTAGCGCTCGTCGCGTAAACTCTTTGCCTCTTTCAGTTTCTCCACCGTGGGAGACTTTCAATGGATGTAGGCTGTGGGTTTTCCTATTTTCGTGGTTTGTGGCGTCCTGTCCGGCACTGTGACGGCGACCGAATCTGCCCAAGCTACAGATCACTTAACAGAGTTATCAGCAGTGTTATACAAATAAGTGTCTAGGGATTTCTCCCGAATAAAACTCGGTTCGCCATGCTCAAAAACATAGTTGGCTGGAAGTAGAAAGGCAGCCGTGGCTTTGGCGCACTCGATCTCTTCTTTGACCAATAGCTCTTGATTCTCATCTATCTCTTGGGAGAGTCCTTTCTTTATCTTCTCTTCCAGATGTGCTTCTTCCAATATTGGAAGTCCTGAATCTATCTTGGTATCTGTGACACTCAGAAAATTGTTATTTTGGATGGGAGAGGAATGTATGGATATGTTATCGAGGGTGGAATCTTCGGTCAGCCAAGTGACGTGGCCTTTGGAAAAGTCGAGGGATGCGCCACTGACCGTCAGGAATGGGACTCCTAATATAGGAATAGAGTTATTTTCCCTTGGTCCCAAAACCTGGAAGTCAGTGGTTATACTTTTTCTGTTAACCTCGATTTCGACTTCCCGAACACCTCCCTCGATGTCAACCAAATTGCCATTCGCTAAGATAAGCGACTTCAAATTTTCAATGTCGACTTGTAGGTGCATCTTCGCAACATCTTGCAAAGTGAGGATGTTGCTGAACGCCCCGGAGTCGCATAATGCTGGGGTTTCATCGTTGTTTATTTTACAATTGATGACGAGTTCGTTGCGGTTTCCCAAATTTTCCTCCCCAAGGCTTTTACCTTGTTCATGGGGGTTCTTTTCGATGTTACTAGGTAAGGTGCCTTGGGTGTTCTCGGAAACCACTTGGGCCAATTGGCCCAATTGTGCCTCCAGTTTGCGCATCGAGGCGGCTTGATTTGTCATGTTGGTCTGGGAAATTTCAACGAATTTCTCGAACATCTCTTCCAAAGAACTTTTTTAACGACGGGGGGCCCTTGGGAATAATTCGTTTGAGGAGGCCGCAGTTGGCTTCCGGAGGCATACACATCGTTTTGATGCTGCCCCGGTTGCCATCTTTGGCCAGATGCGTTTGGATTCCAAGAAAAGTTGGGGTGGTTTCTCACCCCCGAGTTGTATGTGTTCCCGTAAGGCACTCCCCTGTTTTGATTGGCTGAAAAATTAACTGACTCATTCAGAAAAGAAGATTCGTCTGGTACCTCAACTCCTAAGCATTCGAAGCTGTGGTGGTCGGTGCTTCCGCACCCTTGGCATGAGATTGTCATCACTGGGGCGGTGGCAGCGAGCTTGGGGATATCCACGACAAATACTCCACTTGTGCTTCGTGGGATGTTTCTTCCAGCGGTCCAGTAAGCGCTGTGGGTGGCGGTGTCTTGTAAGATTCTCAGAGAATCATCTGGAGCAAGGTTCATGATTGTTCCTCCGGAGGCGGCATCGATCATGGCTCGGTGGTGGGGATCAATAGCGAAGTAGAAACTTTCGACGAGGTTCCACGTTTGGAATCCATGATTAGGGCACTGCCTCAGCAGCTCGTTGAAACGCTCCCAAACCTCGGCTAAACTTTCTTGATCGGCTTGCCGGAAGTTGTCTATTGCACGCCTCATGCTCACGATCCAATCTATCGGATGGAACTTAGCTAGGAATTTTGTGGTCAAAGCCTCCCAGGTGGTGGCTGTTCCAGGTGGGAAGGAGTGAAGCCATGTCTTGGCTTTGTCCCTTAATGAAAAAGGGAAGAGGCGGAGCTTGACTGTTTCGTCTAGGATTCCAGCGTAGCGGAACGTGGCACAAATTTCGGAGAATTCTGCAAGGTGAAGATGGGCATCTTTAGTGGCCATTCCGGAGAACTGAGCATTGTTCCGAATGATATTCAGGATAGCTGGTTTAATCTCGAACTGTTGGTTGGTGATAACAGGTCCGAAACCGGGGTATATGCTCCTGACAGTAGGTGTAGTATAATCCCTCATGGTGCGGACCTGGGGAGGGTTCACTTCATTTTCATTGCCATTTCTGTCGCCATGAGGTATCCCTCCAACTCGGTTGCCTGCATCAATATTCAACTGGTCTCCCATTGGGGCAAAAGTGATGGCTGCGGCGCGTCTTCGCGCTAGGATTGTACGTTCGATCTCTGGGTCGTAGGCGACAAGATCTCTTGTGGCTCAACCCTGCATTCACTGCGGCAAACACTAGACAAGGAAACAACAGTCAAAAACACGAACTCTTATAACAATATTTTCAGTCATCCTAAGTCGCTCTATAGTTGCATTCCCCAACAACGGCGCCAAAAAGTTGATACGTATAAATCGGCAAGCGCACCGGTTGCACAAGTAATAAAGTTTGGGAATAAATCCCCGAGTGTCGGTCTCTTGAGGAATGCAATTAGCATAGAGCGGCAACAGTTCAGAAAATATTATTATGAGGGTTATACTTAGAAAAAAGAGTAAAAAGGGGACTTGAGAGATTGGGGTTGTTTGATCTAATAAACTAATTAAAGCTATGCGGGTCTAAGGCACCGCTTCGCAAGGTGAGGTGAGTGTATCGGCCGCGATGCCGAACTTTGGTTGGGCGAGTGGCCGAAAAGCTAATGGGTGGAAGTGTTCTTGTGCGGAGTGCAATCAGGTGAAACAAGGGTATGGAGTGGATGTTGAGTGGGCGAGTCGCATTCACACACACAACTTACAAGCATAAGAAAACTACAAACATCCCATTAGATATATAATAGAACATGTAGTTCATTACAATGCATATCATTCCATACAATAGAGGAAGGGGAAGAGGAGTAAACCAATAGAGTGTGAAGATCCACCGCAGGTCGTGGCTGGAATAGCGAGTTGTCAATCCGCTTCCGGGCTCAGTCCGAGGAGGCTTCCGGTACCAACGAGCTGTCACCTCGAAGGCCTTTGAGTCCGTTCTCTAGGTTGTCTTCTTCTCCAACTCCGGTGGAAAGCTTGGAGTTGAGGTCGTCAATGGCCGGGAGCTTTGCCGGAGGGTTTGGAAAGCTTCAGAATAGCCGGCTAGGGACTCCCGATGAAGGTGGTGGTGATGGAGCAGCTGGAGAGGTAAAATGGCGCTTCCCGCGCACTCCCCGATCGTAGAAAATGATGGGCGTTGACCTAAATCGCGGAGCAGCCTTAAATACAGAGGCAGCAAAAGCAGAGCGCACGATCAGTGACGCACGACCAGTGGTCGTGCGCACTGTAGGTCGATGATCGTGCGCCATTTCCAATAAAACCCGCAACCTGGATAGAAACATCAGCAGATATGCGCACGATCAGTGGCGCACGACTGGTGGTCGTGCGCACTGAATCCACTGATCGTGCGATTGGCTAGGACAGAATTGCAGAAAGCAAGGGGTAAATGTGCACAAGCAGTGGCGCACAACCTGTGGTCGTGCGCACTACGACCAGTGCTCGTGCAATTACCCAGGCAGAATTAGGAAAAAGGAGAATGTAATGCGCACGATCGGTGACGCACGACCAGTGGTTGTGCGCAGTAAGTCTAGTGGTCGTGCACAGTGTTCCTATATCATCGGGGTCTACCGAGCGGTTCCGGAGCACACACACGAACCCTACACCAGCAGAAGAGGCAGATAGACCACCAAAAGTGCACACCACATTCTCAAGACACGGCTAAAGAACAACAAAAACACAGAAACAAATAAAGCACACAGAAACGGGCTTAAAGTGCACTTAATCATGAAATAAGCACATAAACAAATATAAGCAGTTATAGCTCTCAAGTGTAGTGCTAAGACGATAAAACTGGCCCAGATGAGTCCAAAAATCAGTGTAAAATTTGGACTCATCAGCCATCGTACAACACTACCGGAAACCAGATGTCTTCTTAACAATGACATGCAATTCTAATTGGAAAGAGATAAAAGATGAACTATATCCTGGACAAGCAACACATGAATGACCAGAATTGTTGGCTAGGGTTTTCAATTCAAAATGTGAAAGTTTAAAAGACGATATATTCCATAAAGGGGTTCTGGGGAAAGCAATTGAACACGTTCATGTCATCGAGTTTCAGAAACATGGTTTACCGCACGTCCATATGTTGATAATTTTTGAAGAGGAGGACAAATTAATTAGCCCTGATGAATATGATTGTATTGTCAGAGCTGAGATACCACAAGCAGATGTTGAACCTGAGTTACACGAGGCTGTGCGAAGACATTTGATACATGGGCCATGTGGACATTACAACCCTAATGCACCTTGCATGAAAATTTTAATGTGCAAAAAGGGTTATCCAAAGCCATATGCAGAATGTATAGCACAAGGTATTGATTCATACCCAGTATACAGGCGACAGAGAAGCACCATTAATGCTCAAAACAACCTCACCGATCAATGTGTTCTCGACAACTGTTGGGTGGTTCCTTATAATCCACATTTACTTCTAAAGTATGATTGTCATATAAATGTTGAAATCTGTAGTAGTATCAAGAGCATCAAGTATCTATATAAATATATTCATAAAGGGTCAAACCGCGTTACATTTGAAGTCCTACCAGTGCCAATTTATGATGAAGTAAGCAAGTACATCGACGGTTGGTGGATATGTGCACCTGAAGCAATGTGGAAGATATTTAAATTTGAGATGACTAGAATGTACCCTTCTGTTTCCAGATTGCAAATACATTTACCAAACCTGCATCAAGTTCAATATAACAGCTGCCAAGCAATTGCTCACGTACTTGCAAATGATCAAAATTCAAAGACAATGCTAACAGAATTCTTTCACATATATCGTGAAAATCAAGAGAATGAAAAATATTTATACAGAGACTTTCCAAAGCACTATAGATGGCATATACCTCAGCGTAAATGGATATTGAGATGTACTAATACTAAGGCCATTGGATGGATTTATTCAGTTTCTCCTTCTGAGGGTGAGAAATTCTATCAACGCTTACTTTTAAATCATATTGCCGGGCCCAGCTCATTCCAATATCTAAAAATAATCGACGACATTACATATTCAACATTTAAAGAGGCTGCTGAAAAAATTGGTCTACTTGAGCAAGATAACAACATTCGTGATTGTCTGTCTGAAGCAAGGACCTTCAGAATGCCTACGGGGCTCAGAAGGTTGTTTGCAACTATTCTGTTATACTGCACCCCAAGCTTAGTAAGGGAACTGTGGGATGAAAACTTCAAAGCATGATTGAAGATTACACATGCTCAAGCACTGCTGGTGAAACATACATGATGAATAAGTTGTTAACTGAATTGAACGGAATTCTCCAACAACAGAACACGAGAATAACTGATTTTGACCTTCCGCGCATATCTGAAGGCTACGCAAATTTACATGATTTTTCAAGCCATATTGAACATGAATTGTCGATTCCAATTTCAGACGATGATTTAAGTTCAATTGGTTGTCTTAATAATGCCCAAATTTCTGCGTTCAACATTATTAGTGCATCGATACGAGGAAAGAAAAGTGCAATTTACTTTGTTGGTGGACCAGGGGAACTTGGAAGACATTCCTTTATCGATCATTATTAGCCCACTTTCGAAAAAATTGCTATATTATTCTATCCGCGGCTACTTCGGGTATTGCAGCTAACTTACTTCCAGGAGGACGAACAACCCATTCTAAATTTAGAATTCCAATTGACTTTGATTCGGTGTCCTCTTGCGATATTGCGAAGCAATCTGATTTACGTGTATTAGTAGAACAATCATGTACAATTATTTGGGATGAAGCACCAATGACACACAGGAAGTCATTTGAAGCTGTGGATCGTACGTTTAGAGATGTGCTTGGGATAAGTTTGCCATTTAGTGGGAAGGTATTGATCATGGGTGGTGATTTTCGACAGGTCACACCTGTAGTAGTGCACGGAACAAAAGCACAAATAATTAATTCAAGCATTGTTGAATCATACTTATGGTCGTATGTAAAAATACTTCGTTTGACTGAAAATATGAGAGCACAAGAGGATACAGGTTTCTCAAATTTTTTGTTGAGGGTTGGCAATGTAGAAGAGGCAACCATTGGAGATGATAAAATTCGAATTCCGAATTCAATGGTCGTCCCTTGGGAAGGAGAAAACTCCCTCGATGCTTTAGTTGCATTGATTTTCCCAAATTTATGTGCTAAAAATCATGATGATCGTTACATGGATGGTCGAGCAATATTAACTCCACTAAATGAAGATGTAAATAAACTAAATGAAAAGTGTCTCACATCTTCTCCTGGTGAAAAAGTTACTTACTATTCCTTTGATTCTGTGACGGATGACGTGCGGAATTTGTACTTACTGGAGTTTTTGAATTTGCTCAATCCTAGCAATCTACCATCGTATGAACTCACTTTAAAGATAGGATGCCCCGTCATGCTTCTTCGAAACATAGACCCTAAAATTGGATTGTGCAATGGAACACAACTTAAATGTGTTCGTTTCTCAAGTAATGTCATCGAAGCTGAAATATTAAATGGACAGTTCAATAACTTGAGGGTATTTATACCACGCATAGCGTTAAATAGTGCTGAGGACTCAAGAATCCCATTCGAACTCATTCGAAAACAATTCCCTATCCGTTTGAGTTATGAACTAACAATAAACAAGTCGTAGGGCCAAACCATCAAGAATGTTGGGATATATCTTCCAAACCCAGTGTTTAGTCATGGGCAGCTTTACGTCGTATTATCTAGAGGTGTTTCAGAGCAAAATACGAAGGTCTTGGTAAAAAATGGAGCAGTTGAAGGCCATGAAGGAGTCTACACTACAAATGTCGTGTACAAGGAAATATTTGCCAAACTCATGCCATACAACATAGAAGCGTAAAGGTAGTTCATCTTTTAAAATTGTAAGGGGTTTCTTGCATCCAAGATGTGTTTTTTTGTCTCTTCTGACAATCAATATTGTTTCTTGATTCAATCTCTTAACTCAATTGTTTGTGTTCATTTACATTTTTAGTTGTTTTTGTTGAATAAATTAATTGGTCATATCTGCAACCTTTAATTTAATCTGTCACATTTTTTTGATGCCACTGTTGACAAAATGATCATATTTCGACTAGCTCGGTTGTAAATTGTGGTTTCTTTCAGAATAGAATTTTGCACAATCAATTGGAAGCATTGAATGTTAGGTTGTCTGAGAAGGATCAGAATTCTGTTGGGCTTCTATCAGTTAATTCCCACTGTGATGGTGACCTCCAAAATGTTATAAGCTACTTGCGAAGGTCAAAAGAAATTGTAAGGGGTTATCTTGAAATAGTCTTAATTAATTAATACCTTTTATGTGTCCATGAAATTTTGTTTAACAACCATGCAGGCTAAAACTGAAATGACCCTACTGAAAAAAGAAAAAATTGAGGCTACAGACCAAAGTAAAGCTCTCCACGCGACATCCTCCCTCCGCCGAAGCAGCCTAGGTAATCCTGCAAACCCTCAATCTGCTTTGGTAGACTACAGTTGGAGGCAGATTTGGAGATTGGGATCATTCAATGCAACCTACAGGTATGGAGCTCTACTGGTCATTCAGTGGCATTTGCATGATTTTTTTTTCCTTAGCTCTATCATTAACTGTATTTTTTTTCCATTTTTTTAAAGGTAGTTCATTTCCTTGGACAAATAAGCCATGTTTTTTTATGTTAATAGGTTTATACATGTGAGCTCTGCTGGAGTTGGTCCACCAGAGTGTCCTGACCTTGATCTAAGCAAGCAACCCCCAGCAGTTTCCTTGAGTCAGGAGTTAGACTTCAGCCTTACGTATAAATTGAAGGTATTTTTAATTTCTTTCATTATTACCCATTTATATTTTTTAACTGATGATATATTAATGTTAATCGTATATTAGTATAGACGTGTCAGGAGAAAATACAATCGGCTTCCATATTTGAACAATCGGCTTCTCCATGCGATTTCTTCCAGGTTATTTTCGCATAAAAAAATTTCATTTTCTGCTCCATGCGATCCACTTTCTGCAATTATTTCTGCTCTATTGGTTAGCATGCACATCTCCATATCATCTATCTATATTCTTTTGACAACATTTGTTGTCTAAAATTATGCAATGAAGACACAGTTTGTTATTGATTTATGTTGCTTTTACTCATATTATAATTACAAATCCATTTTTTATAGCTAATTCATTTATTTTGAAAAATATGATATGTTTTTTTTATGTTATTAGGTTTGTACATGTGAGTTCGTTTGGAGTTACCCTTGGGAATAATACAAGGGATTCTAATCTTAAATTTAATATTTTTGTTGTGTTCAAGGGCAAGTGCTCAGGTTTTTTTGGTTAGCCTTGCTTATTCAACATTGTTTTTTTGGGCTCAGGTTTGTCCGAATAATTAGCAGTATTATTTACCTCTGGCCTTAATTGATCTCCCCCCTATAAAGTTCATGTTTAACAGTGATAGATTTATGATTGTGAGAGAACCAGGACTTGGTATGGGTTGTTATATGGAGTTAGTATAGATAATAAGTTTGGATGTGACATGTATATATAAATATTGTGAGTAAAGGATTTTCTCTATACATTTATTTTCATAAATTAGATTAACATTGGAAGTAAGTGTGGAGTATTATTTACCTTTGGCCCATGGCCGGTGTCACCACCTTCGACCAACGTCGCCGCCCACAATAAATGTCGCCACCCAGGATCATTGTAGCAACCCACAGAAAATGTCGCCGTTCACGACCAATGTCCCACCCACGACCAATGTTCCACCCACGACCAATGTGTCTCCCAAGACCAATGTCTCACCCACGACCACACTCCCGCCCACGACAACTGTCCCACCCACGACCAATGTCGCCGCCCGGACTAATATTGCCTTTCCACGTCAAATGTTAATACCTGCGACAAATGTTGCCGCCCACGAGAAATGTTGCCGCCAATGACAAATGTCGCAACCCACGACAACTGTCGCCGCCCACGACAAATGTCGCCGCCCACGACAATTGTCGCCGTCCATGACAAATGTCGCACCACCGGCGAATGTCGCACCACGGCGAATGTCGCACCCCGCCGAATGTCGCACCCCGCCGAATGTCGCACCCCGCCGATTGTCGCACCCCCGCCGAATGCCCCCAGGGCCGAAGGTCCGTGCCTGTCCCTTATATTATATAAATATATGAATAATTATACAAATACTTATCGCACTTGGTGCAAGTATTTCTCTCATATATCCAATCCATGCTGAATTATTTATGCTTATTGTTCATATGACCTTTGTTTACTGTTGTTTCATAACTACTCTTGTTGGGTTGACAACTTTTTTAATGCATTAATCTTTTAAAATCTGTTTGAGCTGCCTTTTGTGCCTTTGTGCTGAGACATTCTTTTCTTTGAGCTGAGGATCCTGAAAAAGAACAAGTCACTGCTTTCAGTCCAAGTAAAAATCATCTCCTTATAGTGAGCATCCTGAAAAGAACAAGTAGCCGAGATAAATGTAGCCGTGCAGTTTAATTGTTTACACAGAGGTGACAAAAAGTAAGTTGCACGGAAAGGTTCGGACGTAGAGAGTGTCCTCAAGCTGGAGAGATGGAATGACATGTACCGTTCCAGATCCACACACAAGGGACGAAGAACCATCCACAATAAAAATCAGAGATAACCGATTATGTTTGTCCAGATGAGAGAAAAGATGGGGATTGCCCGTCATATGATTGCTTGAACGCATCTTGCTGCTTTATACTCCAAATGAGCTAAGACTTCACTCAAATTCACGTTATATGCTGATCTATTTACTCGTCCCACAATGACTCCTGCTGCTGCTTACCAAGAGGTGTAAACACTTGGTGCTGAACTTTTTCAGCATCGTCTTTTCTCAGCTGATCCTGTTGAACAACACAAGCCATAATGATGATACAGTTACCCATAATAAATTCCCACACTTTTTTAAGTTTTCAAAAAACTTCAAAAAAGTAAAACCACCCAAAGAAGTCACAATCCACTGCTTTTCGTGTTTTTCCAATAGGAGAGATAATGCAAAATGGGTATAGTGCAAATATAAACCACAAGTACCTGAGTAAAATTGGTTGCGCTTTAGGAGTGCTTGTTGATATTTACTCCCCTGAAGAATATATATACAGAAAAGCATTTTCTGACAAAGGAGATTTGAATGCACTTTGTGATTGCATATCTTGGATGACTGATGAGTACGATTATGATAGGCTTTTTACTATCATAATTGTAATCATATCTACCATTTCCTGCCCCTTTTGATGTTGATTTCATGATAATATCAAAGAAATTGTCGTATCATAGATAGAAGAGCGTATTTAGAAGTCCTTGTCAGTTCTTGCTTTAAACCATTTACTGAGTCTATTATTTTTCTATTGCAGGTAATGCCAACCAATGGACCTAAAAGTTTCGGAGCAAACAGAGGAGTTCACGGAGTCCACATGGCCGATGACAGGACAGAAATTTGGTGCACACGGCCAGGCACACGGCCGTGTGCCTACCCGTGTCCTAGGTACCTGGAACTGAAGAATTTGGGCGCAGACAGAGGAGCCTCACACGGGTATGGCACACGGGAGTGTGCATACCCGTGTCATCTTTGCACACGACTGCTGATCAACCCGTGTCTGAGGGACACGGCCGCACACACGGCCGTGTCGATACCCGTGTCATCTGACACGGCCCACTACCAGACACGCCTTTTCGTGGGGAACCGTCCAGGAACCACCTAGGAACCGTCCACACGGCCTGGCACACGGCCGTGTGCGACCCCGTGTCCGACCTGTTTGCAAGGGAACTATAAAATTCCTGTAGAAAAATTTATTTGGAACTTTTGGATCATTTTCTGCATTGGAGAACTGCTGGAGGCCGAAGAGGAGCATTCAAGAAAAGGAGGATTGAAGGGTATTCTTATGTATTTTTTATTCAATCATTAATCCCTTAAATCCTTTCTTTCTCTTGATGATCCATCTTCAATTTATGTTTTGATTTACATGAATTTTGCTTTGAACATTTTAGTAATCATGTATCACCTTGTTCATGTTATATTTGTAGTATTTTATTTGTGTTTATGCAATCAAACAAAGAGTTTAATCATCCCTTTGAATTGCTTATTTGTTTTACATAATTTGCAATTGGCTAGATTGAGAAATTGGTTATTTGCAATAAATTTAGTATGTTCATATTGTGATGATAATTCACTTTGTATTTCAAACTCTATGATCGAGAGATATTTTGTTTGGAAAATTAGAACACGAATAAAAGAATTCATGTTAATTTAGAAATAAAATCCATGAATTTATGTAGTAATAAAGGTATTCTGATTAATGCGAACTTGAGTGTTGTGAATTGTTCGAGAGAAAATTTACTATCTTAGGTTTAGATTTGGAATTGCTCGAGAGAGAATTTTGATGAAAAATTAACCTTTACATTGCACAAATTTAATAGTATTTTCATATCATGATTGCTTAGAATTGAACTAGTAAATGAAATTGTTCATGTAATTATTTGAAAGCTTCATGTTCTATCGTTCTTATTTCTCCAATATTGAATTATCCAATTGGTCATAGTTAGGATAATGTAGTTTAAATATCACTTTTGTTTAGAGGTATGAAAATAAAGGGAGGGTGAGTACGAATAGTTGAAATGACCCTGTGGAATACGACACGAGATGTAGATTTCTCATATATTACGATTGATAGGTGCGCTTGCCTGAATGCTAATTCAATCTAGTTAAGTCCATCTACATAACTGTATTAGAATGTAGAATGAAATCACATTGAATTATTACTTGTTAGCAAGAAAAATCATCAAGTTTTTGGCGCCGTTGCCGGGGATCGTTTTCAATATTTTGAAATCCTAATCTTTATTGATCTACCAATTTTTATTTATATAGTTGTAAATTAGAATTTGAATAATTATTTTGCGTAATATTTTTTTTTGTAGTCTGTTAGTCTATGACCAGGGGCAAAAATTCTGGGCTAGCACCATTTCATCCTGACCCAGAACGAATTCTCCATAACACTAACTTAAGAGACGTGGGAATTAATACCACAGATATCTCAAACGGACTATCAGAAGAGGAGACAGTAAACCAAGGAGAGAATCATCTTGAAAACTTAGATACTATGGCCAACCAAAATGAGCAAACCATGTCTGACTTTGCTAGACCCAATCTCCAAGGAACCGGGTCGAGCATCGTTAGACCACCGATAGCTACCAATAATTTTGAATTGAAGCCTAGTGTGATACAGATGGTGCAACAGTATGTTCAGTATGATGGCTTGCAAGATGAGGATCCTAACACTCACTTGGCCGGATTCTTAGAGATATGTGACACATTTAAGATCAATGGTGTTTCCAACGATGCCATTCGATTGAGATTGTTTCCATTTTCTTTAAGGCATAAGGCGAAGCAGTGGTTGAATTCCTTACCTAGAGGGTCGATCACTACTTGGGACATGATGGTTGAGAAATTTCTAATGAAGTATTTTCCACCTGCAAAGACTGCGAAGTTAAGGAATGACATCTCTACATACATTCAATTGGAGTCTGAATCGTTGTACGACACATGGGAACGATTCAAGGAGTTGTTAAGGAGATGCCCCCACCATGCTCTACCTTCATGGCTTCAGATTCAGACCTTCTATAATGGTCTAAATCCAGCCACCAAACAAATGATTGATGCGGCTAGTGGAGGAACTTTGAACAACAAGACACCTGAAGCGGCTCAGCAGTTGATAGAGGACATGACAATGAACAATTACCAATGGACTACCGTAAGACAAAAGCCTAGCAAGCTCGCAGGAATTTATGAAGTAGATGCCGTCACCGCCTTAGCAATTCAAGTGGAAAAACTTCACCAAAAGATGGACAACCTTGCCTTAGCATCACCTTCCATGGCACCTCAACAATGGGACCCTTCATGCACTGGAATGCCTAGTTGTGAACCGCAAGTTCAAGAGCATGTTGACTATATGGGTAACAATATTAGGCCACCTTTCAATCAAGCCAATAACCCATATAGCTCTACATATAATCCTGGATGGCGAAACCACCCCAATTTCTCTTGGGGAGGACAAGGAAATCAAGGGAAGCAGCCCATGTTTGGACAACAACCACAGTTGGAACCAAGGAAGCCTACATTGGAAGATGTGCTTACCAAATTTATGCAAACTACCGATGTAGCCTTCCGAAATCAAGAGGGTTCAATTCGGAACTTGGAAAATCAAATTGGTCAGCTTGCAAGGATGGTTTCTGAAAGGCAGCAAGGAGCACTTCCAGGGAATACAGAGATAAATCCAAGGGAGCATGCAAAAGCCGTTCAATTGAGGAGCGGAAAGGAGTTACAAGACCCAAGGCCTGCAAAAGAAGCACCCAAAATGGAGTCTAGCGGCGAAGGACCAAGCGACATGAATGTACAACCGATGGAGTACCAACCAGCATTACCATACCCAGCAAAGCATAGCAAGGAGCGCATGGATGCGCAGTATGGTAAATTTTTATCTATGTTTAAGCAATTACATGTTAATTTACCTTTTTCTGAAATTATTCAAATGCCTAAATATGCAAAATTTCTTAAGGATTTGATTTCTAATAAAAAGAAAATAGAAGAATTATCATTAGTAACATTAAGTGAAGAATGTTCTGCTATTTTGCAAAATAAATTACCACAAAAACTTAAGGATCCCGGTTCATTTTCAATTCCATGCTTAATCGGTGATTTACAAGTAAATAAGGCTTTAGCAGATCTAGGAGCAAGTATAAATTTAATGCCTTATAATTTATATCTGAAACTAGGCCTAGGAGAACTTAGCCCAACAAGAATGAGTATTCAATTAGCAGATCGATCGGTTAAGTATCCTAGAGGAATAGTGGAAGATGTATTAGTTAAGGTAGATAAATTTATATTTCCTGCTGATTTTGTTATTTTAGATATGGATGAAAATATAGAAGTACCACTCATACTAGGTCGTCCATTTCTAGCTACATCTAGAGCACTTATTGATGTTTTTGATGGTAAATTAGTATTGCGAGTAGGAGAAGATGAAGTCACTTTTCAAATTGGCAAAACTATGAAACAATCTTTAGATAACGATGATTATTGCTATTTTTCTCATGGTATTGATGATTTTTTGTCTTCTATAAATTCTAATTTTTATTTCAAAGATCCTTTAGAAATTTGCATAACTAATAATTATCTAGATTATGATAAAAATAATGACATTATTGAACATTTATTTTTTCTAGAAAATTGTGTTGCTATGAATAGAACAACGGAGTATAGTTTAATTACTGAAGGAGATCATGAAATTCTTAAGAATAATGCTAAGGATCCACCAATAGTAGAATTAAAAAAATTACCGGATCATCTTGAGTATGCATTCTTAGGAACAAATTCTTCGTACCCAGTTATCATATCTTCAAATCTTTCCAAACTTGAAAAAGAAAAATTGATAACTGTATTGAAGAAATGTAGAGGTGCAATAGCGTGGCAAATATCTGATATAAAGGGTATTAATCCTAGTTTTTGCACCCATAAAATTCTTTTGGAAGAAAACTATAAGTCGTCTATTCAACCGCAACGTAGGCTAAATCCTAATATGAAAGAGGTAGTTAAGGCTGAAATTGTAAAGTTATTAGATGCTGGTATTATATATCCTATTTCGGATAGTTCATGGGTTAGTCCTGTCCAAGTAGTTCCTAAGAAGGGTGGCCTGACCGTAGTGGCAAATGATAAAAATGAATTAATTCCAACGCGAACAGTAACAGGTTGGCGTGTCTGTATAGACTATAGGAAATTAAACGATGCCACTAGGAAAGACCATTTCCCTCTTCCTTTCATTGACCAGATATTAGAACGCTTATCAGGACACTCTTATTATTGTTTTCTAGATGGACTTTCTGGATACTTTCAAATTCCTATAGCACCAGAAGACCAAGAGAAAACAACATTTACTTGCCCATTTGGTACCTTTGCCTATAGACGTATGCCTTTCGGGTTATGTAATGCGCCCGCCACATTTCAAAGGTGCATGCTAGCCATCTTTAACGAGTATGTTGAAGATATCATGGAAGTGTTCATGGATGATTTTTCGGTTTTTGGCGACTCTTTTGAGTTGTGTTTGAATAATTTAGAGAAAGTTCTTAGGAGGTGTGAGGAGACGAACCTAGCGCTTAGTTGGGAGAAGTGCCATTTCATGGTACAAGAAGGGTTAGTACTTGGCCATAAAATTTCAAGCCAAGGAATTCAAGTAGATAAAGCAAAAATAGAGACCATAGAAAAATTGCCACCACCAACCTCCGTAAAGGCAGTGAGAAGTTTCTTAGGACACACGGGATTTTACCGCCGTTTTATTAAAGACTTCTCCAAAATAGCTAAACCACTTACAAGGCTTTTAGAAAAAGACACACCTTTTATTTTTGAACAAGAGTGTCTACACGCCTTTGAGTTCTTAAAAGAAAAATTAATTAATTCTCCTATTATGATCGCACCTGACTTTAGTCAACCATTTGAGATCATGTGTGATGCTAGTAGTTTTGCGGTAGGGGCTGTTTTAGGACAACGCCGAAACAAACATTTTCACCGAATATATTATGCTAGTAAAACACTTAATAATGCACAGGAGAATTATACAACTACTGAAAAAGAACTCTTAGCAGTGGTATTTGCCTTTGATAAATTTAGATCATATTTAACATTGTCCAAAGTGGTAGTTTATACGGATCACTCTGCACTTAGATATTTGCTAGCCAAAGCGGAAGCAAAGCCTCGTTTAATCCGATGGGTTCTTCTTCTACAAGAATTTGATCTAGAAATTAGGGATAAACGAGGAGCGGAAAACTTAGCGGCAGATCATCTTTCACGTTTAGAAAACCCACTACGATCAATGTTAGATGAGTCTGAAATTTCTGATACATTTCCTGAGGAATCATTATTTGCCATATCTACCAATATACAACTAGATTATCCATGGTTTGCAGATTATGCAAACTATCTTGTGGCTAAGGTCCTTCCAAAAGACTTTTCATATCAGCAGAAAAAGAAATTTTTCTCTGACTTGAAATATTACTTTTGGGAGGACCCTTTTCTTTTTCGGATATGTGCAGATTCTGTTATAAGAAGGTGTGTATCAGCGGAGGAAGGTTGGAAGATTTTGGAGCAGTGTCATTCAGGTCCTGCTGGTGGTCACTATGGAGCAAATCGCTCCGCTAAAAAGGTTCTTGATTCCGGTTTTTATTGGCCCCTTCTATTCAGGGATGCCCAAAGGTATGTGCTTTCATGTGATTCTTGCCAAAAAGCAGGTAATATTTCTAAATTACATGAAATGCCTCAAAAATTTATCCTTGAATGTGAAGTATTCGATGTGTGGGGTATAGATTTTATGGGACCATTCCCAGTTTCTTTTGGGAATAAATATATTTTAGTAGCTGTAGATTACGTATCAAGGTGGGTTGAAGCGCAAGCTTTGCCTACTAATGATAGTAGGGTTGTAATTAGATTTTTGAAATCCTTATTCGCACGATTTGGCACACCACGTGCACTTATTAGCGATAGGGGTTCACATTTTTGTAATCTACAACTAGACAAAGTATTAGAAAAATATGGAGTTACACATAGGATAGCCACTCCGTATCATCCTCAAACTAGTGGACAAGTTGAAGTTTCCAATAGAGAGCTTAAGAGAATCTTAGAAAAATCTATAGAAGGGAATAGGAAGCAGTGGTCTAGGAAACTTAACGACTGTTTATGGGCTTATAGGACCGCCTACAAAACACCTATAGGGACCACCCCCTATAGATTAGTCTACGGTAAATCTTGTCACCTACCTATAGAATTAGAACACAAATCGTATTGGGCAATACGCTCCTTAAATTTTGACGCTAGTTCTATAGGAGAAAAGCGTAAACTTCAACTTAACGAATTAGATGAGTGGAGAACTATGGCCTATGAGAACGCCTGGATTTATAAGGAGAAAACCAAACTATTTCATGACCGTCACCTTCGTAAACCCAAGGTATTCCAAAAAGGTGACCAAGTCCTCCTTTATAACTCCAGATTACGATTATTCCCAGGGAAGTTAAGGTCTAAGTGGTCCGGACCCTTTAAAGTTAAAGAAGTCTTTCCCTACGGTACCGTCGAGTTAACTCACCCAGAGAAGGGAGATTTTAAGGTTAATGGTCACCGACTTAAACCTTATTATGGTGAAATCCCTATGGACTTCGCTCGTCTAGAAACCTGCCTCCGGCTAGATTAATTTAATATTAAGTATAATAGGTGTTTCTAAATATTCTTGCTTTAGTATAAGTCTAATTAGTTGTAATGAAAAATTAAAGAAAAAAAAAATGTTAATGAAAAAATTTTCCATCAAATTTGAATGAGAAAAAGAAAAAAAAAAGTTTTCTGAAAAAATTGTTTTCTGGAGTGGCACACGGCTACACACACGGCCGTGTGCGTGGCCGTGTACGTGACATAGGCTCAGGCCCAGCCGTGTGGAATTAATTCGGCATTAGGGCATTTTCATCCCGAGCACTACACGGGTACGCACCAACCCGTGTGCAGCGCCGTGTGCATCGGTCTCGACGATCGTCGAGACCGATGTGTCGAGACATCGAACACGGGCGTGTCGGATTACACACGCCCGTGTCTCCTACCTACCCGTGTTCATGTACCGTGCCAGCTGCGACACGGGGCGACACACGGCCGTGTTGTCGCCCGTGTCCACCTGACGCACTGACCCCAGCCGATTTGACCACACGGACCGAGGCAGGCCCGTGTTCCACGAGGCATTGGATCCCCTAACACGGGTGCACACACGGCCGTGTGCGCACCCATGTTCCATTATTTTACACGGACCGACGCACCCCGTGTTCCACGAGGTTAAAGATTCCCTAACACGGGCTCGCACACGCCCGTGTGCGAACCCGTGTTCAACATGTATAAATAGGGGCCGTGTGGTTTTCTTTCCTGCTCACTCCAAACCTTCTCCCACCACCAGTCATCCCGTGGCCTGATCCTCAAGGCACCACCTTTTCCATTTCTCGTCCCCCTTCACTCGCATTTCTCCCCGTCTACACTATGTCTTCCGGAAGAAGTGGAGGTCGCCGTCGCCGACCGGAATTACAAGTCTCCACGGAGAGGCGGGATGCTGCTACCCCGCTAATTTTCACTGATGCATCGCACACCGCCCGCTACAATCGCCTGCAATCCAAAAAATTTCAAGACATACGCATGATAGATTGGAGCGTACTTGAGGAGATAAACCTGGCAGGAGATGTCAGGGGGCTGATTTCTGTAACAGGGTGGAGTCAATTTTTTGCCATAGAAGAATTAGGCTTTAGGGAACTCACCTTAGAGTTCCTATCGTCATTTTATTCCAGCTTTAGGCCAAATTTCATCGACGCACCGCACGCGCCCGAGGGGATAGTTTCATTTCGAGTGGGTGGCACATTTTACACACTCACCATGCTCCAATTCACCCAATATTTAGGGGTGTATGAGGAGTCGTTCCTTTTTAGTGCCGCCTACCCCGAACTCCACTTTGAGCTCCCCAACCGCGATATGGCCGGTGGTATATGGCGTCAGATTTCTTTCGACACTGGCGCCTACGAGGCCAAGAGATCTAAGGCATCCAAATTGATTTCTCCCGCCCTCCATTACATCCACCATCTACTCAGCCACACGTTGAGCGGTCGGGGCGAAAGCTCCGGAGTTGTTAGTAGGCAGGATCTGTTATACCTCTACAGCATGACATCACGATATCCTCTACATCTCGGTTATCTTCTAGCCCAGTTTATTCTTCATCAGGCTGACACCACTCGTATAGGGTCTATTTGCGTAGCCCCCTATATTACTCGCCTCGTGAAGAATATGGGCATCTTTATAGCCCTCCCCCAGATGACAGTGGTCGCAAAGACCGTGCCTATCACGATGGCTAGTCTTCGCGCCCTCCGCCTCGTCACCGCCCGTCAGGGCCGGGGAGGGGTCATATATTCTATTGCTCGACGTGGACCGCATGTACAGGCCGACAGTGATGATGAGATAGATCCTGACCTCGACGAGCCGTTGGTGCCTCCACCCCGTTCCACCTACGCTCATGGCGAGTCGTCTACTGCACCTCCTCCACCTCAGTCACGATACTCGCGTGAGTTCCGGCAGTTTTTCGACACCGAGCTCTCGCCACGCTTTCAGGAAATTAAGGAGGAACATCAGGAAATTAAGGATCTCCTTCATCAGATTAGAGACCACCTTGGGATCGCCCCTCGCCAGCCACCAGCTCCAGCACCGCCTTCCTTCCCGGATGATTCGACAGGCCACCATGAGTACTTCTGATTTGTATCGATGTAGTTCTATCTTTATATATCGTATCTTGTATTGTTTTTTTTTATCAGTGTATTCAGTTGAATCACCTATTATATATCAGTGCATTTCATTACAGCTCATGTTTCTTTACTGTGCTCTTCTACTTATTATGATAGCAGTTCCTTTTTATATATCATCATGAAATCACTCTATGTCCGCTTTTTACATTGCACTGAGGACATTGCAAATCTTAAGTCTGGGGGTAGAATGGTTGTTCATGTGGTTACAATTAATTCTAACCTGCTTATCATAATACTCAAGTTATTATACCACCCTTTAAAAATTTTTGTTTGACCTTTTAAGCTCTCATTATTCATTCATGTGGGATTATAAATATTTAATTTACCTTCGCACACTGATTAAAATGAATTGATGTAGACTCATAGAGTATTCAACTTTGTTGATTTCGTAATTAAGCATAGAAATTTTTTTTAGCTTAATTTTCTCTATATAATTTAATTTTAAGATTACTCCTCTATATTAGTAACTATCCAACACTCTATTTTAGAAAATATATTTATCTATAATAAAGTGAGTCGATGAGTGTAACATTTTTTATAATTTGGTATTAGAATTTTAAAATTAAAAATTACTCCCTATTGATGTCTAGGACTCACCCTCTAGCATTCCTCAAAACATTACATAAGTTAATTAGTAAAGGCGGAAATGACTTAGGCCTCCTATTGGATAGCTTGAGCCTTGTTATCCCAACACCTTTAACATGATACCCTTGCACACCCCATTTGAACCTAATCCCCATCCTTTTGATGCTCTACTATTAAAATCCACCAAGGCCAAATCCCTACCTATTAGCACACCTATCATTGATGCCTGCTTAGAATGATTTGTTCATTGTGATATGTGGCCTGAGTGCGTGTATCCTTGCACCCACTTGGAATGATCCCTACTTTGAACCCCAAAAAAAAAGACATAGTGATATGTGGCCTGAGTGCGTGTATACTTGCACCCACTTGGAATGATCCCTACTATGGTCCCTTGGTTAAAAAGAAAAATGTATATAAAAAATAGAGTGCCCTTCAAAATGTGGGAAATATACAAATTGCAAAGTCTGGGGGTGTTTACATAAAATTGAAATATGTTAAGGTATTTTCCAACATAAGGCTCAATCAAGATTTAGGTGTGAAACTTTATCAAAATTTTCCTTGATTACCTCACCTTTAATCTTCTATCCTAAGCCAAAAAGGCTACACCAAAATTCAAGTCCTAAGGATCCAACCTTACTAATTCTAAATTATGCTGTGATGAGGGTGTAAAAAGGGTAAGCTCATGATTATCAGTAAGAGTACTTATAAGTTTTGAAATGCTAATACGTATTTTATAGAGATTGTTATTTTCTCCTCATATTTGTTAAAGATGACTATACCTTTATTTCTAAAAGCGAGTGAAAGATAGTTAAAATGATATACTAGAGGAATTTTAAGATAAATATATATTTAGAAAAGTCTGCTAAATTATTTCCTATGCAATTACATCATCAAAGTTCTATTAAATTCATAGCAACCAATGTGCGGAGGCAAAATTATTTAATGGTAACCCAGGTGTTTGAATTAGTTTGCTTAGGGACAAGCAAACATCTAAGTCTGGGGGTATTTGATGAGTACGATTATGATAGGCTTTTTACTATCATAATTGTAATCATATCTACCATTTCCTGCCCCTTTTGATGTTGATTTCATGATAATATCAAAGAAATTGTCGTATCATAGATAGAAGAGCGTATTTAGAAGTCCTTGTCAGTTCTTGCTTTAAACCATTTACTGAGTCTATTATTTTTCTATTGCAGGTAATGCCAACCAATGGACCTAAAAGTTTCGGAGCAAACAGAGGAGTTCACGGAGTCCACATGGCCGATGACAGGACAGAAATTTGGTGCACACGGCCAGGCACACGGCCGTGTGCCTACCCGTGTCCTAGGTACCTGGAACTGAAGAATTTGGGCGCAGACAGAGGAGCCTCACACGGGTATGGCACACGGGCGTGTGCATACCCGTGTCATCTTTGCACACGACTGCTAATCAACCCGTGTCTGAGGGACACGGCCGCACACACGGCCGTGTCGATACCCGTGTCATCTGACACGGCCCACTACCAGACACGCCTTTTCGTGGGGAACCGTCCAGGAACCACCTAGGAACCGTCCACACGGCCTGGCACACGGCCGTGTGCGACCCCGTGTCCGACCTGTTTGCAAGGGAACTATAAAATTCCTGTAGAAAAATTTATTTGGAACTTTTGGATCATTTTCTGCATTGGAGAACTGCTGGAGGCCGAAGAGGAGCATTCAAGAAAAGGAGGATTGAAGGGTATTCTTATGTATTTTTTATTCAATCATTAATCCCTTAAATCCTTTCTTTCTCTTGATGATCCATCTTCAATTTATGTTTTGATTTACATGAATTTTGCTTTGAACATTTTAGTAATCATGTATCACCTTGTTCATGTTATATTTGTAGTATTTTATTTGTGTTTATGCAATCAAACAAAGAGTTTAATCATCCCTTTGAATTGCTTATTTGTTTTACATAATTTGCAATTGGCTAGATTGAGAAATTGGTTATTTGCAATAAATTTAGTATGTTCATATTGTGATGATAATTCACTTTGTATTTCAAACTCTATGATCGAGAGATATTTTGTTTGGAAAATTAGAACACGAATAAAAGAATTCATGTTAATTTAGAAATAAAATCCATGAATTTATGTAGTAATAAAGGTATTCTGATTAATGCGAACTTGAGTGTTGTGAATTGTTCGAGAGAAAATTTACTATCTTAGGTTTAGATTTGGAATTGCTCGAGAGAGAATTTTGATGAAAAATTAACCTTTACATTGCACAAATTTAATAGTATTTTCATATCATGATTGCTTAGAATTGAACTAGTAAATGAAATTGTTCATGTAATTATTTGAAAGCTTCATGTTCTATCGTTCTTATTTCTCCAATATTGAATTATCCAATTGGTCATAGTTAGGATAATGTAGTTTAAATATCACTTTTGTTTAGAGGTATGAAAATAAAGGGAGGGTGAGTACGAATAGTTGAAACGACCCTGTGGAATACGACACGAGATGTAGATTTCTCATATATTACGATTGATAGGTGCGCTTGCCTGAATGCTAATTCAATCTAGTTAAGTCCATCTACATAATTGTATTAGAATGTAGAATGAAATCACATTGAATTATTACTTGTTAGCAAGAAAAATCATCAATGACCTCCTTGATGACGAAGGGATTACATCTCTACATAAATACTATAATAATATCTGAGGCTGTTGTAGCAAAACATCTTTGCAATCATATATCTTTATACTTCTAGAATAGAGAATTGGGCGGCCCCGAGAGCAGCGAAGGAAAGGCACCCAAACTAGTCATATACCATTTTGACTTTTACACATTTGGTGTGACTCCTGAATTTTATACCTGCGAATGCATTTTTGAATTTTAGGAGTATTAAGGGAGTTAAAGTATACCTTTTCTCTCGGTATATGAGGTCTATAACTGTTTTATGAATAACCCTCATAGAATTCTGTTCTACAGACATGATGTGTGTGATTTGAAAAAAACCCAAACATTCAGTGGCCTTCTGTAACTTCGAGGTATCAAAAGAGCCATTCAAAACTGCTCTAAATAAAATTCAAGTTCTTGTGACACGAAACGCATTGACCTTGCGTAACACCATAATCAATGAGCCGCCTACCCATAATGGCCATATAAGAAGCACCTGAAGAGGTGGCAAGGGAAGTGGACTTTTTCGAGGTAGTATCATTCGTAGCAGGTCGAAGATGAGGATGCTTGACCCAGCAATGATCAACAAGGTGACCAATCTTGCCACAATGAGAGCAGAGATATCTTAAGGAAGCATGCCCATCGGAGCGACCTCTACGACCACTAGGAACGTTAGTACGAGCTAGATGAGCAATAGTGACAGGAGGAGGCAGAGAGACATGTAGAGGACGTTGAAGAAGAGTAGTGATAACCAAAATGCACATAACAGTGTCATCCAGAGTAGGAGTGTCAACCTCTCTAATAATTTGTTGCCGAATCATATCATAAGACTCTGACAAACAAAGCAGATAACACACTACTAGATGTTCTTGGAAGTGCTTGTGCTGTTCAACGGGATCAGCAGAGAAAGGACAATGCTGATCAAGTTCAACACTAAGTGCTTGCACCTCTTGGTAAGCAACAACACCAGTCTTTGTGGGATGAGCAAATAGATCAGCATATATCGTGTATATGAGTGAAGTTTGAGCTCCTTTGGAGTATAAAGTAGCAAGATGTGTTCAAGCATCCTTAATTGTCTCATCATGTCGAATACTGCCAAGAGTATTTGTGTTTGTATTTGGATTATTTTCAGGCTTCTTGTTGAAACCGAAAACGCGGTCTCTATGGAGTTCACCCTTGGAGAAGGGTGATCGCACACTTACTTCTCTCGCAAACCAAACGACTACGGAAAAAGAACAGGGGACAGACCCAAGGGCTTGACGTGTAGGTCCCACCACACACCCGGAAGATCTTAGAATGCTTCCCCTCCCTAGCCAAGTGTTGTGCTAAGGATACCTCAGAAAATGCAAGAAGACCGGGGCACAAGTAAACATGCCATCTGAGATACCCCCTTGGGTCTATTTACAGATTTCTGAAAACGACCTGCAAAAATGGCAAGGCTCATGTCGACCACTACTCGCTGGATATGGGATTGTACACAATCCCCGCTCTTTGTGAGGTAGGCCTATAATCGGAAAGAATCATCCAACCCCGCAATATGCGACGAGTGTGACAGGGGTCGGAGAATCTTTTAGTGGGTTCCACCAGTAGCTATAAATACGTCCGCGAACCTGGGTGACCTTTACCATTTCTCTTACTTGACCTCGTCGAGATGCCTCTTTACAAAAAACTTCATGAGAGGTTTGCTCGTGCTCGACAGCTAAATGTCGCCCATATGTCTGGGCTGACTGTGGTGATCCCCATCTCGGCACCGTGCGAGCCACCACATGACCAGCTCGCCGAAAAGGCTAAATCCATTCCCCAGGTTACTGAGCCGATCCCTCAAGATCTGACCTCCACTTCAAACCATGGGCTCGCATCCTCTCCTGTACCAACAACCAAGTCAACAGGAAAGGTGGTCATTGAGGTACATACCGATTCGGCCGATCGACAGGAAGATGATGGAGCTTCCACGCCGCGAGTTGACTCCCCTCTCCATGACTCGCGACCTACAACTCCTGGAACTCGTCTGCAAAATCCATCGCCTACTTTTGGGACCACGAGACAGGACCAGCTAAAGCCAAGATCGCCAGCTCGTACTCCTCCTCACCAGCCCACACCTACTCCTGTACTCGCCGGGGAAAGGGCCGGAGAAATCCCGGTTCCCAGCTTCAACCTCCTTTCTCCCAGGGCTCATCCCCCAGGTCGCGGCAAGAACATGGCCATGCCCCTCCATACACCCTCCTATGGATGTCGAACTCATCCCGTAAGTTCCATTCTGCAAGGCCATTTTGCCTAGTTTCTTTGAGGTACTCACTCCTTCTATCCACTAAAATGTTTTTGCAGGTCTCCCCACTCCTTCTGATGTTGAGGAATCTTTCGAACAAGCTCGCCGCTCACCACCCCCTGAGCCTTGGGTGGAAAGCTTCCTGGATGATTCGCTGGATCCCGCCGAGCTGGAGGGGAAAACAAAAAGCTGAGGGAGGATAACAAAGGGCTCCGGAGCGAGCTGATTTGACAGACGGACATCTTCATCCCTGAGCTCAGCGACGAGCAGAGCATTCCCCCCAAGTGGCCGAGAGTCTTCAGTGAGGTAGAGGTCACCGATAAGCTGCAGCTCAACTCCATCAGCACTGTCGAGTACGCCCTTAAGATCATGAAATATACGCAGGTGCTGGTGGAGGCATATGAGGATGTATCGGTCGGGGAGCAGATGTCGTACCTTCTCCTCACCCCTCCCTGTTAACCCAGAAATCGGCGATCCTTCCAAAGGTAGCCAGCTGGCTAGTCGCGCTCCTTAGATTCTCCCTTTTGATCGCGACAAGGCCCCAACATAGGCGGACAGTTTTCCCTGTCCGTCTAAGTCCCCTTACAACCGCATGCCCTGCGGGATGACGTGATGTTCCCATAGCTCACCCTCTCAGGCCATGCGGTTAGGCCCGCTAACCGTGCAGTGCTTTTCCTTGCAGGAGTCAGCCAATGGCACCACAAAGGGGCGGCTTCCCAGTCCGCCCAAGGGGCTCTGGCCTCCCCGCTGCCCGAGGGGCGGCAGCCTCCTACCGCCGTCCGCCGAGGCCGCCCACCCGGGACGGCCTCTGCCCGCCAGCCGGGCGGACTCCTCCCTGAGTCCGCCCAGGCCGCCCGCTAGAGGGCGGCCCGGCCAGCCAGGCGGACTCCCCCCGGAGTCTGCCCAGGCCACCCGCTCGGGGGCGGTACGGCCAGCCTGGCGGACTCCCCCCGGAGTCTGCCCAGGCCGCCCGCTCGGGGGCGGCCCGGCCAGCCGGGCGGACTGCCCCCGGAGTCCGCCCAGGCCGCCCGCTCGGGGGCGGCCCGGCCTGCAGGGCGGACTCCCCCCGGAGTCCGCCCGCTCGGGGGCGGCCCGGCTGCCGGGCGGACTCCCCCCGGAGTCCGCCCACTCGGGGGCGGCCCGGCCTGCCGGGCGGACTCCCCCCGGAGTCAGCCAAGGCCGCCCGCGCGGGGGCCGCCCGGCCTGCCGGGCGGACTCCACCCGGAGTCCGCCCAGGCCGCCCGCTCGGGGGCGGCCCCGGCCCTGCCGGGCGAACTCCCCCCGGAGTCCGCCCAGGACGCCCGCTCGGGGGCGGCCCGGCATGTCGGGCGGACTCCCCCCGGAGTCCGCCCAGGCCGCCCGCTCGGGGGCGGCCCAGCCGGGCGGACTCCCCCGGAGTCCGCCCAGGCCGCCCGCTCGGGGGCGGCCCGGCCTGCCGGGCGGACTCCACACGGAGTCTGCCCAGGCCGCCCGCAAGGGGGCGGCCGCCCGTTCTCAACTTCCTCCAGCTTCATTCGCCAACCTGGCGGACTCCAATTTCCAGTCCGCGGAGTCCGCGCAGGTCGTCATGCTGACGTCACTGGGCTCAGCTCTTTGAAGATCTTCCCCGGGCCTATAAATAGCCCCTGATTCCTCTCATTAGAGGGGACTAGAGGTGGAGACAAGTCTTGACAACAGACCCTGCAGACTACATTTTCCTATCCGCACAGTCCTCCACCAGCTTGCTAGTAGACCCTGCGGACTCCGTTTTCCTGTCCGCGCAATCCTCCACCAGCTTGCCAGCAGCCCCTGCGGACTCAGATTTCCTGTCCGCGCAGTCCTCCGCAGCTTACCTGCATCTTGCCAGCAGACTCTGCAGACTCAATTTTCCAGTCCTCCAGCAGCTAGCAGCCTCTTTTACTTAGTCTCTGGCAGCTTCTCTTCTCTGCTTTCTGGCAATTTCTTCTCCCTTAGCCGCCAGCTTCTCTTTGTACCCCTTTAGTGCTTTGTTGTGAAGGTGTACTTGTAAGCTTGTAACCTCTCGCTATTAATCAAAGGAAAGCCCGTCGCAAGAGTGGCATTTAGGCCGCGGCGGGCGAAGTGTGCTGTTACCGCTGCTAGCGGACCCCTCTTCTCCTCTCTGGTTAGCAAGCCTTGCTCTCTGCTCAGCAAGCCTTGCTCTCTGCTCAGCAAGCCTTGACCTCAGCTCAGCTCAGCTCTTCTCGGCAACCAACCTGCAAGCGCAACCGTCGCAGTAACTGTCTGCTCGATAGCTCCTGGTCAACCTCATTTTCCTCTCTTGATCAACCCTCCCTGTTGATCAAGCCTCTCCTCTGCTCTCAGCAGCCTCTCCTCTACCCCCGCAACCCTCCTTGAACAAGCTGTTTGCTCCACTCTCGAGCACTCAGAAGCTTCCTTCTCCCCTACCCCCGCAACCTTCTCCTTCCTCCTCTCCTAGCCTGAGAGGCCAAACCCCCCCTCTGTGTTAGCTGTGCCCCCGGTGCCGTTTTCGCGCATCAACAATTTTGGTGCGGTGAGCGTAGAACGTCAGCTCACGCGCAGCCCTTCAGATCAGAACAGGCAGTGAAAGCGACAGTTAACCATGTCAGACCATCAATCAGCCAAGAACCTTGCTCCAAGTCCCAGCGAAGATCCTCTCTGGGAAGCCCTTGAGCAGACGCGCCGTGAGAATGCTCAACAGTTCCAGGCGATCAACAAAGTTCTCGCTGCAATCACGCAGCGATTGGACGCTCATCCAGCAATAGCTCCAGCTGCTCCAATCAACCCAACACCAACATCAGAGCATCATCAAGCTTACTCTCAAGCTTGCCCGCCGTTCTATCCTCCTTACACCCCAACCATTCCGCATGGGTCTGCAGCTCCTTTGCAAACTCAAGATGAAGAGTTTGCTGCTCGCCATAACTTCTTCCGGGAAGCAGCCCGGGGAAGTCCTGCTAGAGTTCTCAATTTTCAGGGAAGTCATCCCTACCCTTCAGCTCCTGCCTTTGCTCCTCCTGCAACAACTTTTCCTTGTTATCCTTCTGCTTCTTTTGCAGCTACAGCTTATGCTCCTTTTTATCCCTATGCTGTAGGAGAACAAGAGGAGCCATCACCATTCACGGAGAATGTTCGCCATGAGCCAACTCCAGGAAACTTCAGAGAGCCTCGACTTCCAATCTACACTGTAGAGACAGATCCAGTAAAGCACCTCCAAGCTTTTGAGTCAGCCGTTGCTCTCAAAACCCTTTCAGATGCAACCAAGTGCAAGCTCCTTGTCACCTCCTTTGATGGGCAAGTGAGGGACTGGTTCTATGGCCTACGTCCTCACTCCATCACTTCCTTCCTTGATCTTCGAAGGGAGTTTCTTCTTAGATTCTCTACATCAACCAAGAGAAAGGGCGGTCCTGAAGCCCTCTTTGAGATCAAGCAGCGCGGAAACGAGACTTGGTCTCAGTTTGTTGATCGATTCCAAAGAGAGATTTTGGACATCGAAGTTACCGATCAAGAAATGTACAGAGTGGCTCTTATCCACGGTCTTCATGAAGGGCCTCTCAAATTTGAAGTCAATGTCCGTGCTCCAAGGACATATCAAGAGTTGATTGCTCTAACCAACTCATATATCCGAGGCAAAAAGAGCAACCCAGGCTTCGTCTCCAAGCTTATATCTGAGGAGGATCTCTCTCGCAAGCATCCTCCAAGGTCTCCTCACAATCACTTCCCAACTCACTCAAAGAAGGAGATAAGGATTCATCGCCATCGATACTCCTTCCCGAGCCGTGATCGTGCTCAAGACCCATTACTGCCGCTAGCTCCGTCTTTGCAAGCAGCAGCAGTTTAACAATAGCAGGACAACGACTTGCATGAGTCTGATCTCGACGACGTCATGCCGGATGTAATTCAGATCATGAAAGACAGGGCAAACTTCAAGAAGCCCTATCGACCAGCAGATCAAAGATCTAGGGGCTCAGAGCCTTACTGCGAATTTCACAAAGAATCAGGTCACCTAACCGAGGACTGCCGAGCATTCCGACAACTTGTGCAAAGGATGCTCCGGCAGGGAAAGATGCATGACCTGCTTCCTAAAGAAGAACACCTTGATCCAGCAACTTCAAAGGGCAAAGAAGTAGTAGACATTCCTTGCTCCTCAAGAGGAGTGAACCAAGTCGCAGAGCCTCATCTCCTAGTTGTTAACCCATCCGTCAAATGCTTCGATGCCAATGACGAGGGTGTGCTTGGAAGGCTATTCTGAGCAAGCGATGGAATTCACAGTCCTCCAAAGCTCCTGGCAAGCTACATGGGTTATCTCAACCCTTGCTCTCTCTCTTCAAACATTTTCATTTCATCAAACACTTCTCAGTGTTCTTTACTTGCTTTTCTACAAAGCTTTTTATCAGGGATCTTATACTAACACAGTTCCCTTCTTGTGTTGCTCCTTCTTCTTTTTCTCTCTCTCTAAAGGATCAGTACGCCAATGAGATATCACCGAGTCTGAAACGTTCCCTCCGTAGATTGTTCTCGCACAATCGCTACGACCACATATGGCGGGAGTATACCCATATGTGTAGTGGGAGAAGTTCAATCGCGGGAATGGGCTTCAGGTTTCGGATCCTGGCCGGCATCTGATACAGAGTGTGTGCTAGGAGAGCCCCATGTGTTAGCTCTGCTGTGCTTTGCTTAGGATACATTACAGTCATGATGATATTTGCTTGACAAGCAATGACGACCAAGCGTAGCCTTGTCTCTTCGATCATCACCTAACTGTGATTGTTGAACACTCCGGTATCCTTGATCCGTGCCTTCTCGGATTCTCACAACTCCACTGATCAATACACAGACAAGCTAGGCCTCTTGGCGCAACCAGTCTCATTGATCAGTGATGCTTGTGCCCAAGGCAAGAGAGCGTTGCTTCTAGCGATCCTTCTCAGGATCTTTCCCTTGCTTTTCTCTTTTGTGCCCTCCTTGAGGATGCGCGGCCAACCCGCTTTGAGTAGGACTATACTCGGGATGATTTTTCGGTCAAGTGATGCATAAGGCCCACGGGGAACACCTGTGGCAGCATTCAACCCTCTTTAGTCATTCCGAGTGTAGACCTCCTTTTCTCTTTTCCCTCCTTTCACAGGTGAACAGGTTAATCCAACCTACCAAAAGGATTCTGGCATTCATTTTGATCTTGTCCATCCAGCCATGTCGACAGCTAGCGCTCGATTCATTAATCTGGGCTTCATGATAAAGTGTTCATCAGGCATTTTTCTTGCTACTTGGTCATATCGACCTTATCCCATCAACCTTCATGGGTTATCTCAACAATTTTGGTGCGGTTATCTTCATGTCTTGTTTGCTTCTAATTCCTCTCCTCGCAGAGGTTAGCAAACCCTTGCAAGCCTTCTCCACAGGTACTTGCGAGCTCCTTTCATATGCATATTATCTGCTTCTAACTTTTCTCTTTGTAGAGAACAACAGACACCTGCAAACCTCATCCAGGTACTTGCAGTTTAAATCATTATTTTATATCTGCTGCTCACTCTCCACTTTGCAGTGGTTAGTAGATGTCTGCAAGTCATAGTCAGGTACTTGCAGCTTAACTTTGTATACAATACATGCCTCTAACTCTCTTCTTGCAGAGGTCACCGACACTTGCAAGCTCCATTCAGGTACTTGTAAGTTACTTTCATGCACTGTGCGTACTTTTAACTCTTCTTTTGCAGTAACCACCAAAGATTTGTAAGTTCCTTCCAGGTACTTTCAACTCATTTTTTCTTTCTTCCTTATATACTCTTCTTGCTTCCCTTTTTGCAGAGTATAAACAGTTGCTTGCAAGCCTCTATCAGGTACTTGCGAGTTATTATGCCTTTATGTTTTCCTCACTATTGTTTTGCAGAACTTAACAGAAGACACACCTGCTTCGTTTTGCAAAAGCAAACTCAGGTACACACTCGATGTACCACCCATACATGCTTACCCTAACTTTCCTCTCGCAGGAAAATAGACAGGAAGCACCAAGCCTGTTAGGAGAGTTTTCAGGTTCTATCACTCCTTGCCCCCCTTTTTCTCTTTCCTTTTGGGTGGATCACAATTTTCGTGGGTCTCCAACTTTTTCGAAGTTCCCTTCGGAACTTAAAAAAGTGTAGGGATTATGTTAACCCAGAAATTGACGATCCTTCCAAAGGTAGCCAGCTGGCTAGTCGCGCTCCTTAGATTCTCCCTTTTGATCGCGACAAGCCCCCAGCATAGGCAGACAGTTTTCCCTGTCCGTCTAGTTCCCCTTGCAACCGCATGCCCTGCGGGACGGCGAGCTGTTCCCATAGCTCACCCTCTTAGGCCATGCGGTTAGGCCCGCTAACCGTGCAGTGCTTTTCCTTGCAGGAGTCAGCCAACGAAACCACAAAGGGGCGGCTTCCCAGTCCGCCCAAGGGGCTCCGGCCTCCCTGCTGCCCGAGGGGCTGCAGCCTCCTGCCGCCATCCGCCAAGGCCGCCCACCCGGGAAGGTCTCTGCCCGCCAGCCTGGCGGACTCCTCCCGGAGTCCGCCTAGGCCGCCCACTAGGGGGCGGCCCGGCCAGCCAGGCGGACTCCCCCCGGAGTCCGCCCAGGCCGCGTACTCAGGGGCGGCCCGGCCAGCCGGGCAGACTCCCCCCGGAGTCCGCCTAGGCCGCCCGCTCGGGGGCGGCCCAGCCAGCCGGGCGGACTCCCCCCGGAGTCCGCCGAGGCCGCCCGCTCAGGGGCGGCCCGGCCTGCCGGGCGGACTCCCCCCGGAGTCCTCCCAGGCTGCCCACTCGGGGGAGGCCCGGCCTGTCGGGCGGACTCCCCCCGGAGTCCGCCCAGGCCGCCCGCTCGGGGGCAGCCCGGCCTGCCGGGCGGACTCCACCCGGAGTCCGCCCAGGCCGCCCGCTCGGGGGCGGCCCCTGCCCTGTCGGGCGAACTCCCCAAGGTATCTGCCCAGGCCGCCCGCATGGGGGCGGCCCGGCCTGCCGGGCGGACTCCCCCCGGAGTCCGCCCAGGATGCCCGCTCGGGGGCGGCCCAGCCGGGCGGACTCCCCCAGGAGTCCGCCCAGGCCGCCCGCTCGGGGTCGGCCCGGCCTGCCGGGCGGACTCCACCCGGAGTCCGCCCAGGCCGCCCGCAAGGGGGCAGCCGACCGTTCTCAACTTTTTCCAGCTTCATTCGCCAACCTGGCAGACTCCAATTTCCAGTCCGCGGAGTCCGCGTAGGTCGTCATGCTGACGTCACTGGGCCCCGCTCTTTGAAGATCTTCCCCGGGCCTATAAATAGCCCCTGATTCCTCTCATTAGAGGGGACTAGAGGTGGAGACAAGTCTTGACAGCAGACCCTGCGGACTCCATTTTCCTGTCCGCGCAGTCCTCCACCAGCTTGCTAGCAGACCCTGCGGACTCCATTTTCCTGTCCGCGTAGTCCTCCACCAGCTTGCCAGCAGCCCCTGCGGACTCAGATTTCCTGTCCGCGCAGTCCTCCGCAACTTACCTGCATCTTGCCAGCAGACTGTGTAGACTCAATTTTCCAGTCCTCCAGCAGCTAGCAGCCTCTTTTACTTAGTCTCTGACAGCTTCTCTTCTCTGCTTTCTGGCAATTTCTTCTCCCTTAGCCGCCAGCTTCTCTTTGTACCCCTTTAGTGCTTTGTTGTTAAGGTGTACTTGTAAGCTTGTAACCTCTCGCTATTAATCAAAGGAAAGCTCGTCGCAAGAGTGGCATTTAGGCCGCGGCGGGCGAAGTGTGTTGTTGCTGCTGCTAGCGGCCCTCTCTTCTCCTCTCTGCTCAGCAAGCCTTGCTCTCTGCTCAGCAAGCCTTGCTCTCTGCTCAGCAAGCCTTGACCTCAGCTCAGCTCAGCTATTCTCGGCAACCAACCTGTAAGCGCAACCGTCGCAGTAACTGTCTGCTCGATAGCTCCTGGTCAACCTCCTTTTCCTCTCTTGATCAACCCTCTCTATTGATCAAGCCTCTCCTCTGCTCTCAGCAGCCTCTCCTCTACCCCCGCTGCCCTCCTTGAACAAGCTGTTTGCTCCACTCTCGAGCACTCAGAAGCTTCCTTCTCCCCTACCCCCGCAACCTTCTCCTTCCTCCTCTCCTAGCCTGAGAGGCCAAACCCCCCCTCCGTATTAGCTGTGCCCCCGGTGCCGTTTTCGTGCATCAACACTCCACTTGTCGAGAAGGAAGCGAGCTTTGACTCACTGTCCGGCGGGGTGTCGGGGTTCAAGGATGACCGATCCGGGAGGGGGGGGGGGCGAGAACTAGCTCGCCAACTTTTCTTTTTTGTTCTGTAATTCCCCCCCCCCCCCCCGCCCACTTTGTAATCTCGTCGAGACGAGCTCCTTTTTTAACAACATACATCTTAATGAAAAGGAACTTCGCATATTTCCTTTATTTTTATTTTCCTTATCTTTTTGAACTTACTGCGATGTACTCGCCCGCAAGTTGCCCTCCTCCATAGAGCGACCTCACCAGGGTGAAGCGGGCTGCTATAATGTATTTGAGTTAGGATTGGTATCAACGGAGAGATCTTGGGAGCTTGCCAGCCTTTAGGTAACAAAAAAGTAGACCACTCGCCGCGCTCGGCTCGCAACCACCCCACTTGGCTGTGAGATCACCTTTTACCCTTGGAAGATTATTCAAGGTCCAATTTTTCCAAGTCAAAACCTGACGTGGTGGACTTTAATTGCCGAGAGCAGCCCCTTGCTCGCGAGCACCCCCCGGCTCGCCTGCGAGATCCCTTTCAAGTAGAATCTTGATGAGATGGGGCGTAGTTGTCGAGCACAATCTCTGGTCACCCTTCTGTCGAGATCTCGGCTCGCCATTTTTAACTATTCCCTGCTTATATAATGCCACCCCTTTAGTATTATCGAGATCTCTACTCGCCATTTTTTGCTCCAGCTTTTGTCCCCAGCTTAATTTCAACTGCCGTATGCTGAGTAGCAAGAGTAGCCTGGGGTCTGACTCTAGGGCGACATCTATATACACCGAGGATCCCAGCCTTGCTAACTAGGTGAAGCCTGACAGTGTAGCATCTCAGGACTTGGCTCCAGAGCAGGAAAGATGTCCACCGACGATCCCGGCCCTGGCAGTTAGGTGAAGCATGATAGAAGAGCAACTCGGGACTTGGCTCCAAAGTAGGAAAGATGTCCACCGAGGATCCCGGCCCTACCAGCTAGGTGGAAGCCTAACAGCGGAGCATCTCGGGACTTGGATCCAGAGCAAGAACACTGTACACCGAGGACCCCTGCCCTACCAGCTAGATGAGAGCATGATAGCAGGAGAATGCTCGGGACTTTATTCCAGAGCAACAACCATGTCCACCGAGGACCCCTACCCTGCCCGCTAGATGGGAGCCTGACAACGGGAGAAAGCTCGAGACTTTGTTCAAGAGCAACAATCATGCCCACCGAGGACTCCTACCCTGCCAGCATAAATGGGAGCCTGACAGCGAGAGAAAACTCGGGACTTAGCTCTAGAGCAACAACCATATCCATTGTGGACCCCAGCCCTGCCAGCTAGATGGGAGCCTGATAGTGGGAGAAATCTCAGGACTTAGCTCCAGAGCAACAACCCTATCCACTGATGACCCCTGCCCTGCCAGCTAGATGGAAGCCTGATGTAACGCCCCCACTCATCACATGGCATATAACGGTGGGTCCGGCCGGGGCCCCACGCCATAGGTCACAAACAAGTGGCGGAATTACTTATGGTGATCAAATTCTATGCGTATCCTTAACCCAATCCATTCTAGCGCAGCATTTTAAGTTGCATGAACTCAACTCTAGGAATGTCCACTAATACCTAAATTCCACATTTATATATCCAAACCAGGAATGTATACAACCCACACACACATGGCCTTAAGGCCTTACAAGTTTCTCTTTTTACACATATACAAGTTCATACATCGGCACGCAGGCCGGCCACACATGAAATCCAACCACGATGCACTTGTCCTTCAAGGGCCTTAACATCAAGCTTTCAATCCGTTCATTTCATTTCAAGCCGTAGCACCTGGAAGTAGACATCCACCAAAGAGCGGCAAATAAAGTAACGGTAAGCTACAGCTGACCAATTATAATGACCCTACCCCATGCCCGGGGCAGCGGTTCCTTCCCTGTATGCACTTGCAAGTATAATAGCTAACAATCACAATCACACATATCAAATCACAAATGCCGACCGCAGCCAGACGCTTCGTGCACTCAGGGCACCTTACGGTGTACCGGAAACCCGTGGTAACACCACCAATCGCACGGTAAGTAACTTGTTGGCTGGCCGGTCCTAGTCACCCCAACACACATGTTGGTTGCATTTCGCCCAAACCAAGCAGAGGTATGTACTGCATGACAAACATGAGCATTCATCCAACAGATCGACCCACTTTTATTTCGGTGTAGCAAGTCGGGATATCGCACGCTCCTGAACACTGCCACCAATCGATCTCTCCAACATGCCCAGGTACAGGTTAGCCATTCCCGTGCTCACATCGTCACTGGCGCACCGTGACGCGGGTCGACCTTCCCTTCCTGGGTAGCCGCAGCTTTCCGCTCTCACAGAGCAAACCACAAGGAGCTTACGCAAAGCATCCAAGATCATATCCATGGCTAGCTCATGCATGAGCATACCATCCACACATAGCATTCATTCATCCAAGACACGAAACATATAGCTCATCTTTGCAAAACCCACAGAGTCTTCTCCGATTTACCCATGATAATCACCAATCCAGACTAACTGACCAGATGGGCTTCGCACAACATTCCTATGCTGTACTCCATACTTCCGGCTCTAGATGCAGACTCAACAGAGGAATCACTTTGCGAATCCACCTTTTGGTGGAGGATTCCACGCATGTGCATAAAGAAAGGACTTCGATGTCCAAGAAGGAGATCATTACCCTTTAAGATCGCTTCAGTGCCATGAAGTAGCCGGACGGAAGTCACCGTCTTGACGTAGCCTTCACGAATCTGCTCTCGGATCTTCGTTCCGCACTCCGCAGCTCCTCCAGCAGCTGGATTTCTTTTCCTCCTTCCTTCCCTTGCACTCGCCGCTTCTTGCTCTCTTGAAATGAGAAGAAGAAGAAGAAAATGAAGAGGAAGGGTTTAAATCCCCTTTTTCCCGGCCTTAGCAACACATGGACCGAGCCATTCCATTGGATCTAGGACTAGGGAATCAACCAGCTCAGAAATGTCCAGAAAAACATAAACACGGCCTGACACGCCCTATGACACGCCCGTGTCACAGGCCGTGTCCCTAAAGCGGCAGGCAACTGACTTATGGCCAACCAGTACACGGCAGTGGGACACGCCCGTGTCACGGGCCGTGTCCCCTGACACACCCTCAGACACGCCCGTGTCTGTGGCCGTGTTCATCAGGATGCACAACCTCAAAATTACCCGAGACTCACACGGCCCTGGGACACGCCCGTGTTCCAGGCCGTGTGCACCTGGACATACCAGTGTCCCGCAAACACGCCCTGGCTCACAGTCGTCGGGATGAGTTCGTCGACCACACTGACACGCCCTGTGACAAGCCCGTGTCACAGCCCGTGTCCTCCACACTCGACACTCGACAATCGTCAAGCGCATTGTGTCAACCAAAGGGACACGCCCACAGACACGCCCATGTCAGTGCCCGTGTCAGTGCCCGTGTTCCTTCCATCGACCCAATTTCGTCTACCAGACACCCAACTGCTTAAGCCAGACACGACACACCCTGGGACACGCCCGTGTCCCAGGCCGTGTCACCCCAGCTGAAACCCAAATGGACTTTGGGGTGTTATAATCCTCCCCTCCTTCAAAGAATTTCGTCCTCGAAATTTGTCTCACTTCAATCAGTCACAACAAAAATGCTCAACAGAACAAACACATCATTTGAACGATAACACAACCAAATCAAAAAACAACACAGTCATATATCCATCATATATCCATCTAACCTGCCATTTACATATCATATGTCACAAATACAGTTACATAATATTCACATCCACACATGGAAGACGGGTCACACTTATTTCCGCTCATCCGTATTATTTTGCAGATAACGTTTAAATTCTTCGGTAAAGGCCAAATTGAAAACAAGAGGTTGAATTTCACCAAGTGCACTTTGCGGCTCTTGCACTTCCATATTATTCAATCGAGGCTGCGTCCGGGATGCAGATGACTCGGCCACTGCTTTACCCTTATCTTCATAAGACGCACCCGTAGTTTTCTCACTTCGAGGAGGGCCGCTTCGACAATTAGAGGCTATATGCCCCTGTTTTCCGCATTTAAAACAGGTACATGTCTCAACACGTCTTTTTCCATACGTTGCTTCTAACGCAGCATTCGAGGAGGTTTGTTCCACAGGCTTGAATCTCTTCTTCTCTCGTTTCGGAAAATCCAATTGTTCTGACTGCGGCACTTTGAATTCTGGCTTCTCCACCGCCAGTGTTCTCATTTCTTGCACTTGCTTCATATCCTTTTCCAATGCACGGGCTGTGTCTACCAACGCTTGGAAGCCTTGGCTCACCGAACTCGGAAGTGCCAACCTTAACTCATCCCGAAGGCCCTCATAAAATCGATTCGTCTTTTGGGCTTCCTCGGCGAAAGTAGATCCCGCATACCGCCCCAGTCTGGTAAAGTCATGCGGGTACGTATCAATATCTCTCTCACCCTGCACCAGACATAAAAACTCATTCTCCATCGCAATCCGTTGGGACAATGGCACGTACTTGGCTAAAAACAAGCGGGAGAATTCTTCCATGGACACCTCCACTAACCATCGACCGGCCAAGTAATGCATCTCTATCTAATCCCACCATAACCTCGCATCTCCTTCTAACAGAAACGTGGCTAAAGTCACTTTCTGCTCCTCCACCGTCCTGATTGCAGTCATGATTCATTTTACTCTCGCAAGCCAATCTTCCGCCTGCGTTGGGGAAATCGCCCCACCAAACGTAGGTGGATGAAATTCCATAAATATTTTCAACTGCTCATCAACAGGCGCTTGCCGACCACCAAGCTGCACAGGTACCACTACAGGCCTTGCAGGTTGTGTCTGCAATACTGCGAGCACTGTTTTCGTCACCACCCGAATGGTCTCCGCCAAAGGAGGCGTAGGCTCTTCAACCAGTGCTACACTCTCATCAGACCGCTGGGGCTCAGACGTCCCAGCTCCACTCCTCGCCACCTATCAATGTACAGAACACCATTAACAATTCATATCATAACGGGACTGATACATTGACTACACACTCACGCACGTCACGTGCATGAAATACATTCCTAGTGGATATTCGTGAGTTCAATTCTGTTCTCTCCTCCCAAACAATCTAAACTTGGCTCTGATACCACTTTGTAACGCCCCCACTCATCACATGGCATATAACGGTGGGTCCGGCCAGGGCCCCACGCCATAGGTCACATACAAGTGGCGGAATTACTTGTGGTGATCAAATTCTATGCGTATCCTTAACCCAATCCATTCTAACGCAGCATTTTAAGTTGCATGAACTCAACTCTAGGAATGTCCACTAATACCTAAATTCCACATCTATATATCCAAACCAGGAATGTATACAACCCACACACACATGGCCTTAAGGCCTTACAGGTTTCTGTTTTTACACATATACAAGTTCATACATCGGCACGCAGGCCGACCACACATGAAATCCAACCACGATGCACTTGGACTTCAAGGGCCTTAACAGCAAGCTTTCAATCCATTCATTTTATTTCAAGCCGCAACACCTGCAAGTAGACATCCACCAAAGAGCGGCAAACAAAGTAACGGTCAGCTACAGCTGACCAATTATAACGACCCTACCCCATGCCCGGGGCAGCGGTTCCTTCCCTGTATGCACTTGCAAGTATAATAGCTAACAATCACAATCACACATATCAAATCACAAACGCCGATCGCAGCCAGATGCTTCATGCACTCAGGGCACCTTATGGTGTACCGGAAACCTGTGGTAACACCACCAATCGCACGGTAAGTAACTTGTTGGCTGGCTGGTCCTAGTCACCCCAACACGCATGCTGGTTGCATTTCGCCCAAACCAAGCAGAGGTACGTTCCGCATGGCAAACATGAGCATTCATCAAACAGATCGACCCACTTTTATTTCGGTGTAGCAAGTCGGGCTATCGCACGCTCCCGAAAACTGCCACCAATCGATCTCTCCAACGTACCCAGGTACAGGTTAGCCTTGCCCGTTCTCACATCGTCACTGGAGCACCGTGAAGCGGGTCAGCCTTCCCTTCCTGGGTAGCCGCATCTTTCCGCTCTCGCAGAGCAAACCACAAGGAGCTTACGCAAAGAATCCAAGATCATATCCATGGCTAGCTCACGCATGAGCATAACATCCACACATAGCATTCATTCATCCAAGACACAAAACATATAGCTCATCTTTGCAAAACCCACGGAGTCTTCTCCGGTTTACCCATGATCATCACCAATCCAGACTAACGGTCCAGATGGGCTTAACACAACATACCTATGCCGTACTCCACACTTCCGACTCTAGATGCAGACTCAATAGAGGAATCACTTTGCGAATCCACCTTTTGGTGGAGGATTCCATGCATATGCATAAAGAAAGGACTTTGATGTCCAAGAAGGAGATCGTTACCCTTGAAGATCGCCTCGGTGCCATGAAGTAGCCGGACGGAAGTCACCGCCTTGACGTAGCCTTCATGAATCTGCTCTCGGATCTTCGTTCCGCACTCCGCAGCTCCTCCAGCAGCTGGCTTTCTTTTCCTCCTTCCTTCCCTTGCACTCCCCTCTTCTTGCTCTCTCTTGAAATGAGAAGAAGGAGAAGAAAATGAAGAGGAAGGGTTTAAATCCCCTTTTTCCCGGCCTTAGCAACACATGGACCGAGCCATTCCATTGGATCTAGGACTAGGGAATCAACCGGCTAAGAAATGTCCAGAAAAGCATAAACACGGCCTGACACGCCCTGTGACACGCCCGTGTCACAGGCCGTGTCCCCTAAAGTGGCAGGCAACCGACTTACAGCTAACCAGTACACGGTAGTGGGACACGCCCGTGTCACGGTCCGTGTCCCCTGTAACACCCCCTATCCGTCGCATGTCATATAACAGTAGGTCCGGCCGGGGCCCGACGCCATATACTATAGACAGACCGGGTGGTTACTTATGGAAACCCTCCAACCAATCTCAACGTCCTACACAGAGCATTCTAGCGGAAGCAGTTTATAAAAGTTGTAACAAAGAACCCAGCATTGGAGCATGAATGTCCACTAATACCAAAATAGGAATGTTACAAAATACACCCGCACAAGCCTTAAGGCCTTACAAAATGTTTCACTTGACATTATATGATTTACAAACCACGGCACGCAGGCCGGTCATACATGAATAAAGCAGTAAACACTTCCATTTGGGCCTTCGAGGGCCGGCTTCGCAAAAAGGGCTTTAGCCCGCAATTGACCGCTTGGTCCAGCAGCACCTGCAAGCAACAAACCACCGCACGGTGGCAAAACAAGGCAACGGTCAGCAATGCTGACCAAATTATAACGATCCCGCCCCCAACTCGGGGCGGCGATGCTCCTTCACTGCATTTCATTAGTATAAGCGAGCAATATATATATTTAGCCATTTCATCACAGACGTTGGCTCGCACGGCCACACGCCCCATGCTCTCAGGGCACATTCTCGGTGAACCGGTTGATGTCACGTCAATTAAAGCCATAGACATTCAGGACTCACCACCGCCACTTTGACGACCAAACCTATGAGCAATTTGTCTTCCTAGCCTGGGTCACGACAATTTAAGCCATTGACCGCTGAAGACCCTAATATATACCAACGACAAGTGCCACGTGCCTTTAGGTCTCTTTAACCGAACAACATAGAACGGGTACAGTTCCATCTAACCCGTGCTCACATCGCAACGACAATTTAAGTCATATGCGCGGGTCAAACTTCCACCGAGTCCCATTTCCATCACAAGTCACATAACCCGGCTATGTTCAAGTTGGCTCTCAGGCCACCAAATTGACAAGATCTCGTATCCGCCCAGTTTTCCGGGTGCACCTTTGGATTAGTCCCCAAGGCTCCCTGCTGCAATCTACCGCGTAGAAAACCCGAAAAACAACCAATAGCACGGAGTCTTCTCCGGCATTATGCAATGCAACATCACTGATCCAGACCAACATGTTCGGGTAGGCTTCACACATCATGTCTATGTCCGTTCTCACTTACGGACTCTAAACAACGAGGACTTCACATATCTACCCGAAGGAACGCCTCCAACTCTCCGCAAACTCGCGAGAGCGGGCTTACTATGCAAAGAAAGAGAGCTACTCATGCTCAAGATGAGGATCGTTACCCTAGCGTTTCTCTTTGGCGCCATTGAAAAGTAATCGTATGAAAAGCACCGCACTAGCTTTGCCTCCATGGATCCGGAGTCGGCTCGCGATTCGGAGCTCCGAAGCTTCTCCAATGGCCGGATCTAGCTCCTTCTTCCTTCCTTGGCTCTCTACTTTCTCTAAGGTTTTAGAAAGCTAACCACTCATGAAAAGTGAGGGTTTCTAAGTCCAATCCCGGGTATATCCCTTCAGGAACAACCCCCAGCCTTTGGATCTCAAAATAAGGAAACGAACGGCTTTGATTCGGGACTGAAATGCCCAATCTGGACCGAACACGGCCTGGAACACCCCCGTGTCCAGGGCCGTGTGCCTCATTCGCCGTCAAAATAGGCTCGCTTGGAACCTCACACGGGTATCGAACACGCCCGTGTTCGAGCTGACACGCCCGTGTCCCATGTGACACGACCGTGTGGCCGGCCGTGTACCCCTATCAATTTTTCCCCAAAATCAACCCGAGCACTGCACGGGTTCTAGGACACGCCCGTGTCCTTACCCGTGTCACCTTAACACGCTTGGACCCCAGGCCGTGTACACGGTCTCGACACTCAACACTTCGTCGAGCGAAGATCGTCGACCTGATGACACGGCCTTGGACACGCCCGTGTCCTAGGCCGTGTGCCTTGTCTTGACACAATGTCGAGACCAAAGTGTCGACTTCCCGGGACGAGTGTCGACACGGGTTGACACGCCCTGCGACACGCCCGTGTCGCAGGCTGTGTGCCATGTCATATTGGACTTCAGTCCAATTCAGAACTGCTTCAGCTCCTGATTGCCTATCCACACAAACAATCTCCAACGCCTCCAACTCCCGCACCAACCGCTCATCATGCACCGATAGCCAATTGGCTTGAGCTGGGGCTCGGCGACTCAACGCGTCCGTAACCGCATTCCCTTTACCAGGCACGTAGTGGATCTTGAATGTATAGTCCCCCAGGATCTCCATCCATCTACGCTGCCGCATATTCAGATCCTTCTGATCAATAAGATACTTCAGGCTCTTGTGATCGGTGTAGATATCAATCTTCACACCGTACAAGTAGTGTCTCCACAGCTTCAAGGCAAAAATCACGTCCGCTAACTCCAAGTCATGGACCGGATAGTTCCTTTCATGCACTTTTAGCTGTCTTGAGCCATAAGCTATTACACTCCCATGTTGCAGTAGTACGCAACCCAAACCGCTGCCCGAAGCATCGCTATAAATCTCATAGCCTTCGGTCCCACATGGCGAACTCAGCACAGGCGCCGTGGTCAACCGACACTTTAACTCCTCAAAAGCTCGCGCGCACTCCGGCGTCCAAACGAACTTATGCTCCTTCCTCGTCAAAGTAGTGAGAGGTAACGCTATCCGCGAGAAGTTCTCTACGAAGCACCTATAATAGCCGGCAAGCTCCAGAAAACTCCGGACTTCCGCTACAGTAGCAAGCTCAGGCCACTCCCGTATCGCAACGATCTTCGCCGGATCCACAACAATACCCTCTCCACTCACTATATGCCCGAGGAACGCCACTGAGGATAGCCAAAACTCGCACTTCGAGAACTTGGCATACAACTGATTTCTCCTTAGCGTTTCCAACACCAAATGAAGATGCTTGAAGTGATCTTCCTCACTTTGCGAGTACACCAAAATATCGTCGATGAAGACGATCACGAAATGGTCCAAGTACTCCCTGAAAGTCCTGTTCATCAAATCCATGAACACTGACGGCGCATTAGTTAGCCTAAATGGCATGACCGTAAACTCATAATGCCCGTATCTTGTACTAAACGCTGTCTTCGGGATATCACTCTCCCTTATTCGCAGCTGATAGTACCCAGCCTTGAGATCCAACTTCGAGTACACCGTCGACCCGACTAACTGATTAAAGAGATCATCAATCCGGGGGATCGGGTACTTGTTCTTCTCCGTCAACTTATTTAGCTCCCGATAATCAATACATAGCCTCAAGCTTCCGTCCTTCTTCTTAACAAAGAGGACCGGTGCACTCCAAGGCGAAGAACTCGGGCGCACATACCCTTGCTCCAACAACTCTTGCAGTTGAACTTTCAGCTCTGCCATTTCCTTAGGCGCTAGCCGATAAGGAGATCGTGACACAGGCTTTGCACCTGGCACTAGCTCGATCGTAAAATCTATCTCCCGCTGAGGCGGGGCTCCAGGAAGATCTGCGGGGAACACATCCGGGTATTCCGATACCACTGAAATACAATCCAACGCGGGCTTCGGCTTTGCAACCTCCACTAGTGTAAAGAACAGTTCTGCTCCGGCACGAACTGCCTTCACCACCTGAAGAGCAGACATCAACGTCTTGCTCGACCCCTTTAAGCCCGTAAAAGTCGTCTCACGACTTGCTCCCAGCTTGACTTCCTTGCTACCGCAATCTATATGGGCCTACTGCTCCGAGAGCTAGTCCATGCCAAATATGACGTCGAACTCCACCAACGGAAGTAAAGACGCCCGCAGGTCGAACTCCTGCTCCCCAATATGAATCTTAACATCGCAGATCCTATCCGCTCGCATCGAACACCCATTGGGCAACAACACATCCAACTTATCCTTCGCCATCGAAGAAGGGACTCCGATGCGTGATATAAATCCTTCAGGCAAGAAGGAGTGTGAAGCTCCCGTATCGAAGAGTGCTCGTGCCAGATTTTCACAAATCAATACAAATCCTAAACAAGCAGTGATAAGGTAACATGTGCATAACAAGTATTTAAAGAAATCGACTTGCTATAAATTAAACCATACCTGTCACCACATCAGCCTGTTTGATGGCCTCCTGTTGGCCAAGATTGTAGACCCTTGGTTGGGCCGGAGCATAATGGGATGCGGTCGACTCCACCGCCTTTCCCTTCTCCTCATAAGTAGCTCCCGGCTTCCTCTCGGACTTAGGACGTCCGCTCCAACAATCACGGGCAAAGTGCCCCGTCTTTCCACAAGTAAAACACGCGCCCGGGGTCCGACTCGTAGTCGCCCCAGAAGCACCAGAAGGAGCTGGACCCAAAGTCCTATGCTTCTTGAAAGACCTCCGATAGTCGGACTTTGAAGTAGTCAACACTTTAAATTCAGATTTCTTCTCAACCAAGATTTTCTTTGCTTGTACATTCTTCATGTCCTTCTCCAAGGACCGGGCAGTGTTGACCAAGGTTAAGAAACCCTGCGTCATCAGCCCCGAAATTAGTAGTCTCAACTCATCCCTCAAGCCTTCATAGAAGCGATTAGTCTTGTGCTCCTCATCCACGATGGTGGAGCTAGCATATCGACTTAAACGAGTGAACTCATGGAGATATTCATCCACGCTCTTCTCACCCTGAACCAACTTCAGAAATTCGTTCTCCATCGAAATCCTCTGAGTAGAAGGGAGGTATCTTGCTAAGAACAATCCCGAGAACTCTTCCATCGGAACGTCTATAAGTTGTCTACCTCTCAAATGATGCAGCTCCAATCCTTCCCACCACATTCTCGCTTCACCGTCCAAAAGGAACGTAGCGATGGTGGTCATTTGCCACTCCTCTGTCTCCGTTGCTGTCATGACTCTCTTCACCCTCGAGAGCCAGTCTTCAGCCTGAGATGGGGTTCCCAACACCGAGAATAACGGAGGGTTAAAGCTCATAACATGCTTAAGCTGCCTCTCTGTAGCCCTCCTTGGCACCACCGGTTCCACAACCACTTGCTCCACCCTCCCCGGCTCAGCCTCTTGAAGAGGTTCCTGCTCCATCACAGGAGCGGGCTGCTGCGTTTGCCTTGCAGGCTGCGCATTTATCACGACCAACACCGCTTCAGCCACCAATCGAATGTTCTCAGCCGACAGAGGTGTTGCAGGAGCAACATCCGGTGCACTACTAGCCTCAGAAACTCGGCGTTCTGACGGCCCAACACCACTTCTGGTCACCTATAGTGGTACAAAACACCGTTAAGCGACCAAATAAATTGCAAACAGCAATTATAGGAACACGCAGGTTCCTCAAACACATGTATTTTCATTCCTAAGTGGACATTCATGGGTTCTTTTACTGTTATAACGATGACGCACACAATGTGCTCACCAGCCCTTAAAAAGAATTCGCCCACGAATTCAGCGCAAGCCCGACCAAAACCAGTAGTCTGATACCAAATTATAACACCCCCTATCCGCCGCATGGCATATAGCAATAGGTCCGGCCGGGGCCCGACGCCATATACTACGGACAGACCGGGTGGTTACTTATGGAAACCCTCCAACCAATCTCAACGTCCTACACAGAGCATTCTAGCGGAAGCAGTTTATAAAAGTTGTAACAAAGAACCCAGCATTGGAGCATGAATGTCCACTAATACCAAAATAGGAATGTTACAAAATACACCCGCACAAGCCTTAAGGCCTTACAAAATGTTTCACTTGACATTACATGATTTACAAACTGTAACATCCCATTTCCAACTAGACCTCTAAGAGTGGTTTTGGCCATGACTAGGTCATGACAAAACCCTAGGAAGCCAGAAATGGGCCAAGAGATAGGGGACAAAATGTGGAAGATCATCATGGTCTGCAAATAGTAGAACTCTGGGCAATGGTTTAGGAGGACCATGGGCTACACCTTAACCCCAAGACTCTACCACAACATCCCTAATACCTTGGGAGGCCCATTAGAGCCATAAGGACCCATTAGGGTCGACCAAAGAGGCTCAGTTGACCAAGATCAACCCTAGCCCTAAATAGGTCAAACTAGCCTACTTAGGGTCAATTGACCTGCTCCTATCCTAGAGGATCCCACCTATGCCCTCCTAACCCTAAAGAGAGGTCAATGGGTCACTAAGGACACATTGGGGCCAGCCCTAGAGGCCAGGTTGACCCAAGTCAACTCAAGCTCCTAATCTGGTCAAAGTACCCTTACTAAGGGTAGGTGACCTCCAAAGTGCAGGGTAACCCTACATAACCCTACCTAGACCTTAGGGGAAGCCAATGGGTCACCAAGGACCTATAGGGGTCAACCCAATTGGTCATGTTGACCCAAGTCCACTGTAGCCCTAAAATGGTCAAAGTGCCCTTACCAAGGGACATGTGACCACCAAGATACCCAACCAACCCTATTCAAGTAATCCTAGACCTTAAGGGAGTCCAATAGGCCACTAAAAACCCAATGGGGTCAACCCAGATGGTCAAATTGGCGCAGGTCAACCCTCATTTAGGTCAAGTCAAACCTAGCCCAAAAGGGCTAACCCAAGCCCAAGCCACTTCTTCTTTAGGCTAACCCCATTTCCATGATCGTCATAACCAAGTGGGCTGCATTTAGCTTATGGGGTTGACCAGTCAACCAGAGGTGACTAGGAGAGAGAAAGGAGCTCCCCCATGTTAATGGAGGAGAGAGAAGGAAGGGGAGAGTGGAAAACCGGCCAAGGAGATCAACAGCCACCATTCATGGCTGCAATCAACTCCTCTAGGGAAGAGGAGTTGATTCCAGCCATTTCCCGGCCACCAAGGGGTGGATTCAGCCCCCCTCCACTCTACCCGAGCCACACCATTAATGGTGTTGATGGCCATTGAAGAACCAACCACCCCCCTTCCCCAATTGCCATTTAAACACCATCAGTGGGCCAAGGGGAATATTTTCGAGCGTTTACCTGGAGGAGACGATCCATTCCACTGTACTGTTGCAGAAGCCGAGCGCCGCCGCCGTCGTCAATGGTATCCTGCCGCTCTTCCCGCATCCAGGCCGCCAGGAAGGTCCTCCCCCTCTCCTTAACTCCCAGGCAGATCATAGGACTTCTTAGGCTTAAGATTCAGGATCAATTGAGCCCGATCAAATCCGGCATTTTCATGGCTTTGGCATGCAAAATTTCTTGCTATAGCCGCCGGAAAACGCCTCTCCGGCGGCAGAGCCGCCGCCTGGCGATAGCCCCCACCTCAACGGAGGTGGTGGTGGCGGTGGCCGGCCGGGGAAGGGGCTGGATGGCCGGCGGCAGCCGCTTGAAGTCGGCCCAGGAAGAACGCATCCTGGCCGTCGACTCAACGAAGAAGATGAACGGATCCCGTTCATTTGCGCCAAGATTCGTGCTCCATCAGAGAATAAACTATAGGAAATAATTTCTGGATTATTTTATTTCTATCACACATTATACACTAAATGGTTTTAATTTTTAAAAATACTTAGGTTCTTCTGGTGGACAAACATTCACCACAAACGTTGTATCCCTCTGAGTCTAGTTTATTTTAAAATTTGTTTGAACCCATTTGGGTGCATGGTCTGACCAGGGCACCCATTTTGGTGGGAAATACCCTTAGGGCTAGGCAGTCATTAAACTGAGTGCCCACACTTCATCCCAAGCCCAAATCAGTTGCAATTTTGGCAGGGAGCCTAACCTAGCTATACCTAGGGCCTGCCCAAAGCTCAGAATTTTTGGACACAATTTTCCTAAAGTTTTTGACTTTATTTAATAAAGTTATGGTAATTAAATTAAGTAGTCAAATGACCTCCAAACTCTCCCAAATTTTGGTGAGTGGTCCCTGGGCTCATGTTATGTATCTGTATAAAGTTTCACCTAATTTGGATGTGTTTTGAATAGGTTTTGAGCCAACCATAACTTTACCTTAATAAGGGTATTTTGGACAAAAAGTGCACTTTTGATTTTGAGTGACCAAATCACCTCAACAGAGGCTGAAATTTGGGCCACAGACTTGTTATGGCACTTAGCACCTCCCCATGGAATACAGGGTAGTGTGGAATTGATTTGCCCTAAGTTCCTAGGCCAAACCCTAAGGAGGGACCTTTTTGCCTTGTGAAGGGCATGAGTCCTAAACACCTTGGATGAACATCAAATTTTGCAAGGAGGTTCCTAGGATATATAAAACCCTCTGTTAAAAATATAAACTAATTTTGAAAAGGGTAGGGTCCACAAAACCCTAACCCTAGCTTAGGACCTAAAACTTGTAGTGTAGGTTTAGGTTAGCTAAACATCTTGAAACTTAACCAAATTTTGGGTAGTGAGGGAATAAGGATATTTTGAGCCTCTGGTAATTTACTTGGGGAGTTTTGATCAATATTTGTAGCACTTCACTTGTAACCAATAGAATTGCCCTAATTAATAATTTGGCTATTGTGCTCTCACTGCCCATTGAAAGGGCATGAAACATTGGCAGAGGTAGTTTTAGACTATACTGATCATGTATGATTTTTGATAGAATTTTTGGACACCTAGTTAGGGCATCTACTTCACAAGTGCATTACTTTGGTTATATCCTAAATAATTCTTGCACGAGCCCAATACTTATTGAAAAATTATGAAACTTGATACATAGTGTTTCTAGCTCAATAGTATCATGTGGAATTTTTTTTGGAAATTTTTGATGGTTAATTAGTATACTTTGTCCATTAACCCATAAACCTGAAATTTCATGAGAAAATCAAGTATAGCCTTATTTTTACATGATAAATTATGAAACTTTTTCTATGGTATTTGTAGGCCATCATAATCATCCCTGAATTTTCTCTGAAGTTTTGGAGGTATTATTGCTGTAAAATCTTTTAAAATGACTTTTTTGAGATATCTTTGAAATTAAATTTAAGGGCCTAAACCTTGCTGAAAAATTTGAAGACTTAGGCCTTAGAGTTGATTATGCATTTTGTAATTACCATAAATTTATTGGAACATTATCTTGTCTGAAATTGCTACTTCATGTTCAAACTTGGGCTTTTTGGATACTAGAATAAATAAATTAATTATCAGACAAATTAGGAAAATTATGGATTTCTGGATTTATGCTTCAAATGTCATTTTAGCCGTCTAATAATTATCATAGGGGTACTGGATGAGTATTTCATGTACCTCCCTTTTTACGGGTCATGTAGCTTAAGTGGTCTGCATATAGCAAAACTGCAGGAAATCATTGTGGATATGAATTAGAGCACGTGTGATGGGTCTTGATGGTTTGCTGGAAGGATAAGTAGAATGGGTTGCATCTATGGAAGATGAGTGAGTAGGTGTGATTTTGTCTAGGGTTTAGAGGCGTTCGGGTCCGACGAAAGATCGTCCTACCCAAGGAGAGTTGGAGTCAAATCACCCTAGGAATAGCATATCGAAACATGGGAAAGTAATGGGAAAGGGAATCAACCAATAACAAATTAAGTACCTTGCGAAAGGGAACGCTGGGCGTAATCCCAACACAGTTCCTAGTGCCCCTTGAGAGCCCTTCACAGGGAATACCGGGGGCAGTCCTGGGTTAACGTAAACTGTTTTAACAAGCTGAAAAGAGTAACTTAGTAATTAGGTTTGCACATTTCACAAACACTGATGGCACCGGATGTTAGCTGGGAGCTTCGGCTCGGATGGTTAAAAGGCGGACTTTGGGTCCGGGGAGCTTCGGGTCGATTGTTTGAGACGGACGTGTTGGTCCGGGGAGCTTCGGCTCGGTTATTGATTACGCTAATTTGCATGTGCATAAAAGGAAAGGAAATTAAGGTAGTGGGTCTTCGGTATTAGAGGGTCGATGCACCGACGCCAATACGTTGACTCGGCAAGTTTGGTTAGCACTTCGCCAACAGAAGTCCGGTGCGCCAGCCGGCAAGAGTACACAGGAGTCCACTTCGTGCACCAAGCGTTGAGGCGTACGATAGGTCTGACCGGTAGTGCTTTACTGGTTTAAAGGTGGGCGAGGCCCAACCCACCGCTTCCGTCTGCCACTACGGAGGTATCCTGGGAGGTTACGACTCCAGAAAGGGGGAACTAAAGGTCTGTGTGCACAGAGTCGGGTGTGTGTGTTGCACTTGCATGATCCATCATACCCACTTGCATGTCATAGCATAATCGATTCTTTTAACCCTGATACCTAAAGTATAAGTGGAATGGGACGCTTATACTTTAGGACCTGCAAAACGACCCCTTGGTCTATAAGCTTGTGTGGGCAAGTTTATAAATTAAGGTTAATTTTGATATATATAGTTACTGCTGTTTGATAACCGACACCCCAACGTATAAATTGGTATGAGACTTTTTATACGATGGGAGCCTTGCAGAAGACCCCTTGGCTTATGTGTTTTCACATAAGTAAAGGTTACTTTTCATATTTCAGCTTATTGTCTTTACATGCTATAGAATTTGCTAGTATAAGACCGCTGCCATCTGCTTTTGATTTTTCTCCACCTTCAAGTCCTCCCCTTTCTTCCTCTCCGCTCGGTGCCTAGGAGCCGTGGGGGAAGGGGCGGGGGATGATAGGACTTAGTATTTTAGACTAACGGTTTTCGAACCGCATCATTTAGGGGATCGTGGAGACCAGCATGGAGGAGCAGCCCCAAAGACCGGTGTGCTTGGAGGTGGGGCAGTCTAGCTCCGGAGTTCATACAGCCTGGACTGTGAGTCTCAACCTTGAGTAGTTTTTCTGCTTCCGCATGAGTGATTTTGTAGTGAGGATATGCTGTACCGGGCATAAGCCCGTATTTTGCTACTCTGATGTATTATTCTGTGGACACTCCCTTCGTGGAGTTATATTTATTATGACATATGATTCTCTGTGGACTGCAGTTTCCTTTTACTTCTTTATGCTACTTTTCTGTGATTGAAATGGCCGACAGAATCGGCTCTTTGTGGTGATGACCCTTCAGGGCATGAAGGAGTCACCGCAAAACGGCGGTTCTGGGCCTAAGACCCCGGTGTCGAAAATGAAAAAAGGGGGGGGGGGGTCTTACACAAACCACGACACGCAGGCCGGTCATACATGAATAAAGCAGTAAACACTTCCATTTGGGCCTTCGAGGGCCGGCTTCGCAAAAAGGGTTTTAGCCCGCTATTGACCGCTTGGTCCAGCAGCACCTGCAAGCAACAAACCACTGCACGGTGGCAAAACAAGGCAACGGTCAGCAATGCTGACCAAATTTTAACGATCCCGCCCCCAACTCGGGGCGACGATGCTCCTTCCCTGCATTTCATTAGCATAAGCGAGCAATATATATATTTAGCCATTTCATCACAGACGTTGGCTCGCACGGCCACACGCCCCGTGCTCTCAGGGCACATTCTCGGTGAACCGGTCGATGTCACGTCAATTAAAGCCATAGACATTCCGGACTCACCACCGCCACTTTGACGGCCAAACCTATGAGCAATTTGTCTTCCTGGCCTGGGTCACGACAATTTAAGCCATTGACCGCTGAAGACCCTAATCTATACCAACGGTAAGTGCCACGTGCCTTTAGGTCTCTTTAACCGAACGACATAGAACGGGTACGGTTCCATCTAACCCGTGCTCACATCGCAACGATAATTTAAGTCATATGCGCGGGTCAAACTTCCACCGAGTCCCATTTCCATCACAAGTCACATAACCCGGTTATGTTCAAGTTGGCTCTCAGGCCACCAAGTTGGCAAGATCTCGTATCTGCCCAGTTTTCCGGGTGCACCTTTGGGTTAGTCCCCAAGGCTCCCTGCTGCAATCTACCGCGTAGAAAACCCGAAAAACAACCAATAGCACGGAGTCTTCTCCGGCATTATGCAATGCAACATCACCGATCCAGACCAACATGTCCGGGTAGGCTTCACACATCATGCCTATGTCCGTTCTCGCTTACGGACTCTAAACAACGGGGACTTCACATATCTACCCGAAGGAACGCCTCCAACTCTCCGCAAACTCGCGAGAGCGGGCTTCCTATGCAAAGAAAGAGAGCTACTCATGCTCAAGAAAAGGATCGTTATCCTAGCGTTCCTCTTTGGCGCCATTGAAAAGTAATCGGATGAAAAGCACCGCATTAGCTTTGCCTCCGTGGATCCGGAGTCGGCTCGCGATTCGGAGCTTCGAAGCTTCTCCAATGGCCGGATCTAGCTCCTTCTTCCTTCCTTGGCTCTCTACTTTCTCTAAGGTTTTAGAAAGCTAACCACTCATGAAAAGTGAGGGTTTCTAAGTCCAATCCCGGGTATATCCCTTCAGGAACAACCCCAGCCGTTGGATCTCAAAATAAGGAAACGAACGGCTTTGATTCGGGACTGAAATGCCCAATCTGGACCGAACACGGCCTGGCACACGCCCGTGTCCAGGGCCGTGTGCCTCATTCGCCGTCAAAATAGGCTTGCCTGGAACCTCACACGGGTATCGAACACGCCCGTGTTCGAGCTGACACGCCTATGTCCCATGTGACACGGCCGTGTGGCCGGCCGTGTACCCCTATCAATTTTTCCCCAAAATCAACCCGAGCATTGCACGGGTTCTAGGACACGCCCGTGTCCTTACCCGTGTCACCTCAACACGCCTGGACCCCAGGCCGTGTACACGGTCTCGACACTCGACACTTTGTCGAGCGAAGATCGTCGACCTGATGACACGGCCTTGGACACGCCCGTGTCCTAGGCCGTGTGCCTTGTCTCGACACAATGTCGAGACCAAAGTGTCGACTTCCCGGGACGAGTGTCGACACGGGTTTACATGCCCTGCGATACGCCCGTGTCGTAGGCCGTGTGCCATGTCTCGACACTTCGTTGAACGCAGAGTGTCGACTTCGTGGCTAAGTGTCGACATGGGTCGATACGCCCTACGACACGCCCGTGTCGCAGGCCATGTGCCCAGTCTCGACACAATGTCGAGACCAAAGTGTCGACTTCCCGACTGAGTGTCGACACAAGCTTGACACGCCCTGGGACACGCCCGTTTCCCAGGCCGTGTGCCTGCTGCCAGAACCCAAACTGGCCCAAAACGTCCCCCTTTGCTCCTTTGAGTTTTGGGGCATTACATCCCCTGACACGCCCTCAGACACGCCCGTGTTTGTGGCATGTGCATCAGGCTGCACAACCGCAAAATTACCCGAGACTCACACTGCCCTGGGAAACACCCGTGTTCCAGGCCGTGTGCACCTGGACATACCTGTGTCCCGTGAAAACGCCCTGGCTCACACTCGTCGGGCTGAGTTCGTCGACTGCGCTGACATGCCCTATGACACGCCCGTGTCACAGGCCGTGTCCTCCACACTCGACACTCGACAATCATCGAGCGCATTATGTCGACCAGAGGGACACGCCCACGGACACGCCCGTGTCAGTGCCCGTGTCAGTGCCCTTACTCCTTCCATCAACCCAATTTCGTCTACAAGACACCCAACTGCTCAAGCCAGGCACGACTCACCCTGGGACACACCCGTGTCCCAGGCCGTGTCACCCCAGCTGAAACCCAAATGGCCTTTGGGGTGTTACACCTGATAGTGGGAGAAAGCTCAGGACTTAGCTCTAGAGCAACAACCATGTCCACCGAGGACCTCTGCTCTACCAGCTAGATGGGAACATAATAGTGGGAGAAATCTCAGGACATAGATCCAGAGCAACAACCATGTCCACCGAGGACCCCTACCCTGCCAGCTAGATGGGAGCCTGATAGCAGGAGAAAGCTAGGTACTTAGCTCCAAAGCAACGACTAAGTCCACCGAGGACCCCTGCCCTGCCATCTAGATGGGAGCCAAACAACGGGAGAAAGCTCAGGACTTAGCTCCAGAGTAATAACCATGTCCACCGAGGACCCCTGCCCTGCCAGCTAGATGAGAGCCTGACAGTGGGAGAAAGCTCAAGACTTAGCTCTAGAGCAACAACCATGTCCACCGAGGACCCTTGCCCTGCCAGCTAGATGGGAGCCTAACAGCGGGAGAAAGCTCTGGACTTATCTTCAGAGCAACAACCATATCCACCGAGGACCCCTGCCCTGCCAGCTAGATGGGAGCCTGACAATTGGAGAAAGCTCGGGACTTCGCTCCAAAGCAACAACCATGTCCACCGAGGACCCTTGCCCTGCCAGCTAGATGGGAGCCTAACAGGGGGAGAAAGCTCAGGACTTCGCTCCAGAGAAACAACCATGTCCACTGAGGACCCTTGCCCTACCAGCTAGATGGGAGCATGACAGCGGGAGAAGGCTCGTGTCTTAGATCCAGAGCAACAACCATGTCCACCGAGGACCCCTGCCCTATCATCTAGATGGGATCTTGACAGCGAGAGAAAGCTCGGGACTTAGCTCTAGAGCAACAACCAAGTCCACCGAGGACCCCTATCCTGCCAGCTAGACAGGAGCCTGACAATGGGAGAATGCTCGGGACTTAGGTATACTTTTTCATCCATTCATTCACTTCATTGCGAGAGACTAAAAGTGTCAAAAAATTCATATTAGAAAAAAGGGGGGTTACGTACATAATTCATGAGTAGAAGCATTTTAAGTCGTCACCCATAACTTAGGTCCACCCATTCTGGCTTCCTGCCTCCTCCTCGGGTTGCCTCCCCTCCTCCTCCCCAGGGCTATCGCCATAATTTGATGCTGACCGGGGAAAGGAAGCCTCTGAACCTACCTCCAGCCTGGGGGGTTGAACTGACCCTAGCCATGGGGGTTATCTCCTCCATGGAAACCTCTCAGCTCCCCCTGGTCAAACTACTCTTGCTGCCTCCAACCGAGCCGATTGTCTGGCTCCTGACGCCCCCACTTGGGTTGCTGTTGTTGCTCCCTCTACCAGGATTCAGGTCTCCTCACCTCCTAACCCCGGACTCCTCCTAGCCCCTTATCCTCTTCCATGGCCCACCGAGCAAACTTATTCGCGAACTCGGGGTTCAACGCCTCCCCGTCGACTTCCCTCGCTGCCCTCTCCATCAGCTCCTTATAGGAGAGAGGCGACACCCTCTTCAACTCCATCCTAAAGAAACCTTGTTGCATCCCTAAGGTAAAGGCCATCATCAAGGTGTCCCCCTGCATCTCCTGGACCTGGGTGACCTCCTCCTGGAACCGGTCAATGTAACTCCCCAAGATCTCGTTCTCCCCCTGCTTGATGTGGAATAGGGACTCCGACTCCTTCTTCCTTTTCTTGGAAGTGGTGAACCTCAACATGAACCCCCAGCGTAGGTCCTCGAAGTAGTAGATTGAGTTGTCCGGTAGCTGGTGGAACCACTCTCTCGTCTTTTCCCTGAGGGTGATGGTGAAGATCCTGCACTTAAAATCATTCGACATTGGTCTTATAGAAACCACATCCTCAAACCATTGGATGTGCTGGACCGGGTCATCCTTCCCGGTGTAGTAGGACAGCTTTGGATCTTTGAATCCCTCCAGAACTGGAGCAGAAAAAACCAACTCGCTAAAGGGGCTGCCTCCCCATGCTGGTTGAGCCGAAGGTTCTCACACCCCCATTTTGTCGAGCCATCCTTCACTCGCTGATCCGGGGAAGAGCACTCACCCAAGGAGAGCCCGCCGACTCCCCTCCTCTACAACCTCCTTCCCAGCTCGCCGAGCCAGGGCTTCCTCGCTTAGAGCTGGGGTTGTGGTGATTGGGACAGCTGGTGTCGAGCTCTAGGCACACACGTCGAGTGCAAACTTGAAGAGTCCAAGCAAATCCTGCCTGAACTCCTCGAACATCCCCACTGTGGCAAGAGGGGGAGGGGGTGGCGAGTCGGCCCTGTCTAAACCTTGCCCTTCTCCTCCAGTCATCGAGCCTACTGAAGATTTTCGGCGCTGACCACTTTCCACGCTCACCGCACCAAAATGTTGAAACCAAAAACTCAGTCTTTATGGAGTTCACCCTTGGGGAAGGGGTGACTGTACACTTCTCTCTCACGAACCAACAACCGGAGACTTGACAGCTGTCATTACTGATATTACTGTCACATCTGTCAGAGGTGTCAGAAGACCGTTTTGAACCGGAACAGCAGGTAACCATGGATGAAGCCTATATATATAGATATGCTCTCTCAACAATTAATATATATATATAATCATAAATTATGAAGAAGTGATTGTGAACACGATCAGTGAAAAAAGAATAATCTCTGAAGGATTGAGGATCCAGAAGAAGAGAAAGAAGAAACAGTCAACAGATTGTAGAGAGAGAAAAACAAGAAGGAGAGAAGTCCTCATCCAGTGAAGGCAAATCCTGAATAGTCTGCCAGAAGAATTCAGATCAATTCTGAAGAAGAATTCAGATTAATTTCTGAATAAGAAGGAAGCTGATTGAAGATCAACTCCAACACCAAGAAGATCAACCTTACTTTGTTCAGATTCAAGAAGCTTTGAAGAAGCTAAGACAGGTTGATCCTTAAGTAATCAGTTCTATCAAGAACTGATCAAGAAGCCTTCAACCAATTCTCTCTCCATCTGGTTGAAGATATTATTATCTTTTCATCAATAACTTTTGTAGGATCTGTAATAGATCTGAGTGTAGGAGATTTATTTCTCTGAGTTGTAAACCTAAATTATAAAGGCTGAGGTAGGGCTGAGTACCTGAGGTAGGGGAATCTGTTCCCTGAGTTATAGGCCTGTGAAAGAGGCCGAGATAGGGCTTTTGCCTGAGTTGTAGGAGTGGGGTTTCACTCTGAGTTGTAGGCCTGTAAAAGAGGCTGAGGTAGGGCTTGTGCCCGAGTTGTAGGAGTGTGGATTCACTCTGAGTTGTAGGAACCATTTTTGGTTCTGAGCTGTAAGATCTAAGAAGAAAGAAGGAAGTTAGGCCGAATCTAGTACACTGTTAGATAGGCGAAGGGGAAAGTGGATGTACCCATCATTTTGGGAACCACTATAAATCTGGTGTGCAATATGTGGAATGCTATGTGTATGTGAATGCTGTGTTGTGATATCTGCTGAATAAATTGCTAAACTAGATAGATTTGTCTGCCTAAGTTAGAAAAAGAATTGAACATATTCACACCCCTTCTAGGTGTTTAGGACATCTTGAAACCAATTCTTTCAAGTAGTGTCAGAGGGAGGTTACTCAAAAAATAGACAAAACAGTCTGAGTAGATCTCTAAGACAGAAATCTATTAGGCAAAATGGGTTCCATTAAGAATCATAAGGAGTTTGGTTCCATGAAGTTACCTATATGAAGGAAAGAGATTTTTGGCATATGGTAAGAAAGAGTTAGACTGTTTATGGAAGCTTCAGACCCAAGAATCTATATGACAGTCATAGAAGGGCCATTCATCCCAATGAAAGTCTCAGTTCTTGATGCAAATCTCAGGACACCAAAGGAGTATTCTGAAATGACAAAGGATGAGATCATCTTGGCTACTATGGATAAGAGAGCACAAAATATAATAGTCAGTCATATAGATTACTCAACATTCTAAAATTTGATTCACTTCAAGACCTCCAAAGAAATGTGGGACACCATGATTGTCTACATGGAGGGATCGGAAGAAGTGAGAGAATACAAAAAGTTTATGCTGAATCAGGAGTATAAAAGTTTTGTACAATCTAAAACAGACAACATAACTGAATGTTACAAGAAGTTCTTCAGAATAGTTAATGAATTGATGTCATATGGAAGAGTATTCAGCACATATGAGTTAAATGATAACTTTCTGAGATCATTAACTAAGGACTGGGACACCAACATATGTGCCATTAGGGAAGTGGCCAGACTAGCAGAAATCTCACCTCCTATATTATTTGGCAAACTGATTTCATATGAGATGCAGCTGATGGCCAGAAAGGAGGAGGAGAAAAGTAATAAAGTTGATTACAGAGATAAGTCTGCGACTTTCAAGACTGAAGCCATAAGAAAGGACAGGAGGATGTCTCCATCTCCTGCTAGGAAAGCTGCAGTAGTAGTTTCAGAAAGTTCTGACAGTCACACATCAGATAGTCCAAATTCTGATGAAGACTTAGCTGCTTTCTCAAGATAATTTCAAAGGTTGTTGAAGAAGAAACAGTGGAGATCCAAGCCATCCTCCTCACAATCCAAGGATGATTACTATCAGAAAAAGAAATCCTCTAGGAAGAACAGGTATGACTCTAAACCTAGTAAATTATCTTCAACTAAGATTGTTTGCTATTGTTGCAATAGGCCTGGACATGTGGTAGTTGATTGTCCTGACAAAAGGAAAGAATCTAATGACAAGAAGAAACTAAAAAATAATGGAAAGAAGGAGAAATCTTTTGTTGCAAAGAAGGAAAAAAACTGGTCAGATTCTTCATCATCAGATTCTGAGGCTGAAGCTGAAGCTGAAGCATACATAGGACTGTTTGCAACTGAAGAGGACGTAGAAGCGGCTGAGTTCTTGAAATTGCTGGACTCATTAAATGGAATTGAAGAACATTGTTGTAAAGTGATGATGGCCTTGACAGAAGAAGATCAGTGCCAGGATCAGCCTGGTCCTAGTAAGGTAAACAATTCTTCAATAGTTTCTAATTACTATACTGGATCAGAATCAGAAGCATCTGCATCAAGAGATGTAGATGGATATGAATCTGAAGGGGATGTTCATCAACTCATTGATGAATATGGTGATTTGTTGAAAGCACTTAAAAGAAGCAGAAACCTTGTTAAAAGTCAGAATAAGGAAATTGCATCTCTTAAGTTGGCTGCATTAGATTCATAAAAAATGATGGATCTAAAGATGAATGAAGTATCCAAACTGAAAAACATAACTGTTATTCAGATGGGTACAATTACATTCAAGAATGATCATATCAAAAGTCTGGAAGTCAAACTTTAGAGGGAGAAGGATCTGGTGGCTAAATTCTCTAAGCCAAAATCAGTCTTACCCTTAATTGATGACTTTATTCCCAAAAAGGGTAAGACAGGATTGGGCTTTAAGGGAAATGCAAGGGCTGCCAATTCCAAAAGAAAAGACAAAGCCCCAGTACAACCAATAGCCTTCAAACCACCCATTTCCTTCAGAAAAGTGTGGCAGCCAACTAATAGATATGATCATGATATCACACATGGTCATCATGAATCATCAATGGTTGATGCTCCAGCCCCAGCTCTCAAGAATAGAACCACTCAACCTACAGTTTTAAAGACTGTTGACAGCAATGCTGTTAAAATTGTATAGAAAAGAAGATATAATAGATATGAGTGCTGGTGTTGTGGCAAGGTAGGCCATTATGCCATTGATTGTTGGTACAACACAACTGTTAGGAAGAATGTCAGCCTACATGTCAAAAAGACTGCTGGTAAGTCTGACAGGTTTCAGTCTAACCAGAACCTAGGACCCAATAATTATTGGGGTTCTAAGGTAAAATAATTTTATTTGTTGCAGGTGGGTCCAAGTTGCCATACCCCTATATGCTACTTGGACAGTGGATGTTCCAGGCACATGTCTGGAACAAGAAGAATGTTAAAGGACTATACTCCCATAGAGAGTGGACCCAAAGTGATCTTTGGTGGATCAGAAAAAGGGGTTATAAAAGGGTTTGGTAACATTTCTACTAGTTCTATAACAATCACTCAAGTGCCTTATGTAAAAGGTTTGAAACATAACTTGATAAGCATAAGTCAACTGAGTGATCTTGGGTATGACACTTCATTTATTAAGAATGAGTGTCAGATTAAAAGGACAAGTGATCAGAAGGTGATCTTGTCTGGTTATAGAAAAGGGAATGTTTATTGCTTAAATTTTGATTATGAAAACATGAACTCTCCTATATATTTAGTTGCAGTTGAGAAAGCATCTCAGTGTGTCCAATGGCACAAGAGGATAGTTCATCTGAACTATAAGACTATAGGCCAACTATATAGTTTAGAGTTAGTAAGGAATGGTCCTCAGTTTAAGCGCATAAAAGAGGGTATATGTTCAGCTTATCAAAAAGGCAAGCAGACCAAATCCTCTTTTCATAGTCTTGATACCAAAGACTCTGTGAGGTGTTTGTACCTCTTGCATATGACTCTATTTGGTCCTATGCCAGTTCATAGTCTAGGTAGGAAAGTCTATACTTTTGTGGTAGTAGATAACTATTCTAGACTTACATGGGTTTTCTTTTTGAAGCAGAAATCTGAAACCCCTACTGTCTTTCATATTTTTGTTAAACAAATTCAGAATGAACTTAACAATTCAGTGGTCAAAATCAGAAGTGACCATGAAACTGAATTTCAGTATGAATGTATCACAAGGTTTTGTGAAGAACCAGAGATTCATCATGAATTCTCCTCACCTAGAACACCTCAGCAAAATGGAATTGCTGAAAGAAAGAATAAGACTCTTATTGAGGTTGGTAGAACTCTACTAAGTGACACTTCTCTCCCAGAATATATCTGGGCTGAGGTAGTAAATACTGCTTGTCATGTTCTCAATAGAGCATCCATAACTAAGAGCCACAAAAAGACATCCTATGAGATTATGAAGGGCAGAAAACCAAACATATCTTACTTTAGGATTTTTGGTAGTAGGTGTTATGTGCCTAACACTGGCAAGTCTCACCTAACTAAGTTTGCTGCCAAATCCCAAGATGGGATATTTATTGGTTACAACAATAACAGTAAGACATATATGGTCTACAACTTGACTACACAAGTTGTAGAAGAATCTGTTCATGTAGTGTTTGATGAATCTGAGCTAATTAACTGTGAGTTTTCTAGCAATTCTTGTAGCTCAAGAGGTTTAAAAGAAAAGTTGGACATGCTGACCATTAATGAGGACCAAACTGCAAGGCAGGATGAGGAAAATGATGGTTGCTGTCCAGGGGGAGTACAAGGTCCACAAGCTGACATTGAAGACAATGAAGTACAATATGGTGGAGAAATTGAAGAAGTTCAAATTGCTGATAGAATGCCTCCAGCAATAAGGAATCTAAAGGATCATCCAGCACACCAAATTATTGGTGATCCAAGACATGGTGTGCAAACCAGAAGCAAACACATGAACACAGTGCTTTGCTCAAGTTTCCTATCAAAGGTGGAACCAAAGAGATTTGAAGAAGCCATATAAGACTCCAACTGGATTGATGCAATGCAGGAGGAGCTGAATCAATTCAAAAGGTGTAAAGTATGGGAGATGGTTCCAAAACTAAAGGATCATAATATTATTGAGACTAAGTGGATCTACAGGAACAAACTAGATGAAAATGACATCATAGTGAAGAATAAAGCAAGACTGGTTGCCAAAGGTTATAGACAGGAAGAGGACATTGACTTTGATCAGACATTTGCCCCAGTGGCAAGGTTGGAAGCAATAAGGCTATTTCTTGCCTTTGCTGCTTTCCAAGGGTTCAAAGTATACCAAATGGATGTCAAGTCAGCATTCCTAAATGGTAATTTGAAAGAAGAAGTCTATGTTGAACAGCCCTCGGGTTTTGTTGATCCATTTTATCCTCATTATGTTTATAGGCTTAAGAAAGCCTTATATGGTATGAAACAAGCCCCTAGGGTTTGGTATGAAACATTGTCTACCTTCCTCATTGAGAATAAATTTTCAAGGGGGAAAATAGACAAGACTCTATTCCTTAGGGAGTCAAAGAGCAAGATGATCCTAGTCCAGATTTATGTTGATGACATAATCTTTGGATCAACAGAAAACAACCTTTGTAGGAAGTTTGCAAAACTTATGCAAGTGAAGTTTGAGATGAACATTATGAGTGAGCTGAAATTCTTCTTGGGACTCCAAGTAAGACAAACTGATGATGACTTGTCCATATCACAGTCTAAGTTCACCAATGAGTTAATTAAGAAATATGGTATAGGGTCATCCACCACCATGAGAAATCCAATGGGGACAAGTATGCCTTTAGGCAAAGATGATGCAGGAAAACTGTAGATGAGTCTTTATATAGAGGGATAATTGGCTCCCTTCTATACTTAACTGTCAGTAGATCAGACATTATGTATGCTACATGTGTTTGTGCTAGGTACCAAGCAAGCCCTAAAGAATCTCATTATACTGTAGTTAAAGGAATTTTGAGATATCTTAAGGGCACACCCAATCTTAGTCTTTGGTACCCTAAGAATAAAGACTTTCTACTGACTGGTTTTTCAGATGCAGACTTTGCAGGTTGCAAAGAAGATAGAAAGAGCATCACTGACACATGTCAGTTTCTAGGTGGTAGATTGGTGTCATGGAGCAGTAAGAAGCAGACAAGTGTGACAATTTCCACTGCTGAGTCTGAATTTGTTGATGTAGGCAGCTGCTGTGCTCAACTTTTATGGATTCAACATCAAATTGAAGACTATGGTCTCAAGGTAAGTAGAACTCCACTATTTTGTGATTCTACAAGTGCTATTTTTATTGCTAAAAATCCTGTATTACATAACAGAACAAAGCATATAAAAATTAGATTTCACTTCATTAGAGAGCATGTTGAAAAAAAGATATCTGTTTGGAATTTGTCACCACAAATAATCAAATTGCTGACATGTTTACTAAACTACTATATGAAACTAAATTCAATTATTTTAAAATTAAATTAGGCATGTTAAACCTAGAGTAACTTTGTAAATCTGACTATGTAATTCAATGTCGACATAAAAGGAAATCTATGTCGACATATAGTAGTTGATGTCGACACAAAAGGAAATCTGTGTCGACATATAGTAGTTGTGTCGACACATAAGGAAAGTTGTGTCGACACATCAAAATCGTGGTGAGATAGTGGTGTCGACACTCAGAGTTTGGTGTCAACACATAGATGTTCTATAATTTATATATTAGTGTCGACACATACAGTCATCTGTGTTGACACACAGATATTAGAGTCGAATGTTAAGAAGTTTGTGTCGACACATCGCAAACTGCATTGACACATAGTGTTGTCTGACTCTGTCGAGACATTAGAAGTCTGTGTCGACACAATCTCTATAGTATCGACACATTAAGTATTTATTACCCTGCCTTTTGACCTTTTGTGTTGACAAACATATAAATAGGTCACAAAACAACTTTGTCGACTACGCTCTCAACATTTTCGAGACCAAATCCTTGAGTTGACAAACCTTCATCTCTCTTCTCCTCAAATTTCTCGTCACCAATGGCGCCAAAATTGGAGAACAACATCAATGAAGGCTATGAATTAGTTCGCGATTCTTTTGAGAGTGCTGCGACTGAGATCAGAGATGTGATAACCCTATTCAAAGAAAGTGGTTTGGAATATCTAGTTTCAGAACCAACCAAGATCTGGAAGATGGAGGTTCTTGAATTCTATACAGCAGCAACCCTGGATTCAACTGGATTGAAGATTAAGTCATCAATTCAAGGAAGCAAGGTGAAACTTACATAGAAGCGTCTGAGGAAGACACTACAGTTGCCCAGGACTCAGGAAGATGATGAAGTCACATCTTCAATGACAAAAGAAGCTCTTCAATGGTGTGGACTGGATCCCACCACTAAGATTGAATCATCAATGCAGAGGAAGGGGATGAACTCCCAAGGAAAGTTTCTTTCAGAGATTATGGGAAAAGTAATTCTCTGTAAACCAGGAGGACATGATAGGATCTCAGCCTATATGTTCAGATTAATGACCAGAGTTATTTTCAGAGTAAAAACTAACTGGTCTGCTGTGATCTTTGAAAAGATCAAGGAAAGTTTGAAGAAACCCAATCTAAGAAGAATACTGAGTCTGTATCTGACAATGAATATTCCTGAAGTGTTGAACAACACAGCAGGATCTAGGATAAACCACATGAGAAGGATGTATATGAAAATACTATCCAGGTGGGAAAGAGTTCTGACAAAAGATGGTTCTACACCACAAAAACAACCACAACTGAAAAAGAAAAAGACAACCCCCAGGAATCTTGAATCTTCTAGTGATTCATAAGAACAAGTGATCTTCAGTTCAGATGAAAAATAACAAGAATCTGCAAAGAAATCATCTACCCCTAAGAATATAGATGATAGTCAGATGCAGGGGGAGCATATTCCAGAAAGCACCATCCAACTGGATCAAGTTCAGGATGTGCTTCATCTAGGGGAGCCAATGAGCTTTCTCCAGCTCAACAAGAGGCATTGCCTCCAGAAGTTGCTCATGAGAAAGAGCAAGCTGCATTAGAAAGTGAAACAGCCACTCAAGCTATTCTTGAGGTAATAGATGATATTAATCAAACTACATTAGATATTGAGCCAGATACACTAACTGTGCTTCTAACTGATGTTGAACAGACACACCATGACAACATCCCTGCACAAGATATAACAATGCATGATACATCTGCATTAGATGATGCCCCATTACCAAGATACAGATGTTCCACCCGTACAAACTCAACAAGAATTCACTCTTGAAGAGTTATTTCCTGATATTCAGGAGGCAAGGTCTGAGGGGGAGTTGACTAGGACTGAGAAGGAGCTGCACTCTAGTCCTAAAGAGCCAGTTGATATGGACAGTTCATCAACTTCTGAAGATGATGAGGAAGCCTCAAATGTAAAGGAAAGGAAACTGATGGTCTACAGAAAGAAGAGCTCAAGCTATAAGAGAGCTTTGCAAACAGTCACTCAACAACCAGCCCCAGCAGTTGACTAAAGTTCACTGTTGGTGGATCTGCAAGTTAAACTGGATGAACAAAGAGCATCCATGGAGAAATATATGGATGAAAGTCACAAAGACCTCCAGTTTACCTTGGCTCAAGACATTAAATCAATAAGATTTGAAGTTAATCAGAATAAGAAGGAGATGACAGATTATTTCCATAAGGGAGGTAATATTGTAGTTTATCTGGCCAAGCAGCAACAAGAGGCAAGGACACAGATTGATGATATAGTGGTAAAGCAAGGATATGTCCTAGAAAATCAAATTAAAATGAATGATAATCTTACTGAATCACATAATGTGATTGTTACTGAGTTAAAGAATACTGCAACTGCATTAACTGAGGAAAGGGCTAAAGAGAAGTCAGAGTTTGATAAGAAACTTCAACAAGATTTAGCCACTTTCCAATCTGCCATTCAAGCCTCTCAAAAGATTATATCTGCTCAGTTACAGAAGTTTAAATCTTATTATACAGAAGGCACCAACTACTTAGTTGATCAAATCAGATTTCAGAAAGATGATCTCAGAAATCATGTTGAAAGAGAAGTCATAAAGGGGGAGAGGGTGTTACTCAATGCTAGCTCAGAGCATGCTAAATGGATAACAAATGCTGTTAGAGTAACTCTGGTATATCCACCCCTATGTGATGATGATAATACTGCTGAGTCAGACATTCAAATTGCTTATAATGACGGGGCTCAGCAGGTAGTAGCTCAAAATATTTACCCCCTGCTGATTTTGAAGGTATTCAAAGTGTTGTTCAACACATGTATAGTCCTCCAAAGGAGGTTCAGAATGTGAATATTGAGGAAGTTGAAAAGACAGAGGCAGCATTGAATAAAGAGCAAGAAGCTCAACTCTCAAAGAAAAGGTTTAGAGAGCAGGCTGAACTGAAGTCTGATTTTGAAAGATGGAGTCCCACCTCCAGAAATATAATACTCACTGCCTGGCAAGCTGTCAAAGACAAAATGCATGATAGAGGCCAGTGGTATTCTGAACATGAGTGGAGCAAATATCTGCAGAGACAAGATGATATACATCATTTCAGAAGGGATCACAAGGCTGGGAAAATACCTGTTACAGCTGCGGAGCCTAGTAAATACTTTCTCAAGCCTTATCACTATTTTGAAAGGCAAAAAGTTAAGGCTAAAGAACTTAAGAAGAAGGATCTCAAAGGCAAGAAGCCAACTGAAGATACTGAAGCTCTAGTACAAGCAAGGGTCCAGTCTGGCAAAGACATAGTGATCAAGGAGCCTGATCAGCCTTAGGATAGATTGTCTAGATTTTAGAACATTGTAATCTTTAGTTTTTAAATTTATGTAATCTTTTGTTAACAAACTTTTTTTTGAAGTTTAAACAAAACAATGATTCATGCTTATTATGTTTGTATCATATTCTGTGATGATATAATAAAGTTTTTTTGTTTATATGTTACCCTATCATTGAATGCTTTTATACATTATATTGTTTATTTTATTATAAGTGATGTATATCATTGACTAAGGGTTATGACTTCTCCAAATAGGGGGAGATTGTTTGGTACATTGAAAAATGTGTACCAGATTTGGAGAACCCTCACCTAACTCAATGATATGCATCAAGTTGTATTTGATGTTGTTTTGAGTTATCATGTGCAGGTTAAGTAAATGGAAGAAAAATTTTCTAAATACAAGTGTCGACACTTAGGAATGGTTGTGTCGACACCAAGGGCCAGATTGTGTCGACACCCAGAATTTGTGTCGACACACAGAAAATCTGTCGACAACGCTTTGTCGACACTAAGGGCCAGATTGTGTCGACACCCAGAATTTGTGTCGACACATAGAAAATCTGTCGATAATGCTGTGTCGACACTAAGGGCCAGATTGTGTCGACACCCAGAATTTGTGTCGACACATTCCAAAATTCTGTCGACAACGACTATATCGACACACACCAGAATTCTGTTGACACCAACTTTGTCAAGACAAGGAGTGATTGTGTCGACACACAGGACTTGTGTCGACACCTTCCATAGAAGCTGTGTCGAGAAGTAAAAGTGAAGCTGTGTCAACATCATGAAGACTTGTGTCGACACATGGACTATGTGTGTCGACACATGTGAAGTATTCACTCGACATTCTCTGCTGCTGAGTCAAAGTCCAAAGAAGGTTGAAGTAATACAACTGGAGACTTGACAGCTATCATTACTGACATTACTGTCACATCTGTCAGAGGTGTCAGAAGACCGTTTGGAACCGGAACAGCCGGTAACCATGGATGAAGCATATATATATAGATATGCTCTCTCAACAATTAATATATATATAATCATAAATTGTGAAGAAGTGATCGTGAACACGATCAGTGAAAAAAGAATAATCTCTGAAGGATTGAGGATCCAGAAGAAGAGAAAGAAGAAACAGTCAACAGATTGTAGAGAGAGAAAATAAGAAGAAGAGAAGTCCTCATCCAGTGAAGGAAGATCCTGAACAGTCTGCTAGAAGAATTCAGATCAATTCTGAAGAAGAATTCAGATTAATTTCTGAATAAGAAGAAAGCTGATTGAAGATCAACTCCAACACCAAGAAGATCAACCTTACTTTGTTCAGATTCAAGAAGCTTTGAAGAAGCTAAGACAGGTTGATCCTTAAGTAATCAGTTCTATCAAGAACTGATTAAGAAGCCTTTGATGAGTCCACTTTATATACATATTTTCGGACTCATCTGGGCTTGTTTTTCATCGCTTGCACTTCACTTTTAGTTCATTATCATATATATTTCATCTTGCCTATATTTCCATATGAAGTGCACATTTATGCCCGTGATTGTGTATTTTGTTATTTTTATAGTCTGTTCTCCTTTTTGTTATTGCCTGGAATGTCTGCACATATCGGTGATTGGTTTTTTCCTTTCGGTACAGGGGTCGTGTGCGTGTTCCGGGATGGTTGTGAAATAGAAATACTGCGCACGATCATGGGATCTAATGCGCACGACCACTGGTCGTGCGCCCCTGATCATGTGCACTACTCTTCATTTTCTAGAATCAGCCTGGGGTAAGCGCACGACCACTGGACAAAATACGCACGACCACCGGTCGTGCGCCACTGATCGTGTGCATTGATTCCTCTTTTCTGGAGTCCTATCTGGGGTAATCGCACGACCATTGAAATTAGTGCGCACGACCACTGGTCGTGCGCCACTACTCGTGCGCGTTATCCCAGTTCTTCTTCCTGATCTTGCATGCCAGTGCGCACGAGCACCGGACATAGTGCGCACGACCAATGGTCGTGCGCCTGTGATCATGCGCATTGTTCATTTCTGCTTTGTATAAATAGTGCAGGTCTCGCCCTAATTAAAAGAGGATCCGGAGCTCGACATTTCTCCGCCGTTTTCCGCCTTCTCCGCCGTTCCCCTTCATCTTCCACCCTAGGGAGGTGCTCCGGGCAAGCTTTCACCGCCAAATCCAAGCCGGAGCTTCCTCTCGGCCTTCTCCTTCATCCGTGAGCTTCAAGTAGGGTTTGACGCCATAGCCTTCAAGAAAAGGAAAGCTAGCAAACTTCGTCCGCTATCGTGAGACGGAGAAGACGGGCCATTGGAAGGTGGTGACAGCCCTTCTCTACCCCGGTTGCAGTTGAGGACCGAGCTTGGACACGGAATGACAACCCGATGATTCCAGCCTTGAATCCTCAGCAAGACTTCGGATTCGGTCGATCTCTTGACTTGTTCTTGCTTTATTGTTTAATATTGGTGTTTAACTTTATTTATATTGATGTAGTATGCTTAGTTTGTAAAACGTTTTTATACAATCATGTCTATGTGATTTTGTATGTTTTTGTTATTTACTTGAGTTGCGCCATACTCCATCCACCACCATCCACCCTTGCCGCACTAGCAATTGCTAGTGGCATGTGTTGCGAAGAGGTGCTCACGACCCTCATTTCGCCGTTCTAACCACCTCATCCGCTAGCCTTCTCGTCCATCCGCCTAGTGATTCGGTGCATATCGGCCCGACTAGTCTTCCATCCCGCCTGGCGAAGCATCGCATAGCGGCGTTGTATAAGAGTAGTTGTTAGCCTTTTATTTTCTGTTTATCGCAACAATCCAAACCCCCCTTAGTTAGCTCCGACCTGAGGACTTCAATCTCAAGTCCTCCTCGAAATTAACTCCACCTTACTGTGTTCCTTCAGAGATCGATATTTGGGAAAGCCCCCATTTTATATTACTTATGCGACCGGTTCACTGCCGTGATCTTATGCATCAACCTTCAACCAATTCTCTCCATCTGGTTGAAGATACTATTATCTTTTCATCAATAACTTTTGTATGATCTGTAATAGATCTGAGTGTAGGAGATTTATTTCTCTGAGTTGTCAGCCAAAATTATAAAGGCTGAGGTAGGGCTGAGTGCCTGAGGTAGGGGAATCTGTTCCCTGAGTTGTAGGCCTGTGAAAGAGGCTGAGGTAGGGCTTTTGCCTGAGTTGTAGGAGTGGGGTTTCACTCTGAGTTGTAGGCCTGTGAAAGAGGCTGAGGTAGGGCTTGTGCCCGAGTTGTAGGAGTGTGGATTCACTCTGAGTTGTAGGAACCATTCTTGGTTCTGAGCTGTAAGATCTGAGAAGAAAGAAGAAAGTTAGGCCGAATCTAGTACACTGCTAGATAGACGAAGGGGGAAAGTGGATGTACCCATCATTTGAGGAACCACTATAAATCTGGTGTGCAATCTGTGGAATGTTGTGTGTATGTGAATGTTGTGCTGTGATATCTGCTGAATAAATTGCTAAACTAGATAGATTTGTCTGCCTAAGTTAGAAAAAGAATTGAACCTATTCACCCCCCCTCTAGGTGTTTAGGACATCTTGAAACTAATTCTTTCAGTTGTCCCTTGCATGACGTGACATCAAGACACATATTTTCTCTCAGTCCGATAATATATTTATATATTGAGAAAATGCAGGTTGTAACAACTAGTATCAGAGCTAAGTTGGTTTGGTTCATTAGATGGGTTAGTCAAACGACCATTCATTTTTAGAATCTTACTTCATTGCATCACTACACCATATCATGCATATGGTAGCGCTAAAAAACCGCTACTATATTTGAAAAAACAACCATTGTAGAGCTACGGTAGTGGTTGCATGTGTGTTGCATCCGTTGTCGTGGTCGTAGGGTTTGGTAACGGTTACCCAATATATTGCGGCGTCCCTACAACCGCTACTATAAGTACATCTATTATAGCGGTTATGGTTTTCAATGGTAGCGATTATTCCATTTTACAGCTACGGTTACGATACTCTATGGTAGCGTTTATGCTTGTATTTGACAACATTTATGATTTCCTATGGTAGCAATTATCCTCATATATAGCAACGTTTTATATTCTCAATGACAACGATTATGATGATCAATACAAGCAGTCTGAGAATGGACCCTAAATTCAATAATATTCAATTTGGAGGCAAGAGTGAACCCAAAATTCAATTACAAACGTGATTTCACAGTTAAGAGTTAAAATTTCCAATGTGATTACAAATGTGATTATCAATGTCATTCCCAAGCCAAAATTCAATTACATCTCGAACACTCAAATGTCATTCCCAAGATAAGAGTTAAAATGTCAAATGAAAAATAATCCAATTAGCTATATATTATCATCAACTAGATGACAAAATTTTTTTTAAACTTTTCTCCTCAACTCATACATCTCGAACACTCAAATTTGTAACAAAATCAACAGTATAAGAAATTTGCTACTCCTACGTCAATTTTTCCACAAAGTGTGGCCGGAGACCTCAACGCGACATCTCCAAGTTCTTCTTTTGAATACTTCTGGTAGATCACAGTCAGCTTGTCATCTTGCATAGAAGAATGAAATCCCACCATTATCTCAGCACACTCCCTGCGCCATAATCAGGATTATCAATTACAAACATGCCGCCTTACCGCCGAAAAATTCAACAATAAATACCAACCAGCACAAGAGTTTCATACCTCAGCTGCGACTCCGAAAGTAAGTTTCACATATAATTAATTATGTAAAAATAAATGATTGACTTCCAAACAAAATAAAGCTAAACTTTCAGGAGAGAGAACACCATACTGACAATACAATTCTAGAATAAACAAAATAATTAACAATTCAACAAGTTTAAAGTCATTTACCTAATAATGTGGAAAATAAAAAGAAGATTTTTAGTCAAAAAGACTGAAACCCATATCATCATCACTCTCCTCCTTTGCCTCTTCATGCAAACGGAGAAAAATGGTACAGATTAGGAACATAAAGGGACAAATTATTCATCATAATATCAAAAACGAGACAGTAAAAAGTAAAAAAAAAACTTTCTTCTCCCCAGCAGCTGGGGCTGCTTCCGTGGCAGCACTACCGCCACCACCAGCGGCTAGAGCTGCTATAGCAACGGAAGGTCCACGTACACCTAAAAAAAACCATCCGAACAATACAGGGATCAAAGTCGATGAAATGAAAAGGAACGAAATTAATCAATCTAGAAAATAGAATGGAGAATAAGACTGGATCCAACGCTGAGGATGAGATCATGGATGCTCCTCTTCTCAAGAAGCTTTGCGAACAGGGTCGCCCAATAAGATTCAAAAGAAATTTTTGCAGATTTCACCAACGTGGAGATCTCCGCCTGCTCACTTGAAAAGTATTAGAAAGCCTACAATCTTTTGTGTCGGAGAATGCAATACAATAATGTTACCGTGATGGGAATCCCGTCATCATATACGATCAAAGCAGCGCTTGCTCACCAATCGACATCGTAGGCAGCAAACAAGAAAAATCTGAGATCGAAACAAGGGAAAATTTTTAGGTCAGGCGAACGGACCATGCCATCATCAGAATATAAAAACTCCTTTTGCTCATGGGGCCCACCACCTATTCGAAATTTTCGCCCAATCGAGCACCGCCTTCCTCATTTCTCGGCGGAAGAATAGGCGGAAACCTATCTCCTCCTTCCTCATTTCTCGGCGGAAGAATAGGCGGAAACCTAGACTCAAAAATTTTCCGCCTATTCTCAACGTTTCTTCTCCCCATTCCGATCCTTCCTCCAACGAAAATATCGCCATTTCCTGCTGTGGAATCATCTCAGTTGGTGGCTTCAAATGTCGGCATTTCCTGTTGTGGAATCATCTCCGACGAAAATCTCCGGCTGAAATTATAACTTTCGTCATCATCCACTTACTCTGAGGAGAAGGTATTATTTCCTCCGTCTACTCTGAATTTTTGCAATCGCATTATGGAGTTGTGGTTGCAGTTGTTTTTCTTTCTATGTTCTCAGTTTCAGCATGCCCGTCAGAAATGTGATGTGTAGTTGTAGTTGCATGTTCTTTCAATGTTCTCAGTCTTTTTTTGTACTCGTAGTTAGAGTATTATGTAATTTCGATGTTTGTTTGCAGTCGCTTTTTTAACCTGTAGTTGCAGTTGTATTTCCGTTCAACGCTTTGCAGTCGGTTTTTTCACCCGTAGTTGCAGTTGTATTTCCGTTCAATGCTTTGCAGTCGCTTTTTTAACCCGTAGTTGCAGTTGTATTTCCGTTCAATGTTTTGCAGTCGCTTTTTTAACCCGTAGTTGCAGTTGTATTTCCGTTCAATGTTTTGCAGTCGAACTTTGTATTCTTAGTTGCAGTTGTATTTAGTGAGCCTTTCTGATTTTTCAGTTCCAGCATGCCCGGGATCGAATACCTAAGTTGCAGATGCGCGCCAAATACTTTCACAGCGAATGTCACACCCCTCTTAAATAGATTGTCCGAAGAATCTATAGAAGCCCTTAGGGATGCTCGTCTCCTTCCTCTGTTCTGAATGCGAACTATTCCACAAAACATACCAATGTTGTATGTTCTGTTGAGGTTATACAACATGGATAAGCAAGCCTTCCAGCTTGGGAAATATCTTGTCAAAATGACCGTCAACAAGGTGGCTCTTATATTGGGTCTCCCAAATGCGGGTCTTCACTTTAAGTTTTCAAGATCACCCGTTGTGGACATGACCCACAAGAGGTTAACTGAAGAGATTCATAGAGCTGCTGATGAGGAGGGGTCTCACCATGATGATGGTATAAGATTAAGTATGTTGATTAATTATTTATTAGCTATGTTCTTCTTTTCGTTGAAGAGTTTGAAGGTTCCTTCCTGTGTTACAAAGATCACATGTCTCCCCAAGTTCCTGAAATATAACTGGCCTCTTGCCATCCATGAGTTTCTTCATCTACAGTTCAATCATTTAAGCCGTGTAAGTGTTATTCGAAGTGCTGGTAGCAACATTGGTTCCTTAGAGGGATGCACTACCGTATTATTGGTATGTGTTGGTCAACATAGTAATATTTTTTTGTATTATGTTTATTCTTTTTGCTCTAACTTTTAATATTTGAAGGTGTGGATGTACGAACACACCAAGCTCCAACCTCCGTTGGTCGACCTAGCATGCCCTAAAGTTTGTCGCTGGTCTCCTACCCTTAAGTACAGTGCCAAGTTTTGCATGAAAGTACAAGAGAACTTGTTCATGAAGAATTATGTACGTTATAAAAACATAAACTTATTTATCAAATAATCTTCTCTTATCATCATCATTGCATTTTACTGTTATTTGTAGGTCATTAGGGAGTTTCGGAATGTGCTTGATGAGGAGAAGGTCCTACTGGGTGAAGAAGATGATGACTCAGATTTTGAAACACCTCCACCAAGGAAAGAGAAACAAAAATGGGTAAAGTTTGCGACCATAGATTTTGTTGCCGAGAAATTAGGTTATGAGAATAAGATAGATGAGAACAGAAGTAAGATAAGTAAAGAGAAATTTTTGATGAGAATGATTAGGTCGGAGATGAAGAGATCGAGGAGTGAAGAAAAGGTTGAGCATGTTCAAACTGACGAGGGTTGGAGAGGTCTAGAAGACCGACTCAAGGCATACATCAAAGAAGAGGTTGCAGGATTGAAGAATTTGTGTGAGTCATGGTTTAGGACCTTACAAAGTGAATTTAAACCAAGTTCTTCATCGGTTCCGACCACACAGCTGTCACAGCCCACTTACACACTTGAGTATACCATTGTTCCTAAAACACAACAGTCTTCTCCGGAGGTAATTACAGTTAGCCCAAGAAAGGTGATGAAGGCCATATGTAAACGGGCACCTACTATTCATGAGACAGATGTTAAGTATCCCGGGAGATTGCTTCTAACGAAAAGAGATAGGGAAAGTATTGATTTTGTCCTGTGCAAATTTGTTGACAGGTACATTTGTTTGTCCTTTAAAACTACTTGGTTGTAATGAAAGCTATTAATTTCCAAAATGTTTTTTAGGAGTATGTTAATTTTTGAAAGTGGGAACATATTCATGTCAAGAGGTGATGTAGATGATCTCCTTGGCCAAGGTTGGGTCATGGACAATCATCTAAATACCTATTCTGTGGTAATTGGTGCGAAAAGGAAAAGGACTCCACAAAAAATTAGAAGTTATCTCTATGTGTCCCCAAATCACGAGGTATGGTACTTTTTTCATCAAAATAAGTAAAGTAAGTAATTGCACCATGTTCTATCATTTAAATTATAATACTATTGTCTAATATGCATTGTCTAATGTGTAGTATTATAAAAGAAGTAACACTAGGAATTACACCACTCTTATCAGTCATATTACGAAAGAGGCTGTTAATTCCTCAGAAATAATTATCATGCCTTGCCATCTCACTAGTCATTGAGCCTTATTGGTTTGCTGGGTAAAATAGCAGCATTGGGAATATTTTGATTCGCTCCCAAGCAGCCTTCATCGGGCCGGCATACGTGCTAACATATGTATAAAGAACACCACTCAATATTATATTGTTGCTTAATGTTAATCATTTAATTCAATTACATTTACATTGTCACATGTACAACAGCTGAAGGTGCTTCAAGATGATGTTTCAGCGGCATTTCCAGAAGGCTTCGTTAATTGGCCAGTAGAGGATGCGATCGACTTGCCTAAACAGGACAATAGTTGAGACTGCAGAGTATTTGTTTTGAAGTTCATGGAAGTGATTTCATCCACAACAACCGTATCATGGGCAGAACACAAGAAATGGCAAGAAGACATGTCGCGGTTTCGCGCCGAAATTGTGGCAGAAATTTTAAAAACCTTTTCAAGCAGTATTTCAGAGAGGATTGCTAGACTAGATCCTTCAGATGCAGGATTAACTTAAATTTATATGACAATATTTTATTCTAAATAGTTTAGAATTGATGCAAACACTAATTTTGGAAGTGTGCTTTATAGTGTGTTTAATAAGACAATGTTTTATTTTGAACAATGTTTACTCGATGGTATCTAATGCACTGTACCTGCCTTTTGAATGTTAATACTACCTAAGCTCTACCAGTTTAGGACCTTACTTGGATATGCTTGTTGTAATTTATCTTAATCATCATTTGCAGCTACATGAGAAGTCTCTTAGGAGAAAATCTTTGGCGATAATACATTTGAACATAGTGTGAAGGGTTCTTCACCATCATGTGGAAATTAGTTGTTTGCTCTGTCATTTGCAGCTATATGATATAATAATTAGCTGTTTGCTTGTATTCATTTGCAACGATCTTAGACATTAAAAAAAATACCTTTAAACTTTCTCCCTGATAGGGAATGGTTGAAAATTACAATCAATCTGTGAAAATCGCAATTATTAGTGGATATAGGAATTGTCCCAAGTTGTCCCGCATTTACTCATGGTCGCACAAACATTATGGTTTAAATACATTGGGAATGCCCGGAAAATCAAAAGATAAATTTACATAAAATTCATCATTAAAATCACTTGGAGCTTCATTAGGCAACACAGTTGGAGCAACTATTTTTGTCTCCTCTTGGTTTTCTACTGAAAGGTTGGAAAAATTGATCTCTTGCACGGTTTGTTCAGCGGCTATTATCTCCTTCTTAACCGTGGCTTTCTTCCCTACAAAAAATAATTAATTTAATAGTAAGTCGGTCAAAATAATTAATCAAAGATGTAACAATCTTTAAAAGATTAATAGATTTACTTGGTTTTTTACTCCATGTCTCCCAGTACCCCTTCAATCTTGCATTCGATATTCCTTTTGGTTTCTTCGTTTCAAGATCTCTAACCAATGGTGTGTTTCTGTCATTCTCATCGCTCAAATCTCTTTTGCGCATTTCAGCAGCCTCAACTATCTCATCTGCTTCTTTTGCTAAAACATGCAATCCTCCCAAAACATGTGCCTTTGCATCCTTGCTGTTCTCTACTCAGTTTGCAAGGTCATAAGCGAAACGCATCAGGTGATTTCTAAATATCAAACTAGAGTTACACTCTATTATGCTAGGAGTATTTGGTAGGTAGATGCCCTTTTTAGCATTATGATAGAATCGTTTAAGCAAATATATGGATGAAATTTCTCTTAAATTTTTCAAATTATATATTCTAAGAATATGCTTGCAAAAAATGCCTCTAGTCTCGAAACCTCTGCATGAACACGTAGTCTCATTGGTCTTAGAATTATAGCTAACAAACCATCATTTGTCATCACTACCATCACAGAGCTTTGTAACGTATAAATAATTATTTTCATCATGTCTCATTTCATCCACTACACATATGCCCGCAGCTCCCTCCATGAAAGCCTGTTCAAATCTAAGATACATTTTTCTTATGTAGAACTTAGACGCATGTTTAAGCATCGCACAACTTTTGACCTTTAAGCTTACGGTCCCTTGCTTGCATCTAAAATCTTCGTCTTGTTCTCCTCTCCGCCAAGACCCCACCAATTTCTCCAACCCCATGAAACACTCCACCAGACTACTAGTTGCCTTCGAACATCCATGCAATCCATTATTGGCAGATTCGCTTCGTTGTGTTGACAATATACCAAGATCTAACACATCCTTGTTGAAGGCTGTAGACCAGTTCCTCCTTGCTCTATGTAAATCCCCCAACCATCGGTTTTCTTGCAAGTTTCCTCTGCTAATCATCTCATTCCAGTATCTATCAAACTCGAGCTCACTGTCACACTTACTCATGCATTGATAAAAAAGCCCGCGTACACTTTTCTCATTATTAAAGCATGGAACTTTTGAAGGCGCTTTTTTGGAGATATGCCACTGACATAAACGATGACGAGTCCCGGTAAATACTCTTTCAATAGCAACGGCCATAGTTGTGTCTTGATCCCTGAATATAATTGTCGGTAGTTTACCACCAACAAATTTCAGAAATGTGTTGAAGACCCAACAAAATGAATCGATGGACTCCTCAGAAATAAAAGCACCACCAACAAATACATTCTGCTAGTTATTGTTGACGACGCTAAATGGTGCACAAGCCAAATTATACTTGTTTAATCTATATGTTGTGTCAAAGATAACTACGTCACCGTAGCAGTCATAATCGATTTTGCTTTGTCCGTCCATCCAGAAAAAACTTGTCAATCTATTCAGCTCATCAGTACGAACATCATACGAGAACATGTTGTCCTCCAACTGTTTTTCCTGTAGAATTTTCAGCAAACTAAGTGAATCACCGCTTTCAATTAGCGCCTTCTTTTCCCGCTGCACAAAGTTGTAGGCATCAGATTTTGAAAAGCCAACATTCTCGAACCCACCGACTTCATTAGACAAAAACTTATACGCGTGAACTGTTTTAACTCCCGTGTCCGTCAGATTCTTAATAAGGCTACCCTGCATTTTTGAAATGCTACGGGCCGATCTTAATAGATGCTGTTCGTTCTCCATCGCTAACGGGTGATTGTGTTTCTCGACAAACTTTGTAACTGTCTAATTCCTACCCTCTGTATCAGTGGTAAAATAAATGCATGCAAGACAACCAGTGCGTGTTTCTAATTTTTGATATTTTTTGGGTGAGGGTCTCACCTTCTTCAATCCAGCTTTGACACAACTATATGCTCGACATTTTATAATCCTTGTATGTATCCAGTAGCTCAAATGTTCTTTTCGAACACTGAAACCCATGCTATGAGCATATTCACAGTACATAGCATACGCCTCGTCTTCTGAATGCACAATTGGAAAAACAACCTGGTGTTTGTTGACCTGAAAAAAAGTATAAATGTTTAGTTCACTCCTAAATAAAAAAATAGCTGCAAATAAAGATAATGCAACAATTAATTTTCAAAACAGTTGAATTTCACTTAAAAAATGCAGTTGTAAATCCGAAAAATCATTTCAAATTTGAATGCTGCACTGCAAAAAGAAAACCAAGCAGTTGAATTTCACAAAAAAATTGCAGTTGAAAAGTAAAATAAAAAAACACTAGCTAATGTCCAACAAATGTTCAGCAAATCATTTCAAATTAAAATGCAACACTGCCACAAGAAAACCAAGCTTACATTGACCGTTTCATCACCAACATTTTTGGAAGAGGCATGAGCACTTGTTCCCCCGTGAGCCGCCATATCCTTGCACCTATCATAAAAATGGCCATGAAAAAAACCTTGAAATTAGATGTAAAATTAAAGAGAGTGATTTACTGATTTAGATACTAACCTTCAGGAAAAAAAAACACCTCAGATTTCAGCATTCAAGAGCTAGTTTTCCGCCATTTCTTCTGCATATGCTGAGGAAGAAGACCTAAGCCGTTGAACGGAGAAGGTGGCTCATCGTCTCCGACATCAAGAAACGGCTAGGTTTCCAACAGAGGATGGAGCGGAAGGCGGAGAAATTTTTTCGAAAGGGGGCGAGCTACGGAAGGAGGAGCTCAGTTGGGGGAAAATTTCAAATAGGTGGTGGGCCCCACGAGCAAAAGGAGTTTTTATATCCTGATGATGGCATGGTCCGTTCGCCTGACCTAAAAATTTTCCCGAAACAAGAGATGTTATTTCTGCTCCCGATTAGATCTCATCAGAGAGGTTGAAACCCTACCCGCAACGAAAACACTCGGCCGGGATGAATTGCAAAAAGGAAGAGCTGAAATGCCAGCTTTATATCAAGTTTTGTTGACATCTGCTATTTAATCACAGGTCATCCGTAAATCAGATGGCTATTAAAACACGATTGTGCAATATTTACTTGGTCTTTTTTTGTTATCAAGTGATGATTATTTTCCTTAATATTTTATTAGGCATAATGCAAATGTGATAGCAAAAATCTTGAATATTTGGAGCAAATTTGCAACACTTATTTAAAACTAGGCGAAAATTTTAGCTACGTTTTTAATGACAAATGCTATTTTTATTTCTCCATATGGATTGATTTTCATATTCCTCCAAGACAAAAAAAAACAAAAGAAGTTTAGGCACTCATAATATATGTCAATAAAAAAAATTTGTCACTCGCCACTAATATGGTCATACAATAACAAAATTTTAATGTAAAAAAATGAACTCATGAGGTTGCTAAATAACTCGGAGACATACAGAGATAATAACTTTTATAATGGAAATTTTGGGGAAGTGTGGGAGAATTTTGGGGAAAAAATTGGGTGTGGTAGCATTTATAATGTATCATAGCGGTTGTAAATGCAACCATAAATTTGTATTGCTAGCATTTTTGTAATCGCGACAACATAACTGATACTATAGGTATGATATGTTATAGTAGTGTATATTTATAAACAGTTGCGATTATAAACGCTACCACAAATATCTTTTAGTAGCGTTTATATAACCGCTACAAATTAATCGCTACCATATGCATGATATGGTGTAGTGTCATACACACACCAATGTGTCATCAGTATGTCTTGGTTGAAGCATGAACACTACACTCATAAGCATGACAGAAGTATTTATATAGGGGCATATTATGTAGTATGAGATGCATAATATATGTTTGTATATGGATTCTCATAAGCATAGAAACATGTGACTGTTAATTTGAAATGAGCGACTTAACAGTATCACATGGATACTCATTAGATTATATTTTATGTTACATACGATATTATGTAGTATGAGATGCATAATATTTCATGTGTATATCACTCATGACATGCATTGAAGCCTTTTTTATAATGTATAGCACAACAGACACAACATAATATAATATAAGCACACATGCCAAATTAAGATTTACATGATGACACTCATGCATACATGATTTGAAATGTAGATTTAAGCATTCATACATTCATATTATATATACAAGAGTTGAGGGATGATGATATATCATACTAAGTAAACACAACATCATTCATAGAAAATCCCAGAGCAAGTATCTACACATTTTCAGTTTGATCTAAGTTGGGTAATTCTAGCATTAAGCTAAGTTTTCATGAGATGCCATGATTGAGGAGTTGCTACAGAGCAATGAGACTCTATCGAGGTATTTGGTTACGATGCAAGCACAAATACATGTGTTGTTGACTGCCACTTTAGGGCAGCAACCTGGGTACAGGACCCTACAGTGGGTCGGGCTGTACATATCCCCCATGCTACCCTAGTGCATCCTATCCTGTTGCTGCCTAAGATGAACTTCATCTCGCATTTTCAATTTTTAGGACCCCCGACCTATGATGATAGGGTTGATTCCATGGCGTTAGATGACATGATCATAACTATCTAGGAGATGTTTTCCTACTCGGTAATTTATGCGAACCAAAAGGTTATGGTCATTGCATATCAGTTGAAGGGCCTTGCTAAAGTTTGGTGGATTAGGGAAAATTAAGGTCTCACAGATGGATGCTCATGGGAAAGGTTTAAGGGAATGTTGTTGAAAAAGTTCCTACCGTCAGTGGGGCAAGATAAGCTGATGAACATTTTTTTTATAAATGAAGCAGTGACAACTTATAGTTGGTGAGTATGAGATTGAGTTTAGCAAGTTGAGCAAGTTTGATCCAGAGTTGGTAGCCACTGATTAGAGCAGAGTTAAGTATTTTTTGGGTGTTCTTTGAAGTGACATCCAACAGTTAGCCAACACTTACCAATCTGAGAACTATGCGGAAGCAATGGAAGCTGCCTTGAAGGTAGAGGCTATTGATAATGATAAGAACCGTGGCATGTTGTTGAGGAAGGAAAAGGGAGACTGATGATAGTGGAAGCCCTTTTGGCATCTGGCCCTGCTCCGAAGAAAGGGAGTAAAGAGGCGTGTAGCTTTTGTGGTCGTCTAGGCCATACTTTTGAAAAATGTTTCAAGAGGTTGGGTGCTCAGAAGAAGCATCAGGTGCTTGCAATTCAGAGCACACCCAAGGGAGATCTGACCTGTGCTTTGTGAAAGAGGAAGGGGCGTGGCATTTGCCCACTATTGGTCAAAGGATAGGACTTGCTTCCAGTGTGTGCATAAGGGGCATATGAAGTCTAGGTGCCCACAGTCATAGCCTACGATGTAGCCAGTTCCACTTCAGGCTTTGCCACCACCACAGCTGCAGCAACTAGATATGGGAAGGGGTAAATTAAATGTGGTAACCAAGGAAGAAGCTTAGTATTCTACTCAGGTGATCTTAGTTTAGATTCTTCTCCAATTATTAACTGGTAATTGTAGATTAAGTTTCTACCATTTTGGTTATGTGTATGACTTTATAGGCAAGTTTAAGGTAATGAATCGTTGGGCGCACATTCTTTTTGATTCGGGTGCCACTCACTCTTTTGTGGCTAGGAATTTTGTAAACCGACATCATTTGGCCATCGGTCGAGTTAGCGATCCGTTTCGTGTTAAGTTTCCAAATGGTGATTCGGTGGTGTCGAATCAGGGCATCTAGAATTACCCTATTTTTTAGGTGAATTCCTAGTGTATGTCGATCTGAAGGTGCAAGATTTGGAAGACTTTGATGTGATCTTGTGTAATGCCCTTAAATTTTTGATGATTTATTTCAATCTACTTTTGGCATAATAGTGACGTAAGGGCGTCGTTAACGCGAGGTTCGTAGTGTGTCGTCGTTAGTGCGTTTCCGTGACCGTTTGGTCAAATCGACTGAATTTTGAGCTTGCTAAAGTGTAAATTTTTCTAAGTTTAGAAAATTAAAGTAATTAATATTAATCGTAATTGTCAAGTCTTGTTGTCGTAAACTATGAAAATAAATCGTAACACATTATCGGCTTGTCAAAATCTGATTTCAAATTCGCTGCTAGATTCATAGGACCAGTATTTACCTTCGGTGCAAATTTCGTCGAAAACCAAATTGGCCTTAGTCCAAATCGTCAAATAAAAGGTTAAGACCATTTATATATCATATAAAATAAATAAATATACATTAAAATTTCTTTAAAAAAGCCGTACCAAACCTTAGACTTAGGGTTCTAATTTTTTTATTCTTCCTGTTCCTCCGAACCGGAGCCGCGAGAGAGATGAAGACGCATCCTTCCAGGAGTTTTTTGACGGCCGCTGCGGGAGCTCTAGTGTCTAGAATCTTCATTGGAGTATATATTTGGAAAGATCTCGCCAAGATCTACATGTGTGCGGTGGGTATTTCCAGTTTTATAGATTTTAGTGTTGGAGTGAGTAGCCCTAACCCTCCTTTTCATCCAAATGATTTCAGAAATTTGTTTTTGTTGTTGTTTTCCGTCAGCCGATCCTTGGCGTGGAGTGCTTAGGAGGCTGGAAATCAGAAGATTTGAGGCAAGTGGTGGACTATCACTCTTGCTTAGTTTTTTTGTAGTTCCTTATTCTATTCTCTTTTCGATTTCAAGACTCGTAAATATTGTATTTCTCCGAGTGTTGTTCCTTCTAAAGTACTTATGGTTTCGATTTAGGCCTCAGTAAATTCGTCGAGTAGACATGCCTAGTTCATTGAGTAGTCATGGGAGATTAGTCGAGTAATCACATGAGATTCGTCGAGTATTCATATGAGATTAATCAAGTAGTTACATTAAGTCCAACGGGTAGTTACGTAAAGTCCGTCTAGTTCGTCAAGTTTATTGAGTTATCACACCGAATTTGTCGAGTGATTTCGTCTAGTGCGTCGAGTAGTCAAGTCGAATTTATCAAGTGGTTAAGTCAAATTCGTCGAGTAGTTCAAGTCGAATTTGTCGAATAGTCAAGCCAAATTCATTGAGTGGTTGCATCATGTTCGTCGAGTATTCTGGTAAGATTCATCGAGTTATTATGATGATTCGTCGAGTTATCATGACAAATCAACGGATGGACTCGATGAATTTGTCGTAAGGACTGTTTTTACTTAAAAATTTTGGGTTTTCCTTACGTTGTCATGGTGATCTAATGTCATGTCTTGTGTGGCGCCAGATTTTGGTTATGATGTTTATGGACTGTTGGTTGGGTTGGAATAGATGACCACCAGCACAATGCTTGTTTGTGAATCATTGCACCGAATAATTTTTGTTATGGACTGTTGGTTGGATTGGAGTGGATGAACACCACCACAGTGTCTTTTTGGATGTTTTAGTCTGATGGTTTGTGTTGGAAAGAATGCCACCAGCTCAGTACCGTTTATATTAGGTGTTAAATGATTCACTTTATGAGTCGATCCGTCTCTTTTATTATATAAACATATGATTAATTATTTGTATACTTATCGCACTTGGTGCAAGTCTCTCTCTCATATAGCCTATTCATGCTTATTGTCCATATGACCTTGTTTGTTGTTGTTTCACAACTACTTATGGTGGGTTTGTAACTTCTTTAACTCATTAACTTTTTAAATTTTGTTGAGCTACCTTTGCTCCTTTGTGCTGAGGCATTATCTTCTTTTTGAATACCTCAGGTGCGAACTAGTAGAAGTTAGAGCTGTCTGAGTTTGATTCTTCCAGACCTTCTATAACTGATTTCTTTTTCTCTCATCAGTGAGAGGTAGTCTTCTATTTTACTGACTTTGTAGTATATCTCAGACTTGTACTGTTGATGTTATGGGTTCGTGCTAGATTGTGGGCACCCATAACATAGTTTTTTATGTAAACTATTTGTTTACTATTTCTGCTACTACTACTGTCTATTGTTGGAGAAGCAGGGCAGGGGAACAACGGTATGAGAGGAGACGACGGAGGAGGATATCATTGATGTTTTGTTAAGAATCAGGGAACACTGTGAGTTGGATGTTCCACTCACAATTAATAACATCAAAGTCGTCATCTTAGTAAGTGCATCAGTCCCCCCTCCCAAGTTGTTAGCAATGAAATTTCATTTATTTTTTTAAAATATACTAGCACTATGATCTTTATCATTTGGGAACTAATGTTAATGGTTGCCAGAAATGTTATTCGCAACTAAGATTTTTGAGTTGCGGCAGCCGTGTGCTCTAGTAATTTGCCTCATCATAGTGGATCTATTTTGGAATCCCTCACGTCTTCCATAGACTTGCAGCGCCACACCATAATGGATATTTGCCTCCTTACCAAGCACAACCAGGAGAATCGAATCAAAAATCTCATGCGCATGTGCAGTCCTCTTCAATGTTGTTAGAGTGCACGAGGGGTGCGCTACTACCTTGGAAGAGGACTACATCCCCGGGCACTTCAAAATACACTTAAGTTCGAGCGAAATTTGCGGAGACCATTCCCTTAGCTTGTAAAGCATCTAAATAAATCATCAAGACATAATCCAAAATACGCTTAAATTCAAGGGAAATTTGCGGAGACCATTCCATTAGCTTGTAAAGCATCTAAATTAATCATCAAGTGAAAGTATGTTTTCTCTCTGCCCATCAAATAGAGTATAAAAGGAGGACTTGGATACTTGAGAAAGAGTTTTTTTAATATTTAAGCCATTGAGAGATATTTTGCAGCACTCAGTATTCATAGAGATTCTACACAATCAAATCTTCTAAGTTCTGTGAAAGAATTTTTCAGTGGCCACTCTTCAAAGAGTTCATCTTCAACCACTACAAGTCATCTTGATCAAGACAACTATTCAACGAAGAAATCTCAAGTTCTTTTCAAGATCAGGAAGAAGAAGCATGTTGTGTGTGCTTTTATTTGAATACTCAGGCTTCTAAATGTTGAGTCAAAATCTTTGAAATCTATTACAGTGTAGGATCCTTGAAGTATCTAAGTGTAATATTCCTTTGTGAATTTGAGTGTAGGACCTAGCTTTAAATTTGAGTTTGTAGGGCTTGGTGAGCTTGTTTGTAAGACTTAAGGAAAACCTGAGTTGTAGGATTTAGGTGCAGATCTAAGGTGTAGAGCTTAAAGCTTGAGGTGTAGGACCTTTGTGGAGGTTTGAGGTAAGGAGCCTTGTTCCTGAGATTGTAAGATCTGAGAATCTAAGAAGAGTTTTTACCTAAGCTAGCAATCTCCTAGATAGGTGTAGAGGGAAAGTGGATAAACCTATTCTTGGGGAACCACTATAAATCTCTCTGTATTATGGTTTGTCTTCTGCTATTCTTAATGTGCTGGTTAAATAGAACATCCAGATAATCAAAATTAGTAAATCACATATTCACCCCCTTCTAAGTGAGTAGCAACCCTTGAATTTCAACTCTATTTGGGAGAACCTGGAGTCTCCACTTGGGATATTTGAACATTCTGTTTGGGAGAGGTTAGAGTCTCCAATTGGGATATCCAAACACTCTGTTTGGGAGAGGTCAGATTCTCAACTTAGGATCTCCAAACACTTTATTATTCACGCACATAATGAGAAACATGAGCCTTATTATATTGATGTTAAAAACATGAAATACAAGTATATACGTTGGAAAACTTGGGCGTTTCATGGGCAGAGAATAAATTTTCCCTCAAGATGGTTTCCTCGACTATTTCCCCCTTGCGGGCTCATTCTAGATTAGTTAATTCGAGGCTCTTGTTTCGTGAAATTTTCCAAGGAGTCCTAGGCGAACAAACTATTCAATCTCTGTCTTCAGTCATACACAACTTTTTGTGACATGTTTGCATCCTTGGTGGAACTCGCACTACTGGGATTGGACTCAAGAGTTTAGGGCAAGAGCTTGTGGCCTTTAAAATAGGGATAATTGTGGATGGCGAGAAATAATTTTATCTGTGTTTTGTTGAGGAGAGACAAGGTTCGATTGTAGCGGTGCCCCCCGATTTGGCGGGTATTGATGTGCTCGTTGCTTCCACTATGACTTTGTATCATACCATGATTCCTTTTCCTTTTTGATCCTCCTCCAAAGTATTATTGATGCGCTTTGATTATTTCTTTTACTGTGATTTTAGCCTTAACTCCTTTGAAGATGTTGAAATCGAGATTCGGTTCCACCTAGAGTTCGGACCTAGGGGTGCAACTTACACCTACTTCTCCCAAGTCGTCCCTTGGTGAGAAACCTGAATTTGGAGAATCACCCTTAGCTCTAGCGTGGAGGTCTCACCTCATACCCTGAATACCTTTGAGATCTCCCCCTCCCTAGTCAATGCTGAGCTAGGTGCCTTGGAGGATGAAGGAAGAAGATGAGGATTGGTCAAAATGGATACCTCTCCAAGGAACCCCAAGGGCTTATTTGTATATTTTTTGGGGATGGACTGCCAATAGTATAATCCCGCTGCTCTAAAATTACTAAAATACCCTAGGCTGGTCTGCCAATAGCCAAACTTCATTATTTTGAATAGCTATTCACAGCCCACCATGGGAAAAATAGCAGACCCTCAAGCTGAGCAAGATCCTCGAGCCGGGCAAGACCCTCAAGGGGCCGGGGCGGGTGCTGGCCTCCCGACGCACCCTCCCACTAAGATTGGGTCGGGGCGGGTGCCGACCTCCCGCCGCACCCGCCTTGTAAATGTTTGTTTTAAGATTGAGAGTGACCTAGGGGTGAATATGTCCAATTTAATTATTGGATATTTTTTGGATTCTAAAATTTACTTTTCTATGTTAATTACCCAGTCACATAAAACAAGAAAACTATTCAGCAATTAAAACCATCACAACACATCAATCACAGCACAGTACACACAGATTTATAGTGGTTCCCCAATTTATGGGTACATCCACTTTCCCCCTTCACCTACCTAGCAATGAACAAGATTCGGCCAAACTCCTTTCTTTACTCAGATCCTCAGTTCTTATAGCTCAGAGCCCAGCTGGCTCCTACAACTCAGACTATACAAGTCTTACCACACAGATCACCAAGATCCTACACCTCAAGTTCTTCCCAAGAAATCTACCTCGGAGTGAATTTACACTCCTACTCCTCAGACAAATCCTGCCCTACACCTCAGAACATACAGTTCCTCAACTCAGAGAAATACCCACTTCTCCTACCTCAGGCAATTCCTGCCCTACCTCAGCCTTTATAACACAGGCTTACAACTAAAAGAAATTAATTCTCCGACACTCCGATCTACAAGTAGAACCTACAAGATTAATAATGGTAAAAGAAATGAATTCTGAATTAGTCATCTAGCAAGAGAGAAACGAGTGACTGCTTCTTGAATTAATCTTGATAAGTCAGCTTCCCTTGATCCTTGTTGTAATGGATTTGATCCAGCCCTTCTTAGCTTTTCAAAGCTTCTTGAAGATTAAATTAAGGTGGATCTAGTCTGGAGAATGTTGAAGACGATTCTTGATCAGGCTTCTCTCCACCTTCTGAATTCTAGCAGATTACTTTTTAGATCAGGGAAGAGATATTGAATTGATGGCTTCTTGATCTTCTATTTTTTTGATCTACTCACTTTTCCACTTTTCTCACCCTCTACTTTAGTAGAGTTGATCCCTTTATATAGGCTCTGTCAAAGGTAACCGGCTGATCCGGTTAATTACTGACATCTGACAGTTCTGACAATTCTGACAGTTGTCAGAACCTCTGGCTTGATTTCTGCACTTAGGAAACAATTCTGCTTCAAGTGTTAAAACTTGACTGTTAGATGTATCGACACTAGTCCTGGGTATCGACACTACTCTTGTAGTGATGTCAACATACTTCTGAATGTGTCGACACAACCTTCATCTTGTCTCGACACAGCTGATGTAGAATGTGTCGACATTAGTCCTGAGTGTTGACACAGCTGACTTCCTGACTGATGGTGTCGACCCAAGTCCTAGGTGTCAACACAGCTTACTTCCAGTCTTAACATAGCTTATGAGGTGCGTCGACACTAGTCCTTAGTGTCGACACAGTTGTTCATTGTCTCGACACAACTTGTGACTTGTGTGTCGACACTAGTCCTGAGTGTCGACATAGTTGCTTTCTTGTATCATAGTGTCGACCCAAGTCCTGGGAGTCGATACAACTTTCTTCCTGACTCAACACTTCTTGTTTAAGTGTGTCGACACTAGTCCTGAGTGTTGACACAACTACTTATTATCTAAGCACATCTTTGACAAAAGTGTCGACACTTGCCTAGTGTCTCGTCACTTTTGTACTTAGGTTTATTTTCCCACACACAAGAACTCAACATTCATCAAATACAACTATGTGTATATCATTGAGATGAAAGGACTTCTTCAAATCAAGTACATTGTGACCAATGTACCCAACAATCTCCCCATATTTGGAGAAGTCATAACCCCAATTCAATGATATACATCATGATACAAAAAATATTATGATTAAGACATTAAGATTACAATGTTCTATAATATGTGAAATAACACAGAAAAAACACATTTTTCATTAGGCATTAACAACAATAATGTTGAACAGAAAGTAAAGCAAACAATTGCAATCTTAAATAATAGCACAAGAAATGTTGTGCAAACCAAAATGTTCATTAATTGTTTGTCAAAAGGTTTACAACTATAAACTTGGGTTATTCAATACTTACTGAACAAATTTTACATAAGATTCAAAACTTAGAATATCCTATGACAACTCTGGTTCTCTGATGACTATGCCCTTTCCAGATTGTATCTTTGTTTTTACCTCAGACATCTTGTCATCAACAACCTTCTTTCCTTTGTCATCCTTAGATTTTGCAATTTCTTCCTCTTTCAGCCTTTGTCTTTCATAATAATGGTAAGGATGTGGGAAATATATGTTAGGCTCAAATGACTTAGCAGGAATCTTTCCTTTCTTCAGATCATGTCTGAACTTCTGGATAACCTCCTTCTGCTTCAAAGGTTTGGATTATTTCTGTTCTGAATACCATTTACCTTTGTCTGTCATATTTGCATTCACTGCCTTCCATGCAATGAGGATTATTGATCTGGAGGTTGGACTCCACTTCTCAAAATTAGGTTTGGCCTCAACTTATTCTCTAAACCTTTTCTTTGATAGCTGAGCTTCTTTTTCTTTAAGCATAGTAGATTTAGACATCTCCACCTCTTCACATATAACATTTTGAACTGATGGTGGAGGAATGTACATGTGTTGGATAGAAACTTGGATAGTCTCAAATGGAACTTGTGCTGCAGGATTGTACATGGACTGTCCAGGAGCATGAGTTCCAGGAGCATGAGGTGCTTCAAGTTGAGCTGGTTGACAACCAGACTCAGCAGTCTGATCTCCATCATACTATAGGGGAGGATAGCCTAAAGTGTCCCAGATATTGTTTGATATCCAAGTAGCATGTTCAGAACTGGCCCTTACCATTACCCTCTGCCCCTTTATTACTTCTCTTTCAACATGATCTCTTAGATCATTATTGTGAAACCTGACCTATTCATCTAGATATTTAATTCCTGATGTTAAAGAGTTCTTGATTTTAAGTAAATGATCATCTAACTTTATGTCAGATTCTTTTATATCTATACGTAATGAGGCTGAACGGGTTGTCAGCTAAGTGTCCATGTTTTGAGTAACAACAACTATTTTGTTCTCTAACTCAGTAGTTTGCTCAGTCAGCTTTACCATTATTTCTATATACATGACAGTCATGTTTGCATCCAAAATTCTTTGATTTTCAAGGACATAGCCTTGTTTGACAATCATTTCATCCTCGATCTTCTTGGCTTCCTGTTGTTGTTTAGCAATATAAACTACAACATTAGCTCCTTTCTCAAAGAAATTAGCCATGTTTGTTTTCATGAGATTTACTTCAAATCTGATTGACCTTATATCCAGAGCTAGTTGAAACTGCAGCTATTCATTTCTTTCATCTACATACTTTTCAAGTTGTTGTCTATGTTGATCAAGCATTATTTGTAGATGTACAAGGAGTGAGTTTAAGTCCACAAGAGGAGCTGAAGTTGGTTTAGACTGAATAAGCTTTTTATAACTCCTACTTCTCTTCTTCATTTCCGATAACTTCCTTTTCTTCAGTTGAGACTCTTCTTCTTCTTCAGATTCAGATGAATTTATCTCTTCAACTGTTAGTGTCTCCTTGGTTTTGTCAGAATTTGGGTCCAACTCCCCTCAACGCTTGTTCCTTTCTGATTAATATTGATACTTTCCAGGTTAACATCTGCATGCTGAATTTCAGCATCAGGAACTTCAATCTAGGGAATTTTAGTTATCTTCTCCTAGATGTTAGTTTCTTTAAATAGAAGAATTTCTTCCACTGTCTCTTTAGAGGCAGGATTTTCATTCCCTTTCTCAAGAATCTGCACATCTTATGCAAGTGTCTTAGTTCCCCCCCAACTATATTCTTAAGTATCTCTTCATCAGTCTCTTTGGGGAATTCATCCTCCGTCTCATTCTCAGACATTTCTTGTTCAAGAATCTTTGATTGTTCCAGTTCTTATACAACATCCATTATTCTAGCGGTAGCTGTATCCATTGGTAATTTAGTGAGGTTTTCCCCCTCAATTGGTTCTTTTTCTGGAATGTTCTCCCCCTGCACCTGATCACTTGTTCCAGGTGAGAGTCTTGGAGATCTTCTTTATTCTTCATCAGCATCTTTATCTGAACTAAACTGCAGTTGTTCCTCAGAATCACTTGAAAACTCAACTTCCTCTACCACTGTTTTCTTGCCTTTTACCTCCTTTGTTTTTTTGGGTTCTGGAGTCTCCTTAGACAAGACCCTTTCCCATCTTGACAAAATCCTTAGGTCCATTATCCTTATGTGGTTGATCTTTGTTCCAACTTTCTGGTTGATATTGTCTACAATTGTCTTAATCAGATACACACTAACAATTCTGCCCATATTAGGCTTCTGAATCCCTTCTGTAATCTTATCAAACACAACCTTGTTCCACTCAGTCTTGATCCTAAAAATAATCCTTGTCATCAGGCTAAACATGAAAGTTGAAATTCTGTCATGTGCTCCAGCCTTGCAGAGGATCACCTTTCCTACTACTTCAGACAGAAATTTGCCCTGGGAATTCATTCCCATCCTGTTTAGTGATATACCAAACCTTCTGGTTGAAGCCAGTCCACACCACTCTAAGGCCTCTGCAGTCTTGTTGGAATCCCGTTTATCTTCATGTGTAGTACTAGGAATCTGAAAGACTTTCGCCATCCTTTTGATTGTGACCTTTACTCCTTCTCCATTTACACTGTATTTTATCTTAGTTATCTTAGGGTTTATTGAAGCATTGGAATAGAAATCAAATATGTTTCTCTTCCATATCTTAGTTGGTTCAGAAAGTAAATACTCAAGACCTGCCTCAATGACAAGGTCTATCACATTCTTTATCTCTTCTGGTGTGGAGACGAATGCATTTCGCACAAGTTCATAACCCTCATTGATGTTGTAGTCCATCTTGGGTGCCATTTGAGTTGAGAGAGCTTGAGATTGATAGGTGTCGACTAAGGATTTCTAGGTCTCGAATCTCAGTGAACAGTTTCTCAAGTTTTCTAGTAAGCGTAGTCGACAACTCCTTACACCTCCTATTTATAGTAACTATCTGTTGAAGGCGAGAATGCACACTATATTTAGTAATTTTCTTAATATTTCGGAAATGTCTAGTGTCGACATGGAAAAGCTACTCTGTCGAGTTGTGTCGACCTAAGTCGACACAAGATTCATGTCTCTCGATACAGACTTCAAGGTCTTGACAACCTTATGACTCGACACTAAATTTTAATATCTCAACACACTTCATCTAATCAGTGACGACACACTGTCTGGTGACTCGACACACGACTACTTATTGTGTCGACACATACTCTGGTGCCTCGACACAATCCTTTGACTTAGACAAAGTTTGTGGTCTGAATATATCTTCTTGACTTATATGAAGTCTTTCTTGGTTATTTAGATTTGTTGACCTGGTTAGTCATTTTTAATAAGTTGTACAAACTTTTGTTGCTACTAATTGAAAATGTTTACTTAATGTTTAACATACCTAGTTCAAATTTAAAGTAATTGAACTTGCTTTCATCTAGGTGTTTTGTAAAAATGTCAGCAACTTGTCTTTCTGTTGGAGTGTACTGTAAGCTAATATATTATTTTTCAACATTATCTCTGAGAAAGTGATATATAATTTCTATATGTTTAGTTCTACTGTGTGAAACAGGATTATTTTCAATAAAAATTGCACTTGTAGAATCACAAAACATAACATATTTACTTAGCTGTACACTGTAGTTCAATAGTTGATGCTGAATCCACAGCAACTGTGCACAACAGCTTCCAACAGATATGTACTCAGATTCTGTTGTAGAAATTGCAACAGTTGTTTGCTTCTTGCTACTCCAACTTATGATTCTTTTCCCTAAAAACGGGCAAGTTCCAGAAGCACTCTTTTTGTCTTCTTTACACCTTGCAAAATCTGCATCTGTGTACCCTGTGAGTTTAAAATCACTATCCTTAGGATACCAAAGCCCAAGGTTAGGTGTGCCCTTATGATATCTTAATATTCATTTTACAGTAGTGTAATGAGACTCTTTGGGGCATGCTTGGTACCTAGCACAGACACATGTTGAAAACATAATATCTGTCCTACTAATAGTCAAATACAAGAGTGGTTCAATGATGCCTCTATACAAGGTTTCATCAACTAGTTTCCCAGATTCATCTTTGTATAGTGACACAGAAGAACCCATTGGAGTTCTCATGGTAGATGAATTCTCCATACCATACCTCATAATCAACTCCTTAGTGAACTTAGACTGTGAGATGGATATACCATCCTCATATTGTCTAACTTGGAATCCCAAGAAGAACTTTAGCTCACCCATGTTGTGTAACACATCCCCTGTAATGATCATATAATATGGGTCCAGTCGGGGCCCCACAACATACAGACTCTACAGCTTCAGTATTAAAAGATAATATGAACTACCCAACTCAATACTCAGACTAAAAACAGCAGAAACAAAAAACCAAGACTAGAAGTTATCCACCAAATGGAGAGTATCAAAATGGCCTAAGGACCTTACACAACATAAGTCCAAGACTGAAGCATCCTATAACTGAAAGGAGAAGTGTCGTTACCGTACACGCATCCTATAACCGAGAGGAGAAGTTTCGTTACCTTACGACTCCTCTTCATAGCCATGAAACCCTTGTCTTGCATGGATAAAAACGAGTGCCTTCGGGTCCTCTCCACAGATCTGGCCTCGAGGCGACGATCGGAGGTCTGAAGCTCCGTCAATGCCGGAAGAAAGCTCTCTTCTTCCTCCTCTCACTCTAACAATCAATATCAGTCCGGTTCTGATTAATATTTCTGTGCCCCAAAGAAACCATCTACCATCACAATGGAGCTAACCTTGTACGGTTCTACATACGCGTACTCACACAAAATGAGGGGGGAACATACAACATCCCAAACGACGTCTTGCCTCTATGCATCATTACCGAGATGGACTAACGGTCGCGACTGCGGCTTCACCCACAATGCCTAATCCACTAACGGAGCGGATCTCTAATGCAATATCATGTCGGGGACGGACACAATCGACCCGGTGTCTCCTCTTGAACCATGTCAACCCAAATCCCTCTCATTTGAGAGATCTGGTGCCTATATGCTTGAAATAAAATTAAGAAAAGGAAAAGATGTCATGCACACATCCTATAACCTAGAGGAGAAGTGTCGTTCCCTTACGATTCCTCTTCATAGCCATGAAAGCCTTCTCTTGTATGGATGAAAACGAGCGCCTTCGCATTCTCTCCACAGATCTGGTCTCGGAGCGACGATCGGAGGTCTGAAGCTCCGACAATGGCGGAAGAAAGCTCTCTTTTTCATCCTCTCACTCTAACCTCAAACCCTAGCCTTCACTAAAAAAAGAAAGAAGATGAAGGGATAAGGTTCTCAGCCCTATATAAGAACTTTAGAAGAGAGTCTTGGGCCTTAGGATCGAATCCTAAATGAAATCGGACGACTATAAAGTCAAATTATGGAACTGCTTCCGTGCGCTACCGCTGGGCGGTAACTACCTACCGCCGGGCGGTCGTTTTTCTCGAGAAATCGATGTTTTCTTGAAAACTCAGCATTCAAAGAACTGGGCACTTCATTCGACGTTTGACGAAATAGGGCTATCGTCGGGCGATAGCTACTATCGCCGGGCGGTAATCCTCCAGTGCTCGATGAACAGATCTTTCGATCGACACTCGACGAAACTGAGCTATCGCCGAGCAGTACCTCGCTAACGCCACGCGCTAGCACTCAACGCTCTCGATGCCTCGCCACTCAATGCTCTCAGCTCCTGGCCACTCAACGCTCTCAGTACCTGGCCACTCAACGCTAAGTTACTGCCGGGCAATAGCTTCCAAAGACTCATTCTGAAAACTGGGGTGTTACAACTCCTCCCCCATTAAAAGAATTTCGTCCCCGAAATTAATCTTCATGCAGGAAGACAGCAAGAAAATTGTTGCAACACATTTAAACATTATGACAACAACTTTACACACTCATTTCCATTCAATATTATACAAATAACTCGTGATACTCATCGCGCATGGTTTGTTCTCGCTCCCAAGAGAACTCATCTCACCCGCAGTTGTCCCAGCGCACCTTTACGAGCTTCACTTCTTTATTACGCAACTGTCGAACTTCTGAATCCTCTATGCCCACCGGACGGAGTTTCGTCCTCAAATCATCTTCTATCGGCACCATCGTCGGTTCGATCACCACACTAGCCTCCAGCAAGGCTTTCCTCAGGACGGAGACATGGAAAACGTCATGTAATCCACTTAACTCTGTGGACAATGCCAACCGGTAAGCTGTTTCTCTGATGCGTTCTATAACCTCAAACGGTCCCAAAAACCTCAGACTCAACTTTTTGAGTCAGCGAATCTGTGAAACGCCTTTGAACGGCTTGATCTTGAGATAGACCCAGTCTCCTACTCAGCCTTCATTAGGGCGCGGGTTTGACAAAAGTACACATCCTTAGCATATCCTCCATTGTACGGTTCGTTATTTCTGTTTGTCCATCAGTTTGAGGATGGAACGTTGCACTGAACTTAAGCGTTGTGCCCAGACTTTTCTGAACCAACCTCCAGTCTTTGGACGTGAATCGTTCGTCACAATCGCTGACTATACTCCTAGGAATCCCATGTAGTCGCACAATATTGCGAACGTACAACTCTACCAGCAACTCCATGCTATCCTCTTTCTGATTTGGGATGAAATGGGCCCCTTTGGTCAAGTGGTCCACAATCACCCAAATCGCGTCGTTACCCTGTTGCGATCGAGGTAAGTCATGCACAAAATCCATGGAGATGTGATCAAACCTCCATTAAGGAATCGGAAGAGGCTTCAGGAACCCGCCTGACTTCTGACACTCAGCCTTCACTAAGGCGCGGGTATGACACCGACTCATGTATAAAGCTATATCACGCTTCAAACAAGGCCACCAAAAGGATTTCTTCATATACAAGTACATCTTTGTACCGCCTGGGTGAATGGATTACTTCGTAAAGTGAGCCTCAAACATCAACTCCTCGCGGAGCTTGCCGAACTGCGGTACACATATCCTTATGTCCTTCCTCAATACCCCATCAATCATCTCCCAGGCGCTACCCTCGCCCGTTTGAGCTTCCACCACGAATGGCTGCAACTCTTCATCCACTAGTCGCTTCCCTTATATGATCAGATAAGTCATTTTGTAACTAGATCCAGTTCAATCGAGCCATGCTTAACTCGCCTCTTGCTACACACTCAATACCAAGGGATTCAAAGTCCCAACCGCTCATCATGAACTTCGATCCAACTCCCTTGACCAGAGTATTTAATACTCAAGTTATCCGCCACCACGTTGGCTTTGCCTGGCGGATACTGAATCGCCACTTCATAATCTCCAAGGAACTCGACCCATCTGCGCTGCCGCATATTCAAGTACTTTTGGTCTAGAGGATACTTCAGGCTTTTGTGGTCCGTGAAGATCTCCACCTTCGTACCATACACATAGTGTCGCCACAACTTTAGTGCAAAAAGTACCGCCGCCAACTCCAAGTTGAAAGAAACAGTCCTAATCACCTAGAGGGGGGGGGGGGGTGAATAGGTGCACTTAATCTTTTTAACATTAAAGGCAGAAACACTGAATTATTAAACCTGTTTATGCAATTCTCTACAACAATTCAGCACATATAACACAACAATCACACACAGAGTACACACAGCTTTTATAGTGGTTCCCCAAGGTCTGGGTACATCCACTTTCCCACTCCGCCTTTCTAGTAATGTACTAGATTCGGCCTAACTTCTCCACTACTTCTCAGATCCACAGATCTTACAGCTCAGAACCCAAACAGTTCCTAAAACTCAGAGTGATCCCACTCCTACAACTCAGGCTCAATAGCCCTACCACTCAGTCTTCACCAAGACCTACACTCAGCCTCCAACAAGGCCTACACTCAGCCTACAATAAGGCCTACACTCAGAGAAATGTATCTCCTACACTCAGGCACACAAGCCCTACCACTCAGCCTTTATAGATATAGGCTTACAACTCAGATCCCTAAGGATCCTATAGAAAATAAAGAGTACAAAGATTATTAACCACAACTCTGATTGAGAAAGATGAGTTGACTGGCTTCTTGATGAGTTCTTGAAAGAACTTTGCATAGATCAACCTCCCTTGGCTTTCTTCAAAGCTTCTTGAATTAGAACACAGTAGGGTTGAATCTCTTGTGCAGATGATCTTCAATCAACAACTGACTTGAGAATCAGATCTCAATCTGAAACTTCCTTATCAGCCTGGTTCAATAGCTGTCTTCTTAGAAGGAGCTTTCTCTCTCCAACTTCTTAGATCTTCACTTGAAGGTCTTCTTCTTGTTGTGTTGTTTTTCACTTCATTGATTGATACATGCATTACTACTTCCTTCTGTTGAAGGTATAAGCCTTTATATAAGCTTTCTTCATGGTGACCGGCTGATCCGATTACTAACAACCTTCTGACGGCTCTGACAGTAGCAGTTGACCAGTTGAAATGGCAGCTGTCAAGTCATCCAGTCACTTCTTGAATTCTTTGTCACTGTCTGAAAGTGTCGAGACAGATAGTTTTTATGTGTCGACACAAATAGACCAAGTGTCGACACAAGTAGACTAAGTGTCGACACTAGCCTTCATGGCGTCGACACAACTCCTTGTATTGTAGAAACTGCTTCTCGACACTGCTTCTTCAGAATGTGTCGACACTGATTCTGTGTGTCAACACAAGTCCTCTTCTTAAATACTTAGTTGATTTCTGCTGAGTGTCGACACAACTCCTTTGTGTCGACACATCTTCTTGTGTTGAAACTTGCTAAGTGTCGACACATCTTCTTTGTGTCAACACATGCCTTCTGTGTTGAAACTTTTGCTGAGTGTCGACACATCTCCTTTGTGTCGACACATTCTTCATGTGTTGAGACTTTGCTGAGTGTCGACACTTGTACTTAAACTTTGTTGATGTTTGCTGAGTGTCGACACAGCCTCCTAGTGTCGACACTTTTGATGTCGACAAAGTTCCTCTGGGTGTCGACACTGCTTCTAAGTGTCGACACTGATACTTAGACAATTCTTCATTGTGTGTCGACACAGCCTGTATGTGTCGACACTTTGCTTATAGTGTCGACTCTGCCTTCCTGGTGTCGACACAATTACTACAAGTGTCGACACAGCTCCTCTAGGTGTCGACACAAGCCTTCTTAAGTGTCGACACTTTTCTTCTAGGTGTCGACACATGAACTTGAAATCTTTTATGCTTTCCCTGCAATTACTTAACCTGCACACATAAACTCAAAACACATCAAATACACCTTGATGTATATCATTGAGTAGGGTGAGGCTTCTTCAAATCAGGTACATATATTCCAATGTACCCAACAATCTCCCCCTATTTGGAGAAGTCATAACCCTTAGTCAATGATATACACCATACATAACAAATTTTCAGTATGATGTAAAACAGTATTAAATGACAGGGAAAATACTTAAACATGTATGAACAGAACATGTAAAAACAATTATCTCAGAACAATTAATGTAATAGATTTGAACCATGACACAATGTTCTTACAAATTTCAATATTTTCATTAATCAAAAGTTTACATAGAGTTTTAATACAAATGATTACAATTTGTAAACTTAAGAAAATGCTATCCTATGGCTGCTCTGGTTCCTTGATTACAATCCCCTTTCCAGATTGAATCTTTGCTTGAACTGGAGCTTCATTGTCATCAGCAGCAGTAGGCTTCTTCCCTTTGAGATCTTTCTTTTCCAGCTCTTCAGCCTTTATCTTCTGCCTTTCAAAATAGTGAAAAGGCTTAGGAAAATACTTGTTAGGCTCCTGTGCATTAGGAGGTAGCTTTCCCAGTTTAGCCTTTCTTCTATACTATACAATGGCCTCTTGCCTATTCTCATGCTTTCTCCACTCCAGGTCAGAATACCACTTGCCTCTATCCAGGACATTGTCCTTAGCAGCCTTCCAAGCAGTCAAAATGATATTCCTGGATGTGGGGCTCCATTGTTCAAAATCAGGCCTCAATTCAGCTTGCTCTCTGAATCTTTTCTTAGACAATTGAGCCTCTTGTTCCTTTAATAAGGCCTCTTGCTCTTTTAGTATTGCCTCTGGCACAGGCTGAACAACTTTCTCAATGATAATGTTCTGATTACCCTCAGGAGGACTGTACATAGTCTGTATCTCTTGATGTATCATGTCAAAGTCTGGTGGAGGGTATATCACTTGAGCCACTTCAGCTTGCTCTCCTCCCAAGTATGCAGGATTTATGCCAGACTCTGCAACATTGTCATCATCACATAAAGGTGGATATCCAAGGGTGGCTCTGATAGAATTTGAAATCCATTTGGCATGATCAGAGCTTGCTTTGACTAGTACCCTCTCCCCCTTTATGACTTCTCTCTCTATGTGATCCCTTAGATCATCTTTCTGAAACCTAATCTGGGCATTCAGATAGTTAACTCCATCTTTATAGAAAGGTTTAAACTTCTGAAGCTGTTGAGCAATAGCCTTCTGTGAATCTTCAAGCACAGTTTTAAAAGCAGTAAGGCTCTCTTGTAACTTCTTATCAAAAGCTTCTTTGGCAGATGCACTTTCTGCAGGTTGTGCAGTGGCTATGGTTTTCAATTTAGTGACAATGGCATTATGAGATGCTGTCAGATTATCATTCATTATGATTTGATTTTCCAGTACATATCCTTGTTTTACTGCCAGATCATCAAGTTGTTTCTTGAGATTCTCTTGATGTGTAGCCAGATAGACCACTGCATTTCCTCCCTTATGGAAGCAGTCAGTCATTTCCTTTTTGTTATGATTGAATTCAAATCTGATAGACTTGATGTCTTGTGCCAGATCAAATTGCAGGGATTTATGCCCTTCATCCATGTACTTTTCTATATCTTTCCTTTGCTCATCCATCTTAATTTGCAATGCCACCAACAGAGAACTGTAATCAGTTGTTGGGGCAGGCTGTGGTGCAATTGTCTATAGGGCTTTCTTATATTTCTGGCTCCTTCTTTTGAAGACTTGGAACTTCCTCTTCTTGGCTCTAGCAGCCTCTTCATCCTCTGAAGCAGAAGTACTGACTATGTCTACTCTATCCTTAGAACTAGGATGTGAATCCTTCTCAGTTCTTGGTAGCTCTTCAGCATCTCTTGGCTCCACAGTATCCTTGCTTGCAGATTCCTCTACAATCTCCACATGCTCCCCCTCAATATGGGCTTCCTCCCCCTCAACAGTAGCTATTTCTCTCTCAAGATCTATCTGTACAAGATCAGGGAATAACTCCTCTAAGGTAAATTCCTGTTGAGAATGGGCTGGAGAATCTCTGATCTCATCAACCACTTTATCAGCAACATATGTGTCCTCCATGACAACATCTTGTGGTTGAGGTTGTATCTGTGTTTGCTGATGAACATTTGGTAATGAATCAGTCAAAACTTCATCCTCTATAGGGAAATCTAATTGATTAATTTCAGTGATTACCTCCAGAATGGTTTGGGTAGCCCTTTCACTCTCTAGTGGAGTTGGCTCTTCCACAAGTAGAGGCTCCCCCTGGAGTGGATCCAGGTGAATTGGGCTTGCTGAGGGTAGCTCCCCCTGCCTCTATGCATCTTCTTGTATTGCTGGAGGTTGTCCAACATTTCCAGTCTCTTCATCATCAGGAGTAAAAACCACTTGCTCTTCAGAGCTGCTGGAGGATTCTTGAGACACAATGACTGTCTTCTTTTTCTTCTTCTGAGGTGTTTCCCTCTCTAGAGTTGGCATCTCTTTGGTCAACACTCTATCCCACATAGAGAAAATCCTTACATCCATTCTTCTCATGTGATTTATCTTGGAACCTGCAGCTTGGTTCATCACATCTGGAGTACTTCCTGCTAGGTATAGACTCAGAATTCTACCCAGATTGGGTTTCTTTATACTTTCTTTTATCTTATCAAACATAACTGCAGACCAATCAGTATTAAGTTTGAAGATAATCCTTGTCATCAAACTGAACATATGGGCTGAAATTCTGTCATGTCCTCCAAGTTTGCTCAGGATGACCTTGCCAACTATTTCAGACAGAAACTTTCCTTGGATGTTCATCCCTTTTCTGTTGAAAACAGATCCAATCTTCAAGTTTGAATCCAGTCCACACCAACTCAATGCCTCTCTAGTCTTAGAAGCAGAGACATCTTCTTCCTCCTTTGTTCTTGGTAGTTGAAGTACCTTCCTGAGACTTTTCTGTGAGACCTTGACTTTGGTCCCATGAATCTCTGGACTTAATCTTGAGTCCAGAATCATCAAGTGAAGCTGCATTCAAAAATTCAAGGACCTCCTTCTTCCAGATCTTGATCGGTTCTGATACAAGATATTCCAATCCAGTCTCGGCAATTAGGGTTACCACACCTTTGATTTCGGGTTCCGCATCATCAAAGGCGTGTCACACGAGCTCATATCCTTCATTAATATTCTCTTCTAGCTTGGGCGCCATTAGGGTTTGAAGAAATTTTGAACTTAGAGAAGAGAGATGTCGACACACAAGTTTGGTCTCGAAACTTTGGTGAGCTTGTCGACAAACAATGGCGAAAACCTATTTGTACCTTTCTAGAATCGAAGATGAAAAGGCGCGTCAAAATACTTAAATTATGTCAACACTATTGAAAAGTGTCGACACAGACTGCTAATGTCTCGACAACTATGTGTCGACACAAGTATAGTCGACAGAATGTATATGTCGACACTTATATATGTGTCGACACCACTCAGCTCGACACTTAGTCGAGACTCTACTAGACTAAATCTGTGTAAAGCCTAAGTGTCGACACCACCCTAGATGTGTCGACACTTACCCTGCATGTGTCGACACTAATTTTCTGAAGTGTTGACACAGACTTCCTAGATGTGTCGACACCATTTCTCTGAAATGTCGACACCACTACTCTATGTCGACACAGACAACTCTGTGTGTCGACACCATTTTACTTAGCCATTTTTTTGTTCGTAAACTATTCCAAGTTTATCATCCCTAATTCAATTTTAAATTTATTGAATTTGGTTTCATCTAAAGTCTTAGTATACATATCAGCTAGCTGATTATCTGTATTTATATACTCTAAGAAAATATCTCCTTTTTCCACATGTTCTCTTAGAAAATGATATTTTATTTTTATGTGCTTAGTCCTACTATAGGAAACAGGATTATTTGCAATAGAAATAGTACTTGTAGAATCACAAAATAAAGGTGTTCTACTTACTTGAATACCATACTCTTCTAGCTGGTGTTGTATCCATAGTAGTTGTGCACAACAACTTACTACTGCAACATACTCTGACTCAGCTGTGGAGATAGCCACACTGGTCTGCTTCTTGCTACTCCAAGACACCAGCCTTCCTCCTAGAAATTGACAGGTTCCAGTTGTACTCTTCCTATCTTCCTTGCAGCCTGCAAAATCTGCATCTAAATAACCTGTCAGTTCAAAATCTCCATTCCTAGGGTACCAAAGGCCTAGATAAGGAGTGCCCTTAAGATATCTCAAAATTCTTTTGACTGCTGTCAAATGAGATTCTTTAGGGCAAGCTTGGTACCTAGCACAGACACATGTAGCATACATGATATCTAGTCTACTTGCAGTCAGATATAATAGGGAGCCAACTATCCCTCTATACAAAGTTTCATCTACAGGTTTCCCTGCATCATCTTTGCATAAAGACATTGTTGACCCCATAGGAGTTTTCATGGTAGAGGATGATTCCATACCATACTTCCTTATCAATTCTAGGGTGAACATAGACTGGCATATGGATAAACCATCCTCAGTCTGTCTAACTTGGAGACCCAAGAAGAACTTAAGTTCCCCCATACTGCTCATTTCAAATTATCCTTGCATTAGTTTTGCGAACTTTTTGCAAAGACTACTTTCTGTATACCCAAATATTATGTCATCTACATATATTTGGACTAAGATAATCTTGCCTCTGGATTCCCTAAGGAATATAGTCTTGCCTATTTTCTCCCTTGTGAATTTATTCTCAATGAGGAAACTAGACAGGGTTTCATACCAAGCCCTAAGGGCTTGTTTTAACCCATACAAAGCCTTCCTAAGTCTATAAACATAATTAGGTTTAGTAGAATCAACAAAACCTGATGGTTGTTCTACATAGACATCTTCCTTCAGATTTCCATTCAGAAAAGCTGACTTAACATCCATTTGGTATACTTTGAGCCCTTGAAATGTTGCATAGGCAAGGAACATCCTTATTGCCTCCAGTCTTGCTACTAGAGCAAAAGTTTGATCAAAATCAATACCTTCTTCCTACCTATATCCTTTTGCAACCAGTCTAGCTTTATTCTTTATAATTACTCCATTTTCATCCAACTTGTTCCTAAAGATCCACTTAGTTCCTATAATGTTGTGGTCTTTTGGTTTAGGAATTAGCTCCCAGACTTTGCATCTTTTGAACTAGTTCAGCTCCTCTTGCATAGCCTCAATCCAATCAGGGTCTAGGATGGCTTCTTCAAATTTCTTTGGCTCTACTTGGGATAGAAAGCTGGAGTAGAGAACTGAACTTAGATTCCTGCTCCTTATTTGTACCCCTTGTCTGAGATCTCCAATAATTTGATTGGCTGGATGATCTTTTAAATGCCTATTTGCTGGAGGCAGCCTGTCTTCTGGTTGTACACCTTCAGCTTCATCATTCAGCAGCTCCTCTTGGTCTTCTTTAGCAACAGGAGTATCTTGTACTCCCCCTGGACAGCAGCCATTATCTTCCACTTGCTGACTTACAGTAGGACCTTCTACAATAGTAAGCTTGTCCATCTTCTCAGTTATACCTGTAGAGATGCAAACACTTCTAGGCAATTCATTATTAATGAGTCTAGCTTCATCAAAAACTACATGAACTGACTCTTCTACAACTTGAGTAGTCAAGTTGTAGACCCTATAAGCCTTACTGTTGTTGCTGTACCCAACAAAGATCCCATCTTGGGATTTAGCAGCAAACTTGGTTAAATAAGACTTACCATTATTAAGTATATAGCATTTACAACCAAAGATCCCGAAATAGGATAGATTTGGTTTTCTGCCCTTCACAATCTCATAGGGGGTCTTCTTGTGGCTCTTGGTGATAGTAGCCCTATTGATTACATGACATGCAGTATTAACTGCCTCAGCCCAGAAATATTCTGGAAGAGATGTGTCACTCAATAGGGTTCTACCAGCCTCTATCAAGGTTCTATTTTTCCTTTCAGCAATACCATTTTGCTGAGGTGTTCTTAGTGAGGAAAATTCCTAAAAAATACCAAACTCTTCACATAGCTTTGTCATACTATCAGACTGGAATTCAGTACCATGGTCACTTCTGATTTTGACCACTGTATTGTTCAATTCATTCTGAATTTGTTTAACAAAACTATACAAGATACTTGGTGTTTCAGATTTTTGCCTTAGGAAGAACACCCAGGAAAACCTTGAATAATCATCTACAACCACAAATGTGTAGACCTTCCTACCTAGGCTGTGAACTGGCATAGGACCAAAAAGAACCATTTGCAAGAGGTATAGGCACCTCACAGCATCTTTGTTCTCAATGCTATTAAAGGTGGATCTGGTGTACTTGCCCTTTTGACAAGCTGAGCATATCCAACCCTTAATACACTTAACCTGAGGACCATTCCTCACTAACTCTTTGCTAAAGAGTTGGCCAATTGTCTTATAGTTAAGATGAGCCAGGCTCTTGTGCCATTTAACATAATGTGAGACTTTCTCATCAGCTACAAGACAAATAGGAGAAACAAAGTTCTCACACATAATGTCTAGACAATAGATATTTCTCTTCCTATATCTTGTCAGAATGATCTTTTGATCACTTGACCTACTGATATGACAACCATCCTTGACAAATGAGATGTCATATCCTAAATCACTCAGCTGACTTATGCTAATGAGGTTATGTTTCAAACCCTTTACATAAGCCACTTGAGTAATTGTAATAAGGTTGCTAGAAATGTTACCAAAACCTTTGATGATTCCTTTTTCTGAACCACCAAAGGTAACTTTAGGACCATCCTTGATTGGTGTATAGTCCTTCAGCAATCCCCTAGTTCCAGTCATGTGCCTGGAACATCCACTGTCCAAGTACCATATTAGGGCATGGCCACTTGGACTCACCTGCAAAACAGATTACTTAACCTTAGAACCCAAATAATTCTTGGGTCCTTGGTGCAAGTTAGTCTGACTCTTAACAAAACTGCATGTAGCTTTTCTAGCAGGCAGTTTGCTACTCACTTTGGCACTTGAATTATGCCAACAATCTATGGCAAAGTGGCCTACCTTGCCACAACACCAGCACTCAAATCTGTTGTACCTTTGTTTAGGTACAACCTTGGCTGTTTTATCTACAGCAGGCTCCTTGTTGAGTACTAGGGCTTTGCCCTTAGACTTGGACTTTACAGTGCAAGTAGGTTTTGTAAACCCCAATCCAGTTTTACCCTTATGAGGTACAAACTCATCTATCAAAGGTAGAATAGATTTTGGTTTAGAGAAACTTGCTATAATATCTCTCTCCTTCTGAAGACTAATCTCCAGGTTTCTAATTTGATCATTTTTAAATGTAATAGTCCCCATCTGAATAACTGTAATATTCTTCAGTCTGGCTATTTCATTTAATTTCTGATCAAGCAACTTGTCAAAATCTGTTGCAGCCACTTTAAGACTAGCAATCTCCTTAGCCTGGGTTTTGGCCAAGAGTTTGCTTTTCTTCAAAGCCTGCAACAATACTCTATATTCATCAATCAACTGATGAATGTCTCCTTCAGATTCAGATCCACTCACATCACTTGATGCTGATGTATCTGATTCTGATCCTGTACTAGAAATTGAACTTGAAGAACAATTTTGTACCTGACTTGGTCCAGGCTGATCCTGGATTTTGTCTCCTTCTAATAAGGCCATCAGTCCCTTGCACTGAATGTCCTCATGCTCATAAATTGAGTTTATTAGCTGCATGAACTCATTTTCTCCTTCTTCAGCAAACAAGCCAATATAGGCTTCAGCTTCTGAATCAGTTTCTGAAGATGACATATCAGTCAGACTTTTATCCTTCTTAGCAACAAAGGACCTTTCCTTTTTGCCCTTGAACTGTGTCTTCTTCTTGTCAGTGGACTCTTTCCTCTTTTCCGGACAATCAGCTATTACATGTCCTTGTCTATTGCAACAATAGCATACTATCTTTGAAGATGTAATTTTACTAGACTTGGACTTTCTCCTGTCATTCCTTGATGACTTCCTGTTCTGATAATAGTCATCTTTTGCCTGTGAAGTGGATGGCTTGGACCTCCACTGCTTTTTCTTTAGAAACTTCTGAAAATATCTAGTTGAAGCTGCAAAGTATTCATCACTCTCACAGTTTTCTGAATTCTTACTACCTGACTCATCTGTCTCAGCCTCAGCAACTTTTTGAGGTGGAGATGGAGACTTGCATTTATATTTCCTAGTGGCTTCAGTCTTGAAGGCCACAACTCTTTCCTTGTGCTCCACTCTTGTAGTCTTTTCTTCCTCCTTCCTTATCATTAACTGCATCTCATAAGATAACAGTTTTCCAAACAAAGTTGGAGGAGGAATGTCTGCTAATTTGGCCATTTCCCTAATGGCACAGATCGTGGTATCCCAGTCCTTTGTCAGGGATCTCAAGAACTTATCATTCAATTCATAATTACTGAACTCTCTTCCATAGGACATCAATTCATTAACTATCCTATAGAATTTCTTGTAGCATTCAGTTATGCTGTCAGACCTGCCTTGTCTGAAGCTTTCATACTCTTGGTTTAAAAAAGACTTCATGTCTTGTCTTACCTCTTCTGATCCCTCTATATAGACTATCAGTGTGTCACACATTTCTTTTGATGTTTTACAATGAATCAGATTCTGAAATGTGGCATCATCAATTGCACTTACAATAATATTTTGGGCCCTCTTGTTCATAGTAGGCAGAATTATTTCATCCTTGGTCATTTCTGAATAGTCTTTGGGAGTTCTCTAATTGGCATCTAGAACAGATACTTTCATTGGCACATATGACCCTTCTTTGACTGTAATGTAAATTCTTGGGTCAGAGGCCTCCATAAAAAGTCTAACCCTTTCTTTCCAAATGCCAAAAATCTCCTTTCTGCAGATTGGCAATTTCATGGATCCTAGCCCTTTGTGATTCTCAGTTGAACCCATTTTCTTGATTCTTGATTATACTGATTCTGCTTACAAGATCCTTACTCAGACTGTTATATCCTTTTTGAGTAACCTCCCTCTGATACCACTTGAAATAAACAGTCCTAATCACCTAGAGGGGGGGGGGGTGAATAGGTGCACTTAATCTTTTTAACTTTAGAGGCAGAAACACTGAATTATTAAACCTATTTATGCAATTCTCTATAGCAATTCAGCACATATAACACAGCAATCACAGAATCAATCACACACAGAGTACACACAGCTTTTATAGTGGTTCCCTAAGGTCTGGGTACATTCACTTTCCCCCTTCACCTATCTAGTAATGTACTAGATTCGGCCTAACTTCTCCACTACTTCTCAGATCCACAGATCTTACAGCTCAGAACCCAAACAGGTTCCTACAACTCAGAGTGATCCCACTCCTACAACTCAGGCTCAATAGCCCTACCACTCAGTCTTCACCAAGACCTACACTCAGCCTCCAACAAGGCCTACACTCAGCCTACAACAAGGCCTACACTCAGAGAAATGTATCTCCTACACTCAGGCACACACGCCCTACCACTCAGCCTTTATAGATATAGGCTTACAACTCAGATCCCTAAGGATCCTACAGAAAATAAAGAGTACAAAGATTATTAACCATAACTCTGATTGAGAAAGATGAGTTGACTGGCTTCTTGATGAGTTCTTGAAAGAACTTTGTAGAGATCAACCTCCCTTGGCTTTCTTCAAAGATTCTTGAATTAGAACACAGTAGGGTTGAATCTCTTGTGTAGATGATCTTCAATCAACAGCTGACTTGAGAATCAGATCTCAATCTGAAACTTTCTTATCAGCCTGGTTCAATAGCTGTCTTCTTAGAAGGAGCTTTCTCTCTCCAACTTCTTAGATCTTCACTTGAAGGTCTTCTTCTTGTTGTGTTGTTTTTCACTTCATTGATTGATACATGCATTACTACTTCCTTCTGTTGAAGGTATAAGCCTTTATATAAGCTTTCTTCATGGTGACCGGCTGATCCAGTTACAAACAACCTTCTGACGGCTCTGACAGTAGCAGTTGACCAGTTGAAATGGCAGCTGTCAAGTCATCCAGTCACTTCTTGAATTCTTTGTCACTGTCTGAAAGTGTCGAGACAGATAGTCTTTATGTGTCGACACAAATAGACTAAGTGTCGACACAAATAGACTAAGTGTCGACACAAGTAGACTAAGTGTTGACACTAGCCTTCATGGTGTCGACACAACTCCTTGTGTTGTAGAAACTGCTTCTCGACACTGCTTCTTCAGAATGTGTCGACACTGATTCTGTGTGTCGACACAAGTCCTTCTTCTTCAATACTTAGTTGATTTCTGCTGAGTGTCGACACAACTCCTTTGTGTCGACACATCTTCTTGTGTTGAAACTTGCTAAGTGTCGACACATCTTCTTTGTGTCGACACATGCCTTCTGTGTTGAAACTTTTGCTGAGTGTCGACACATCTCCTTTGTGTCGACACATTCTTCATGTGTTGAGACTTTGCTGAGTGTCGACACATCTCCTTTGTGTCGACACTTGTACTTAAACTTTGTTGATGTTTGCTGAGTGTCGACACAGCCTCCTAGTGTCGACACTTTTGATGTCGACAAAGTTCCTCTGGGTGTCGACACTGCTTCTAAGTGTCGACACTGATACTTAGACAATTCTTCATTATGTGTCGACATAGCCTGTATGTGTCGACACTTTGCTTTTGGTGTCGACTCTGCCTTCCTGGTATCGACACAATTACTCCAAGTGTCGACACAGCTCCTCTAGGTGTCGACACAAGCCTTCTTAAGTGTCGACACTTTTCTTCTAGGTGTCGACACATGGACTTAGAATTTTTTATGCTTTCCCTGCAATTACTTAATCTGCACACATAAACTCAAAACACATCAAATACACCTTGATGTATATCATTGAGTAGGGCTAGGCTTCTTCAAATCAGGTACATATATTCCAATATACCCAACACAAGTCATCGACGGGGTAATTCCTCTCGTGAGGTTTCAACTGCCTAGACCCAAAGGCCATGACACTTCCATGTTACACCAACACGCAACCCAACCCACATCATGATGCGTCACTGAAAATTTGAAATCCTTCAGTCCCTTTAGGAAGACTTAGGATTGGAGCTGTGATCAGTCCTTTTTTCAGGGTGTCAAATGCCTGATTGCACTCTTGAGTCCACACAAACTTCTGATCCTTAAGAGGTAGAGACGTGAAGGGTAGAGCTATCTGCAAAACGTTTTCCACAAACCTCTATAGTACCCGGCTAGTCCAAGGAAACTTCGGACTTCCGCCACGGTTCTCAAAACTGGCCAATCTCTGATGGCCTCCACTTTTGCAGGATCCACCGCCACCCTATCACTACTGATCACATGGCCCAGAAATGCCACCTTCTCCAACCAGAACTCGCACATTGAGAACTTTGCATAAAGCTGGTTCTCTCTCAACACATGCAATACCAATCACAAATGAGTCTCATGCTCTTCCTCCGATTTGGAGTATACTAAGATATCGTCAATAAATACGACAACAAAAAAGTTCAAGTATTCAAGAAATACCTGATTCATCAAATCCATGAAGACTGATGGTGCGTTTGTCAGCCTGAACGACATCACGGAGAACTCAAAATGACCATACCTTGTTCTAAAAGTCATCTTGGGTATCTCTTCATCTCAAATCCGCAACTGGTAGTATCCTGCTTGGCCGCAAAACCCATCAGCTCATTGGAAACAATCGCCCGACGGTTGCAGTTCTCGCCTAGTGGTAGCTTAGCGTTGAGTGGCCAGATGCTGAGAGCATTGAGTGGCCAGGCGCAGAGAGCGTTGAGTGGCCAGGAGTTGAGAGCGTTGAGTGCTAGCATGCGGCGTTAGGTAGGTACCGCTCGGCGATAGCTCTATTTCATCGAGCATCGATCGAAGATCTGTTCGTCCAGCACTGGAGGATAACCGCCCGAAAATAGTAGTTATCACCTGGCGATAGCCCTGTTTCGTCGAACGTTGAATGAAGTGCTCAGTTCGTCGAATGCTGAGTTTTCGAGAAAACGTCGAGTTCTCGAGAAAAACATTACCGTGCGGCATTAGTATTATCGCCGGTATTAGCACGACATTATTTTCTGGCAGAGTGCTCGGGAACCTACTGCTCGGTGGTAGGTAGTTACCGCCCGGCGGTAGCGGACAAAAGCAGTTCCGTCGTTTGGCCTTATAGTTGTTCGATTTCATTTAGGGTTCAATCCTAAGGCCCAAGACTATCCTCCAGAGTGCTTATATAGGGCTGAACCATTGTTTCTCCTCATCTTTCTCATTTGGGAAGTGAGAGTTAGGGTTTTGAAGAGAAAGGGAGGGAGGAGGAAGAAGAGAGATTTCTTTCGCCATTGACGGAGCTTTAGACCTCCAATCGTCGTTCCGAGGCCAGATCCGTAGAGAGGACGTGAAGGCGCTCATTTTCATCCATGCAAGACAAGGATTCATGGCAAGAAAGAGGAGTTGAAGGGTAATGACACTTCTCCTCTCGGTTATAGGATGCGTGCATGACATCTTTTCCTTTTTATTGATTTTATTTCAAGCATATAGACACCAGATCTCTCAAATGAGAGGGATTTGGGTTGCCATGGTTCAAGAGGAGCCACCGAGTCGATTGTGTCTGTCCCCAGCATGATATTGCATTAGAGATCTGCTTTGTTAGTGGATTAGGCATTGTAGGTGAAGCCGCAATCACGACCGTTAGTACGACTCGGTGATGATGCATATCGGCAAGACGTTGTTTGAGATGTTGTGTGTCCCCCCGCTCATTTCGCGTGAGTATGCGTTTGTGGAACCGGACAAGTATAGATCCATTGTGACGGCAGATGGTTTCCTTGGGGCACGGTAACGTTAATCAGATCCGGAAAAGGTTAGCTCTGTTATGACGGTAGATGGTTTCCTTGGGGCACGAGAATGTTACAGTATGAACGGTGGATTTGGGGCGGGAAATGTGTGGGATTGTGATGTGCTAAGGGACGATTTGTCTCTATGGTCGGCTGGCTAACCCATGACGTTGCAAAGTCATGTGTGGAGAGTGTCTCGGCGAGACAAATCCCCCTTCTGTGGAACTGACAAGAATGCTGATCTTTGGGCCAGCCCGGACGATTCCACGTGGGTCCTGCTGGGTCTCCTTCGGTGGACTTGGTCCCCATATTGGAGTCGGGCCTGGGTCATCGCGATGGGTGGGATCCCATACAAAGCTTCGTATGGTGCCATCTTTATACTTGCTTGGTAACTATTATTATAAGCGAACTCTACCATGAAGAGGTGATCTTCCCACTTCTTCCCAAAGTCAAGAGTACACATTCTCATCATATCCTCCATTGTATGGTTCGTTCTTTTTGTTTGGCCATCAGTTTGAGGATGGAACGTCGTACTGAACTTGAGCTTCGTGCCCAAACTTTTCTGAACCAACCTCCAGTCTTTGGACGTGAAACATCCATCACGATCACTGACTATACTCCTAGGAATCCCATGTAGTCGCACAATATTGCGAACGTACAACTCTACCAGCTTCTATACGCTGTCCTCTTTCTGATTTGGGATGAAATTGGCCATTTTGGTCAAGCGGTCCATAATCACCCAAATCGCATTGTTACCCTGCTATGATCGAGGTAAGTTATGCACAAAATCCATGGAGATGTCATCAAACTTCCATTCAGGAATCGGAAGAAGCTTCAGGAACCCGCCTGGCTTCTAACACTCGGCCTTCACTAAGGCGCAGGTTTGACACCGACTCATGTACAAAGCTATATCACGCTTGAAACCAGACCACCAAAAGGATTTCTTCATATCCGAGTACATCTTTATACTACCCGGGTGAATGGAGTACTTCATAAAGTGAGCCTCAAACATCAACTCCCGCGGAGCTTGCCGAACTGCGGTACACAAATCCTTCTGTCCTTCCTCAAGATCCTGTTAATCATCTCCCAGTTGCTACCCTCGTCTGTTTGCGCTTTCATCACGAATGGCTGAAACTCTTCATCCAAACTAGTCGCTTCTCATATACGATTGGATAAGTCGTTTTATAACTCGATCCAGTTCAATCGAGCCATGCTTGACTTGCCTCTTGCTACGCACTCCATGCCAAGGGACTCATAGTCCCGAATCAAATGCTCATCATGAGCTTCGATCCAACTCCCTTGACCAGAGTATTTCCTACTCGAGGCATCCGCCACCACATTGGCTTTGCCTAGCATATACTGAATTGCAACTTCGTAGTCACCAAGGAATTCGACCCATTTGCGCTGCCGCATATTAAAGTCCTTTTGGTCTAGAAGACATTTTAGGCTTTTGTGGTCCGTGAAGATCTCCACCTTCACACCATACACATAGTGCCGCCACAACTTTAGTGCAAAAATTACCGTCGCCAACTCCAAGTCATGGACAGGGTAATTCCTCTTGTGAGGCTTCAACAACATAGACCTAAAGGCTATGACACTACCATATTGCACCAACACGCAACCCAGCCTACATCCTGATACGTCACTGAAAATTTGAAATCCTCCAGTCCCTTTAGGCAGACTTAGGATTGGAGTTCTCATCAGTCTTTACTTCAGGGTGTCAAACGCCTGATTGCACTCTTGAGTCCACACAAACTTCTGATCCTTACGAGTTAGAGAAGTAAGGGGTAGAGCTATCCGTGAAAAGTTTTCAACAAACCTTCTATAATACCCTGCTAGTCCAAAGAAACTTCAGACTTCCACCATGGTTCTCAAAACTAGTCAATCTCTGCTGGCCTCCACTTTTGCAGGATCCACCGCCGCCCATCACCACTAATCACATGGCCCAGAAATGCCACCTTCTCCAACCAGAACTTGCACTTTGAGAACTTTGCATAAAGCTGGTTCTCTCTCAGCACCTACAATACTGATCTAAAATGAGTCTCATGCTCCGCCTCCGATTTGGAGTATACCAAGATATCAGCAATAAAAATGACAACAAAAGAGTCCAAGTGCTCACGAAATACTCGATTCATCAGATCCATGAATACTGATGGTGCGTTCGTCAACCCGAACGGCATCACCGAGAACTCGAAATGACCATACCTCGTTCCAAAACCGTATTGGGTATGTCCTCATCTCGAATCTGCAATTGATAGTATCCTGAATTCAAGTCCAACTTAGAATACACCACTGACCCCACCAACTGTTCGAACATGTCGTCTATCCGAGGAATCAGATACTTGTTCTTGACAGTCAGTTTATTCAACTCTCAGTAGTCTATGCACAACCGCATACTGCCATCTTTCTTCTTCACAAACAACACTGGAGCGCTCCAAGGTGAAGAACTAGGTCTAACATACCCATTCTCTAATAGTTCCTGCAAATGTACTTTGAGTTAGGCCAACTCTTTTGGTGCTATCCTAAAAGGAGGACGTGACACCGACCTAGCCTCTGACACTAACTGAATCGAGAAATCAATCTCCCAATGAGGAGGTGCTCCAGGGAGTCATCAAGAAACACATCCTCGAACTCTATCACTATCGGCACATCTCCAAGTGACAGCCTAGAAAGGCGAACCTCCAATAATGCTACAAGAGCTACTCCTCCCTGGTTAACTGCCTGCACCAACTGCATGGCCAAAATGAGGGAGCAGGCCACTCCACTAATGCCCACGAACTTAACTTCTACCATCCCTTCACTTCTTAGGGTCACCACCTTAGATAGGCAGTCGATACTGGAACGCTGCTCTGTAATCTAATCCATTCCAATATTAAACTGAACTCAACCAACGGAAGAACTGCCACTACCAACGTGAAGTCAACTTCATCCAGACTCCAACAAATGCGCCCCTTTGCCCTGGTAGTCATGGATGACCCATTGGGCATGCGCAACTTCAGCCATACGTCCGCCGAGAATGGCTCAACTCCAATCCTCCGGATAAAGCTTTCCGCAAGGAAGGAGTGCGACGCTCCCATATCAAACAATACCCTAGCGGGGTACCCAAAGACTAACACAGCATAAAACATAGGCAACATACATAAACCATCTTGAAAGTCTAAGATAAAAAGATTAACTCAAACTTTCATACCTGTCACCACATCCGGTTGGCGAATCGCTTCCTGCCGCCTAAGGTTATATGCCCTTGGCTGCACGGGTTGGAAACGAGAAGAGCAAGACTCTGCCATCTTTCCTTTCTCCACCGTGCTGGGCCCGAAGCGCACCGACTGTTTTTGTCTCAGCTCTTGCTCCGCACTACCCTTAGGACAGAAACGAGCTATGTTGCCCGATTTTCCACACTTATAGCACATTCGTGGTCCCTTAAAGCGAGACCCCCCTGATGCCATACTATCCTTCTCCTAATTCTTGTAAGGATGAGACTTCTTCTTTCACTTACTCCCATCAGTTCTTCCTTGAGATTGAGAAGACTTTCCTTCTCCCTACTTGGCCGCAAAACCCTTGCGACGTTGGGTTCGCTCCAAATCACTCTCCAACGTTCTGGACGCCTCAACCAGCTCATTGAAACCAGCATTCCTCATAGATATGAGGGGTTTCCTCAGATTCTCCCTCAATCCATTATAGAAGAGGTGGTCCCTCTCCACATCATCAGCCATGGTCGTTCCAGCATAACGATCCAACCTAGTAAACTCCTGAACATACTCGTCCACTATTTTGTCCCGTTGCACCAAGTGCAGAAATTGCCTCTGAAGGGCTAGCCTTGTCGACATAGGAATGTACTTCTTCAAGAAAACATTCCTGAATTCTTCAATGGACGGGGTGCGTCCACGAAACTGGCGACCACTTTGGCTCACCCACCACAACTTAGCGTCTCCTTCCAAGATGAAGGTCGCAAACTCAAATTAATTTTCCTCTGGCATCTCTGCCGCCCTCAGAAGTTCTTGAATCCTTGCCCACCAATCCTCCGCATCGGTAGGCCAACCGACTCCCTTAAACATTGGAGGATGGAAGCTTAGGAAGTACTTCATCTGTCGGTCTCCATGTCCGACAACCACTCTTTCTGCCAATGGCTTTGCTTGCCTAGCTCCTCTGCCTGGCATGACTGTTGTAGCATTAGGGGTAGCAAGAGTTACTACCCGTGCAATTTGGGTCACAACATGGGCTGTTGAGGCAGCTTGGGCTGCCACCAATGCTTCTGCGAGCATGCGACAGAAATCGGTCGGGGTTACCCACATGCCCAACGGACCTAGAGCAGTATCACTGCACGCCAAAGGCTCTTCTCGTAGCCTCGACGTCCTCGCCTCATCACTTGCACCCAAAGCAAAAGCAAGGTAAAATAAGAATTAGTCTCTATTCGTAAGACTTAGACACTAGTACACTCACGGTCCCGCGATACTCCTATGTGGATAACTTCTTAACGCAATTTGTTTAGGACATTCGTCCACGAAGACATACCTGGGACACTAACCTGACTCTAATACCAAATTGTAATACCTCCCCTGTCATGACTGTATAATATGGGTCCGGCCGGGGCCCCACAACATACAAACTCCACAGCTTTAGCATTAAAAGATGATATGAACTACCCAACTCAAAACTCAGACTAAAAATAGCAGAAATAAACAATCAAGACTAGAAGTTATCCACCAAACGGAGAGTATCAACATGGCCTTAGGGCCTTGCACAACATAACTCCAAGACCTAAGCATCATTAAACAATAATAATGTGCATATGCACTCCTAAGCTACCTCGTCATACAAGCGGGATTACATTTCCTGGAGCATAGCATTCAATTAGTATACATGAAAATAATAGAAAGATCACTTCATGCTGCTTAGGCCTTTTGGTCGGCGAGCTTGCTCCTGCTTGCGATCCTTGCCATGTAAAAATTTGGTTGTAACGTGGGTCAGCAAAGGCTGACCTCAATTGTGTAACCAACAAATCTCCTATCGGCTGTCCCAAACGGACCCCGGGGCACTCCATCACCATGCAGGTCAGCACTTCGTATGCAAAATACAATAACATGTAAAGCTATAAAATAGGTTGGATGTCTCATACAACAAACACGTTTCTATGTTGAGCATATAATAAAATGGGCCTACAATGCAGCATGAATGCAATCCCGGGTTTCACCCAAGGCACCCTAAAGCGTATGCTTCTAACACATCATCACATCAGGTACTCTAAATTAACCATCAACGTTCAAGCCACAAACACAAGGGTACTCTAAATTCCCCTAAATGACAAACAAACCGCAATCACAAGGGTACTATAAATTCCCCCAAATGGCATACAAGCCACCACACAAACAAACCGATAAGAAACCTTGCTAGACCCCACCCGTCACGACGACCCAGGCCCGACTCTAATATCGGGATCAAGTCCACCGAAGGATACCCAACGGGACCCTGCTGGAATCGTCCGGGCTTGCCCAAAACTCGACATTCTTGTCAGTTCGACATAAGGGGGACTTATCTCGACGAGACAATCTCCACACATGACTTTGCAATGTCACGGGCTAGCCATCCGACCGCAGAGACAAATCACGCTTTAACACATCACAATCACAGGCCTTTCCCGCCCCAAATCCACCGTTCGTTCTGTAACGTTCCCGTGCCCCAAGGAAACCATCTACCGTCACAATGGAGCTAACTTTGTCCGGTTCTGATTAACGTTATCGTGCCCCAAGGAAACCAACTACCGTCACAATGGATCTAACCTTGTCCGGTTCCACATACGTGTACTCTCGCGAAAAAAGGGGGGAACATACAACATCTCAAACGGCGTCTTGTCACTATGCATCATCACCGACTCAGACTAACGATCGCGATTGCGGATTCACCCGCAGTGCCTAATACACTAACAGAGCGGATCTCTAATGCAATATCATGCCCGGAATGGGCACAATCGACCCGGTGGCTCCTCTTGAACCATGACAACCCAAATCCCTCTCTCATTTGAGAGATCTGATGCTTATATGCTTGAAATAAAATCAAGAAAAGGAAAAGATACTGATAGATTGTAAATATTCCTATTTTGATATACATTAAATAAGTCGTTTTATTTTATTTTTGTTTTTTTACTTAATTTTCTGTAATAAATTGCTCCTATTTTGTAAATATTTTCTAACTTAGTTTATTTTTGATTTTCTGAAAAATTTCAGGAAAAGTTAAATTTTTGCATATGTCACGCCCGTGTAATTATTCGACGCGCCCGTGACCCGGCCGTGATACGTCAATTTCCCGTGAAATCAGTGAATTTGAAGAAAAATCATGTGACACGCCTAGACACACACCCGTGTCCAAGGACACGCCCCGTGTTCTAGGCCCGCGCCAGCCAGATCAACATTTTGCGCTCGACGTTGGTCGAGCCAATAGAGACACGCCCGTGTCCAATTATTCGACACGCCCGTGTCATTCCCGATCGACAATCACGGCTCCAGCTCGACGATTTTCCGCTCGACGTTCGTCGACCCAACAGAGTGACACGCCCGTGTCAGCCTGACACGCCCCGTGCCGAAGCCCGCGACCATCTCTCGACATTCTTCACTCGACGATCGTCGACTCAACCAACATGCACGTGTCAAGATGCCACACGGGTGTGTACTCCTCCACCTGGCCCGACAAACCGCCGCCGGCGACTTTCGATGCAAACGACACCCAGTTCAACCTCCCCGACACGCCCGTGACCTGGGGCGTGACCGCCGCGTTTTCAGCCGCAAAGTCAAATTTTATGTCAATTCAGACGGCCGCCATTTAAATAGTGCCGACATGCCCTCTGACACGCCCGTGTCAGAGGGCGTGTTCCATGAAATTTTTGTCTATAAATTTCCAGCTTCTGTAAGGATTTATGTTCCCTTTCCATGAACCATTTTATATAGGGTTATGCTACCGAGATGATCCCAAATGTTATGTAAGGGATATTTTTCCCCCCAATCTTTAGCTTTTGTTTTCGTTCTTTTGTAACCCCTGTTTTTACTTAATCAAATGTGTTTTTTTTCGTCTCTTTACATGATGTTGGAATGAATCTAAGCAACAAAACCTTATACAATCTTATTTTTACTTGTTTTGCTTTTGTTTTTGTTCTTTTAAATTGGGTGTGTGGGTGTATGAGATTAGTACTTTTTATGCTTTTATACTTCGTTATTTTTAGTTAGTTTTGTTTAGACTTAGTTCTTTATAGCCTTTAATGCACTCCTATAAATCTGAAAAAGCGTTTTCAAAGTGATTTTTATTTTCGCTAACATAGATTTTTGTGTTTAGCTCGTAAAACGTTTCGTTCCTTTTTTCTTTATTTTCACTTTGTATGCACTTTTACGGAGTTATAAGAATGTATATATAGTTGTTTTAATTTTTCAAACACTTCATTTTACCTTTTATTTTCAAAAACGTTTTGCTCCTTTTATTTTTCTAACTTCATTTTATTCATTTCTACCGAATTCTAGCGGTAGAAATGTAATCGTTTTTATTTTTCGACAACTTAGTATTTTCCTTTTCTTGTACGTGTGCGTGCCTGTATGAGTTAGTTTAAATTGCTTTCTTTCAATTCTGTAGAAGGTGTGTGTGTGTTGCATTTATTATCGCCTACTCGTTAAGGGTTAAATGACGTGCTTTAATTTTCTCCTACTCGCTTGAGTATGACTTGTGTGCGTGTGCTTTACTTTCAAGTAGAGTGCGTGAGTGTTAGCATTTATTTCCGCCTACTCGCTAGGAGTTAAATGATAGGATTTTATTTACCGCCTACTCATTTGAGTTAAATGACAAGTCTTTATTCTGTAATTATTTAAGCAGTACTTGTATTTGTATTTATTTCTGCCTACTCGATAGGAGTTAAATGACAGAACTTAATTTTTCTCCTACTCATTTGAGTAGGATTTGTGTGCGTGCATTTTAATTTTCAGTAGAGTGCGTGAGTGGGTGCATTTATTTTCTCCTACTCGTTTGAGTAGGACTCGCTTTATTTTGTCCCGCCCACTCATTTGAGCCGGGACTTACAATTTTCCTGCTTTCATTTCAGCCATACTCGTTTGAGTAGGACTTGCACTTTACTGCTTTCCTTTTACTACTTTCCTTTTACTGTTTTTTCACCGCTGCCGTCCCCATTCCGATGAGTAACTAACTGTTCTTAGCCCTCAGTATCGAAGAGCATTGGGACAAATAAAATTGCTTTAAATAATTAAAGGTCCTGTTTTTCCAATTAATTAAAATTAACTTAAGGTTTGCCTAGGGTTTACGACGCGTAGGACCACATAATCGATGTGTGGGCCCTATTTCCGTAGTCCATATGCTAGCTAGCCGAGAGGTCGTGTGTATGGACCAATCACCCCATGGAAAAGAGAGTTCCGCACTAACCCTCAAGAGAGGAGGCGCGCCAACTCTATTGGATTAGGTTCCCCACCCAATAGCGGGGTTCTTAGCGTAATGCGGGCGTTAAGAGGAATCCTTCGTCGGATGAGAGCCCGGTCGAATAGTCTTAGCGTTCAGGTGAGCGATAATCCTAGAGATAGGTGAACTCATTTTAGTGGAACCTCCACGACCAAGTCTCCGGCTTAATTAATTTGAAATTTAGGATCTCTTTTTATTAAAAGTATATTTTAGTTCAAATTTTATTCGTTGCCCTCGAGCTAAGCTCTTCATCGGCTCCACCTTTTTTATACTTTCATTTTTATTGCCTTTTTATTATATATATAAAATTACCCGATAAGTAATTATCGGTAAAATAATAGTCCCCTCTAGAGAAGAGTAGAAATAATAAACCGACCCCGAGAACAATATGACCTCGATATTTCACACCGGAATATCCTGTACTACACACGATAGGTGCACTTGCCTCCTTTCATTAAAACTCGACTCAACTGTTTTTATATCTGTTAGAAAGTAGCGAAAAGACGCAAAAAGTAGAGAACAAGTGAATAAACTTTTGAATAATTGAATTTTATTATCCAAAAAAGATATCATTTACAAAGGTATGACCTCCCTTATATAGAATGGAGGAGATAAGAAGAGAGTATATAAACAATGTGGGACTAAACATTTACAGTACTGAGCGGCTAGAATAATGGAGACCGCACAGGCCGCGCGGTTAGACAGATGGGTTAACCGCTCGGCAACTCCAGCAGGATAGAACAGGCCGCAGAGGTAGACCGATAGACCGCCCGATTTACAAACCGCTGGATCAGACCGCTAAGCCGCTCGGTTAACAAACCGCTGGATCAGACCGCTAAGCCGCCCGGTCTAATACTTCAACACTCCCCCTCAAGCTGGAGCATAGATATCAATCATGCCCAGCTTGTCACAAATGCGAAAGAAGGAAGTAGAAACCGGCTTGGTGAAGATATCTGCCAACTCTTTGTCAGAGGTGACAAAAGGAGTACAAATCTGTTTCTTCAAAATCTCTTCCCGAATGAAGTGACAGTCAACCTCTATATGCTTTGTTCTCTCATGGAAGACCGGATTTCTGGATATGTGTATAGCGGCCTTGTTGTCACAGAACATAGGGAGAGGACAATCATATACCTCGCCCAGGTCAAGCATGAGAGCCCGCAACCACTTTAACTCACACGTGGTTGACGCCATACTCCGGTATTCTGCTTCGGCACTGGATCTGGAAACAACAGACTGTTTCTTGCTCTTCTAACTCACGAGATTACCTCCAACAAAGGTACAAAAACTTGATGTGGATTTACGATCGCCTTTGTCATCCGCATAACTTGAATCTGAGTAGGCCTCAACCCTCAGATGACCATTCCTCTGAAAGAGTAACCCTCTGCCCGGTGCTGCTTTGATATACTCTAAAATCTTCAGGGCGGACTGAAGATGGCACTCCCTGGGAGCTTGCATAAACTGACTGACCTTGCCTACAGCGTAGGCGATGTCGGATCTAGTCACCGTGAGATAGATGAGTTTGCCTACCAAACGTCTGTACCGTGTGACATCAGATAGAAGAGGCGAATCATCCGTCCACGTTTTGTCTTCTCCAACAGCCATGGGAAAACGAGCTGGTTTGGCACCTGTCAATCCTACTTCTCGTAGAAGATCAAGTGCATACTTCCGTTGAGAGAGAACCAAGGAGTCAAGTTTCCGAGAGATTTCTATCCCCAAAAAGTATTTTGGGGAGCCCATATCCTTCGTGACCAAGTGCTGACGGAGGTGCTTCTTCGTCAAGTCCACCCCATCTCGGTCATCGCCATTAAGGAGAATATCATCCACATATACGGCCAAAACCACCAGTCCCGAGGCCGTTTTGCGAATGAATAAGGAGTGATCGGCCGAACTCCTTTGAAAGCCGATGGTAGCCACAATACCACTGAATTTGTCGAACCATGCCCGAGGACTCTGCTTTAGGCCATAAATGGCCTTCTTCAAATGACAGACACGTGTCTCCCCCTGAGCAACATACCCAGGAGGTTGCTCCATATAGACGTCCTCCTGAAGATCGCCATAGAGAAAGGCATTCTTCACATCAAGCTGGGAAATAGCCCAAGCCCGGTTAACAGCCACAGAAAAGAGAACCCGGATGGTGCTGAGGCGAGCAACCGGAGAGAAGGTATCAAAATAATCAACGCCATAAGTCTGAGTAAAGCCCTTGGCCACCAGCCGGGCTTTGTAGCGATCCACAGTGCCGTCAGGGCGAAACTTCACAATGAAGACCCAGCGACAGCCAACCACATCAGTGCCCACGGGAGGAGGAACCAAGGTCCAGGTACCCCGTTCAGTAAGAGTAGCCATCTCCTCATCCATGGTAGACTTCCAATGAGGGAGAGCGAGAGCCTCCTGGTAGGTACGGGGAGTAGAAGTAGCAGAGATAGCCAAGGCAAAACACCTGCAAGAAGGAGAAAGCTGATCATAGGAAACAACAGCCGTGAGCGGGTGTTGAGTACACGCCCGCACCCCTTTGCGAAGGGCAATGGGAACATCCAGGTCAACGGGAGCGTCGGCGACGGGAGCGTCAGCGACCGGAGCGTCCGTGGCGGAGAAGGCTGGCCCGGGACTAGAGAGAGACGGCAGCGGAGAGGAGGGTGGAGGGGTGGGTGGAGAGACAGACTGGGAAGGAGTGGGTGGAGGAGGAGGTGAAGGTGGGAAAACGTGGAGAGGTGTGGAAGGAACGGAGATATCAGAAGGAAGAGAAGGAAGAGAAGAGGGAGGAGAGAAATAGGAAGCATTTTCGAAAAAAGTCACATCGGCGGAGACAAACTGCTTGCGGAGAAGGGGGTCAAAGCAGCAATAACCTTTTTGAGTGGTAGAGTACCCCAAAAAGACACACTTGGTGGAACGGGGGGAAAGCTTGTCGCGGGTAGCGGAGGGAGCGTGAACAAAGGCCGTACAGCCAAAGATACGGAGAGGAAGAGGAAAAGGTTCCTGATGGGGGTAGAGAAGGGAGAAGGGAGTCTGGCCGTGGAGAACCGTGGAGGGAAGGCGATTGATGAGATAGCAGGCGAGTAGCACAGCGTAGCCCGAGTAGGAGCGAGGGACGTGCATCTGCGTCATGAGAGTACGCGCAACATCAAGCAGGTGACGGTTTTTACGCTCCGCCACCCCATTCTGCTGGGAGGTGTAAACACAAGTCGTTTGATGAAGGAGGCCATGTTTGTGAAAGAACGCGGAGAACTCATGAGTGAGATACTCCTTGGCATTATCAGAACGTAAGACTTTAATAGAAATATCAAATTGAGTCTTAATCATAAAGTAAAATGATTGCCAAACAGAAAATAGTTCAGAGCGATCTTTTAATAGATACACCCAGGTACATCGAGTAAAATCATCGATAAAAGTGACAAAATAGGAACTGCCCCGACCAACTGTGAGGGTTGGAGCAGGACCCCATACATCAGAATGAATAAGATCAAAAATGCGAGAGGAGCCACGGCCTTGCTTCGGTGGGAAGGAGGAGCGATGATGTTTGCCAAGCTGACACGCATCACAGTTGAGCGGAGAACTGGTAGGAGGTAAGTGGGGCAGAAGATGATGAATAAGCCGAGGAGGAGGATGTCCAAGACGAAGATGCCACTGAAGGAGATCGGTGGAGGAGGAGTAGGCAGAGAGAGCGGAAACGTCGTCGAGGAAGTAGAGGCCGCCGCTCTCAGTACCAGTAGCAATCGTCTGTTGGGTCCTCGGGTCCTGAAAAGAACAAGTAGTGGGAGTGAATAAGACGGAGCACTGAAGTTGCCGGCATAAAGTAGTAACAGATAACCGGGGAGTGAGTTGAACCATGCCCGTCCCATGAACCGGGGACGGGGAACCATCCGCCACACGAACTGGGGGTAAGCGGTCATGGGTCTCAAGACGGGAGAAGCAATGAGGGTTGCCCGTCATATGATTGGTGGCACCGGAGTCAATCAGCCATTTACCTTGGGTAACGACGTGGGCACTACCTGACGTCGTGGCCACAGAGGCAGACGACCTAGAAGAGGCGGAGGCCGAAGAAGGAGCATCACCAGAAGGGCGAAGACGAGGATGTTTCTGCCAGCAGCAGTCAATAGTATGGCCAGTACGACCACAGTGAGAGCAGAGGAACCGGGAGGAACCCCGTCCGCCAGAGGAGCCACGGCCACTAGGGCCCCCCCTCTGAGCTTGGTGAGCAAAGGAGTCCGGGGAAGGGGGGGAGGCCAACAGAGGCCGCTGGAGGAGCGAAGTAATAACGGCAATGCGAGCCGCAGTGGCATCCAAAGTAGGAGATTCCGCCTCACCCAAGATCTGCTGGCGGATCATATCATACGAGTCAGGAAGACGAAGAAGATAACAAACAACCAGGAGTTCCTGGAAGTGTTTGTGCTGGTCGGCCAAGTCCGCGGAGAAGGGGCGATTCTGGAGGATTTCAGCACCAAGAGCCTGAACCTGCTGATAAGCCGCAGCCGGTGACATGGAAGGGCGGGCGAAGAGGTCCTCATAGAGAGTATAAATGCGGGACGTCTGGCCCCCCTTAGAATAGAGAGCAGCGAGGTGAAGCCAGGCGGCCTTGACCGTCTCATCATGGCGAATGACGGGAAGGCACTCATCAGAAAGGCTGTTGGCCAGCCAGGTGCGAACAAGAGCATCACTCGCATCTCAGTCATCAAACTCAGGAGAGGTGCGAGGAGGAGGGTCATCGGTGAGGTGATGACGCTTGCGTTGAGAACGAAGGAGAAAGGTGAAAGAAACGCTCCAATCGGGATAGTTGGAGCCAACAAGCTTGGAAAGGGTGCCAAGGTTGCCCGAAGGAGGAGGAGGAGAAGGAGCTGCAGGAGTAGTGGTGAGACCGGAGGTAGTCATGGAACCCGGCAAGCAGAAGAAGCCGTGCGAACAGGAGCGGTTAGGAAACAGAAGAAGCCGCGCGAACAGCAGCGGCTAGAAAGAGGTCAAAGGCACAGCGGGGAAGAGGTCGCGTGGACTGAAAAGGCCGAGCGAACAGAAGAGAGGAGAAGAGCAGGTGACCGCGACCAAGATGCGGGTAAGAAAGGTACAACCCGCACGGTCAGGCAGATCACAGCAGCTGCTAGAAAGCGGTCAAAGGCACAGCGGGGAAGAGGTCGCGCGGACTGAAAAGGCCGAGCGAACAGAAGAGAGGAGAAGAGGAGGTGACCGCGACCAAGATGCGGGTGAGAAAGGAACAACCCGCACGGTCAGGCAGATCACAGCAGCAAACCGCGAGTAAAGAGACAACACACGCGGACAGACCGCAATGACTAGGAAGTCGGAGCGGCAGGAAAGAACAAGGAGTGCGGCGACAAGAAACAGGTCGCTGCGACAAAGAGCAGTAGGAGAAGAGAACCAAGAAGAAGCAAGCCGTGCGAACAGGGCAGTGAACAGAAATAAGCCACGCGGATAGAAACAAGCCGCGCGGACAGAAGAGAAGGCAAGCCACGAACCAAGTCGCAAAACGCGGAAAACAAGCCGCGATCAACAGAGAGCGCACAGAATCAGGAGGAAATGACCGTTCCCTCTGATACCATGTTAGAAAGTAGCGAAAAGAAGCAAAAAGTAGAGAACAAGCGAATAAACTTTTGAATAATTGAATTTTATTATCCAAAAAAGATATCATTTACAAAGGTATGACCTCCCTTATATAGAATGGAGGAGATAAGAAGAGAGTATACAAACAATGTGGGACTAAACATTTACAGTACTGAGCGGCTAGAATAATGGAGACCGCACAGGCCGCGCGGTTAGACAGATGGGTTAACCGCTCGGCAACTCCAGCAGGATAGAACAGGCCGCAGAGGTAGACCGATAGACCGCCCGGTTTACAAACCGCTGGATCAGACCGCTTAGCCGCTCGGTTAACAAACCGCTGGATCAGACCGCTAAGCCGCCCGATCTAATACTTCAACAATATCCAAATAATAAATCCGCGCCCCCCGTTTTCTAAATGAAAACCACAATTCGCTTTTCTTAAATAAAACCGCCCGGGGCGCCGCGAGCTCATAATTATTTTTTAGAGTTTTAACCCGCATCAAGTTTTTGGCGTCGTTGTCAGGGACCATTCATGTCATTATTTCGAACTTTGGAATACCTTTAATTTTACCTATTATCTATATACAAAAAAATGGCCAACGAAAATTAAATTAATAATAAGTATTATTAATAAAAACTTTAAAAATATATTAAAAAAAACTACTTCAAAAAAAACAACCAAAAACTTAAAAAAAATTATGTTATAATTATCTATAAAATTATATAAATAAAATGACGGCGTTTTCTACTAAAAAAACTAACTAACTTAAAAAATAAAAAAATCCACAAATCTCAAAAACTTAAAAACTAAAAAATAAAAAAAATCTAAAACACTTAAAAACTTAAAAATCCAAAAATCTCAAAAACTTAAAAAACAATCAAAAAATCTAAAACACTTAAAAACTAAAAATTCAAAAAAATCAAAAAAATTTAAAAACTCAAAATCAAAAAATCTAACAAACTTAAAAACTAAAAAATCAAAAATAATCTAAAAAACTTCAAAACTAAAAAAAAAATCCAAAAATCTAAAAAAACTTTGCGCGCACTTATTCATAAAACTTAAATAAAAACAACCAAAACAAATGATTTCCAAAAAACTACTAAACACTGAAAATAAATAAATTTTTTCTATTTTTTATATATATCCATTTTGTTTTCACTTCGACGCGCTTCACACTATTGTGCACGTTAGAGGACGCATTTCTGTACACGCTCAGGCTAAACCGTTAGCTTCGAGACACACACACACACTTGCCCCCTACCGCCCGCAACCTTTTCGCCGAGTTTATTGTTTTTGTTATTCTCTTTTTTGCTATTTCTTTTTCATAATTCAGGGTTTTCACATGGGCCTCCCCAAACTCGTCTTAGGGAAGCTTCTACCCTTCCTTTTAATTTTGACCATATTTCATTTTGTATATTACCGTTCCACATACTTAGATTGCAACACTGAGGATAATGTTGGCTTTAAGTATGTGGGTGTTTTCTTATTTTTTCTTTTTTTTGCACTTTTATATTTTGCAATAATAACAAAAATCATCAAAAATAAAAAAATTGCAAAAATTAAAATCTTCAAAAAAAAATGTTCTCCTTATTTTTTATAAAGAAAAAATAAAAAAAACTATAAAACAAAAAAAAAACAAAATTTTTTCTCCTTGTTTTAGCAAGCCCGCGACATTTGACTCATCGAACCAACCACCTAAATAAGAGTCTGTTCGCGGGCAATCGAGTTTTTACCTTGTACTTTTTTTTGTAAAATTTTTTTATCGAAAAAACTGAAAATCCTAAAAAAAGAATAAACTCTAAAAATATATAAAAAAGATAATAAATCAAAAAAAATAAAAAAACAAAAAAATGATAAAAACTCTAAAAAATTCCCCAAAAAATGTATTGTTAATTATGTAACGAATAATTCAATTATCTCATTCTTAACCCTTTTCGCTCTCCAAAAATTTAGTTGCGAGTTAATTTATAGGCGAATTTTAGTTATTCTTTGCTTACTATTCGTTTATTAATTAGAGATCGATAGATTTAGATATCTGAGGTTAAGTTGGCGATTTGAAACAACTACTATAAAGACTCCTTCTTCCGGTGCTTCTAGGGCGACTACGGGTCGGACCCCGGCTGCATGTTTTACTTGTGGGATGCCGGGGCACTTTGCCCGTGACTGCCGGAGTGGAGACCAACCGTTTCTACGAAGGTCTAAGAGATGACTTGAGGCTACTAATCTCGGGGCCGATGACGCAGGGTTTCTTGACCTCGGTCAACAAGGCCCGATCCTTTGAGAAGAACATGAAGAAATTCTTTTTAAAATTAAAACAACTACATTTCTACCGCTAGAATGCGGTAAAAATGCATAAAAAGTGAAAATAAAATTTAAAGGAACAAAAGTTTTTGCAAATAAACGAAAAGTACAAGTGGTCGAAAAATTGAAATGATTACATTTCTACCGCTAGAATGCAGTAGAAATGAAGAAAATGAAGAAATAAAATTTAAACGGGGAAAAAGTTTTTGAAAATAAAAGCAAAAATGAAGTGTTTGAAAAATTAAAACGACTATATATACATTCCTATAACTCCGTAAAAGTGGTTAAAAAGTGAAAATAAAGTGAAAAAATGAAAAGTTTTACAACCTAAAAGGGAAAATCTAAGTTGCTCCAATTTTGTAAAGTTTTTTTTTATATTGTTTTAAGTTTTTATTAATAATACTTATCCCGGGTTAAGTTTTTAAGAATTTTTGTATGTTTTTTTGTATAGATAGAGACTTGTTTTCAGAATTACTTCTACTTATCTAAATAGTTTCACTTTTCTTTTGTTAGAAAATAACAATCTTAGATTTCAAGTTATGTTACTCCAAGCTTTTTTTTCGAATTTTAGGAACATTTAATTTATAAAGGTTGCTCTCAAAAACTTTTTATTAAACCTACTTTTATTTTTGAACACAACCCGTTCCATTTTTTTTCATGTTATACTTGACATGATTTTGATCCTTAAAAGATCATATTTCAATGAGAATAAGATTTCGTTCCATAAACATAGACATCCAATATGTGAAAAAATTATATGTTATGGAGTAAGATGATAAAATTCATTACTCCTACACATATACATTGGGTTAATTTTATGAAGTTGAAAAAAAAACATATTAGAAAAATAAGATTTCATTTTCCTAATAATCCAAAAAGAAAAAAATGGAGGTTTGAGCAAAAAAATATACCCTCGCCTCTAAATCAAAGCCCTCTTCATAAACCAACACCCACTCCGCCAAATTCAAAAGATTCTAGATTTAATTTTAAAATATTTTTGAGAGCATAATTTGGTAAATTTTATTATTTCCTATAATTTTTATAAAGCTAAAGTTTTCATAATCCAATCTAGTTTTATTAGCCTAACAAATAAAATTTTTTGCTATCTATTCGATCATATCAGAAGTTTTTAGCTGAAACTCTTCCTTTATTTAAATTTTTGGCATAACTTAGGATTTAACTCTGAAATCTCGGATATTTATTTCGATCTTTATTTTAATTAATTCAAACGATAGCTAAACTTAGGATTTCTTTAATTCATTATAAGTTTATCTCCAACTTTTGCTCTGGAATAACAAAATCTTAAGTATGTGGGTATTTGATAGATTGTAAATATTCCTATTTTGATGTATATTAAATAAGTCATTTTACTTTATTTTTGTTATTTTTACTTAATTTTCTGTAATAAATTACTCCTGTTTTGTAAATATTTTCCAACTTAGTTTATTTTTGATTTTCTGAAAAATTTCAGGAAAAGTCAAATTTTTGCATATGTCACGCTCATGTAATTATTCGACACGCCCGTGACCCGAGCGTGATACGTCAATTTCCCATGAAATCAGCGAATTTGAAGAAAAATCTTGTGACAGCCTGGACACACACCCGTGTCCAAGGACACGCCCCGTGTTCTAGGCCCGTGCCAACTAGATCTACGTTTTGCGCTCGACATTCGTCGAGCTGACAGAGACACGCCCGTGTCCAATTATTCGACACGCCCATATCATTCCCGATCGACGATCACGACCCCTGCTCGATGATTTTCCGCTCGACGTTTGTCGACACAATAGAGTGACACGCCCGTGTCAGCCTGACACGCCCCGTACCGAAGCCCGTGACCATCTCTCGACATTCTTCACTCGACGATCGTCGACTCAACCAACACGCCCGTGTCAAGATGCCACACGGGCGTGTACTCCTCCACCTGGCCCGACAAACCGCCGTCGGCCACTTTCGATGCAAACGACGCCCAGTTCAACCTCCCCGACACGCCCACAGTCTTGTCTGTGACCTGGGGCGTGACCGCCGCATTTTCAGCCGCAAAGCCAAATTTCATGTCAAATCGGACGGCCGCCATTTAAATAGTGCTGACACGCCCCCTAATACGCCCGTGTTAGAGGGCGTGTTCCATGAATTTTTTGTCTATAAATTTCCAGCTTCTGTAAGTATTTCTATTCCCTTTCCTTGAACCATTTTGTATAGGGTTATGCTGCCGAGATGATCCCAAATGTTATGTAAGGGATATTTTTCCCCCCACTCTTTAGCTTTTGTTTTCGTTCTTTTGTAACCCCTATTTTTACTTAATTAAATGTGTTTTTTTGTCTCTTTACATGATGTTGGAATGAATCTAAGCAACAAAACCTTATACAATCTTATTTTTACTTGTTTTGCTTTTATTTTTGTTCTTTTAAAATGGGTGTGTGGGTGTATGAGATTAGTTCTTTTTATGCTTTTATACTTCGTTATTTTTAGTTAGTTTTGTTTAGACTTAGTTCTTTATAGCCTTAAATGCACTCCTATAACTCTAAAAAAGCGTTTTCAAAGTGATTTTTATTTTCGCTAACTTAGATTTTTGTGTTTAGCTCGTAAAACTTTACGTTCATTTTTTCTTTATTTTCACTTTGTATGCACTTTTACGGAGTTATAGGAATGTATATATAGTTGTTTTAATTTTGCAAACACTTCATTTTACCTTTTATTTTCCAAAACGTTTTGCTCCTTTTATTTTTCTAACTTCATTTTATTCATTTCTACCGAATTCTAGCGGTAGAAATGTAATCGTTTTAATTTTTTGGCAACTTAGTTTTTTCCATTTTCTTGTACGTGTGCGTGCGTGTATGAGTTAGTTTAAATTACTTTCTTTCAATTCTGTAGAGGGTGTGCGTGTGTTGCATTTATTTTTGCCTACTCGTTAAGGGTTAAATGGCGTGCTTTAACTTTCTCCTACTCGTTTGAGTAGGACTTGTGTGCGTGTGTTTTACTTTCAAGTAGAGTGCCTGAGTGTTAGCATTTATTTCCGCCTACTTGCTAGGAGTTAAATGGCAGGATTTTATTTACCGCCTACTTATTTGAGTTAAATGGCATGTCTTTATTATGTAATTATTTAAGTATTACTTGTACTTGTATTTATTTCCGCCTACTCGATAGGATTTAAATGGCAGGACTTAATTTTTCTCCTACTCATTTGAGTAGAATTTATGTGCGTGCGTTTTAAATTTTAGTAGAGTGCGTGAGTGAGTGAATTTATTTTCTCCTACTCGTTTGAGTAGGACTCGCTTTATTTTGTCCTGCCCACTAATTTGAGCCGGGAATTGCAATTTTCCTGCTTTCATTTTAGTCCTACTCGTTTGAGTAGGACATGCACTTTACTGTCACAACCTGTATTTTCACCGCAAAAAAAAGCTTATCAGAGTAAGGGAAAATGCGCGTCATGATGCCACGTCAGCAGGGGATAACTGCGGATGCTCAGGCAGACACCAAACTAATCATGAAGAAAGGTTCTTTTTAAGTTATTTTAAGGAAAAATCAGTTAAGTGCAGTAGTTAGCCGTATCCCTCGGCTTAGTGGCTCATCTAGTCCACGAATCAAAATATATTATACAATGCGGAAAATACTTGATTAGATTAACTCAAACATCCTACATGAGCAAAACGTCCCAAAATGACAACTCATGCTATGCAAGACTCTAAATTGATTAAAGTAGGAAAGATAGCTTTTACGGTCGCTAAAAATAACAAGTTAGAGTTTCAAATTATGCAATGCATGAAGTAATAGTAGTAGATTTTATAGTTGAAAATACCTAACATGCATTCCTAGCATAAATCCTCCCAGAGAACAAATAATCCACATCCACATTTAAAGAAACGAGCAGCTAGCAAGTATCAAACAACTAACAATTCAGTGGGCGCCAACAAACTGACACGAACCCACGAACAAAAGTATGTCTGAACTAGTAAAACTAAACAAACAACAAACTACCTCGCTAAGACGAGGCAACAACCACGACCAACACTGCTGCCCAAAAAACTCCAAAACCAACACTGCTAATTGCTATTGCTCTGAACCTGAGGCATTCCAAAGACAGAACACCTCAGCAAGAATGAACAAGAGGTGGCAAGAAAAGTAATAAGCCAAAATAAACAACGGTCAATAGGGGTACCAATCCAAGACCAAAAGCACTGAAGTAAAGAACAAAAGAAAACAATGCATCAACAGGAAAAGAACTCTTACGTGATTTGTCCAGTTCCACAAGGGTACACCAGACGCACAAGGCTGTAAGGTGACCACAAGAATATTTCACCAGAGAGAAAATACAAAACCTTTATTAGGCACCTGTGGTCGACTCTATCCAAAAACACGGGCGAAGTGGTCACTCTTGGACACACCACCCAAAAACACAAGCAAGGTGGTCACTCTTGGACACACCACCCAAAAACACAGGCGAGGTGGTCACTCTTGGACACACCACGCAAAAACAAAACAGATATATAATCCGTCTAACTGCGAGGGAGTCTCATATTCTCCACCATACATCGCAGACATCCAAAAACCAAGTAGACTTCCACAGGGTACTAATGAAGGTAACAAACATTGCGGAGGTGGAATCGTCCACTAACTCCCACATTCAAGAAACCCAATGAAACCACAACACAAATATCTCGAGATTTGGCTAGACAGATTCTACTTGACATTACCGAACTCAAGACGCGGTTGATCAACCTCTAGGAGCAATTTACAGTCCTAGATAAATGCTAACGCGCTAAATAACAAAAGCTAAAACATGCATAACCATCATTAAGACACACCAGGAACAATTAACCAAAACCAGACAAAATCGGGCTTTCTAAGACAACACTATACAACAACAAAGGAACGTTGAAACGATTAATCATCACAATGACTTGGAAGAACATGCGCAGAAAATTTAAAGAACATGAAAGTATAGTCGTTACCATCAGATCAGACAAAGAGAAATGAGGGGAAACCACCACTTGCCTTGGTTTTTACCGGAAAAGTCCTCTGAATCGCTCCACGTCGAAGATCGGGGCAAAAGACTGCGGGAGGAGTTGAAATCTAGACAAAAAGGGTCGAAAAGGGGATTAGGGCTGAAAAAACCTAACGAGAAATCTCAAGAAACGGGGAAGAAATTACCACGAGGGCGCAGATCGTGATGACAGCTTTCCAGATCTACGATCAGTTTGAAATTCCGAGCAACGGAGCACCGTCAACAGCCACCGGAAGGATTAAGGACGAACAACCTCTATCTCGCTCACGCCACTATGGTTCGGGAGGAAAAAGAATCGGAGAAGAAGATGAAGAAGGTATTTATACTAAGGTGATAACAGGAAAAACAACAAAAGAAACCGGATTCAGCTGAACCAGTTTTCCCGGAGTAGAGGGAATGGGTTACTCGAGTATTAGGCAAAAACCTACTCGAGTAGTTCAATACAACCACTCGAGTAATAGAAGACCTACTCGAGTAGTTCAATACAACTACTCGAGTAACAGAAGACCTACTCGAGTAGTTCAATACAACTACTCGAGTAACAACAGGCCTACTCGTGTAGCTCATCACAACTACTCGAGTAACAGAGACCTACTCGAGTAGTTCATTACAACTACTCGAGTAACAGAGAAGGAGTACTCGAGCACTAAGGGAATTACACGAGTACGGCACGGGGATTACTCGAGTACTAAGGCAGCTTACTCGAGTACTACAAGGGGAAATACAGTGCCCAGGAAAAAAATATCGTCGAACGCAAGGCCTGATCATCGATCCCAATTCGAAAATCGTCGAACTCAACACGCAGGGCCAGACCAACAACAAGCTCCGCTCGACGATTCGACGAGCTCAGCACGACAATCGTCGAGCTGCTCGACGATCGTAGACCTCCAAACAGCACCCAGAAAAGAATAACAATCATCGAGCTCCGCTCGACGATCGTCGACCTCGATACAGCGCTCAGAAAAAGAAAACAATCGTCGAGCTCCGCTCGACGATCGTCGAACGCAACACAGCGCCCAGAAAAGGGAATACAATCGTCGAGCTCCGCTCGACGATCGTTGAACCCGACAAAGCGCTCAGGAAAAGGAATACAATCGTCGAGCTCCGCTCGACGATCGTCGAACCCGACACAACGCCCAGAAAAAAACCCGAAAAAAAGTCGGTTCGACGAAAACCCACACCTTTAGGAGGGCTTCCCGAGAATCAACACAAGCTCAAGGCATTAAAATAGCAGTTATCGTGTTCAGATAGTTGAACATGGAAATACAAGATTAAAACAAAGGCTCAAACACGCCGAATTAAACGAAACTCACGCCGTAGGAGAAAACTGATGCTATGGACACAATGGCGAAGTCAAAACCAAAATCCTACGAGCCATTCCCGAGATATTAACCGCCAAAATATGCGGCGAACAAAAACAAAACCCAAAACTTCGATCGTGCGTTGAGACTCCAAAAATGCTCGGGTTGCGACGAAACTGGACGAGCATGTCCAAAACTACTCAAATCCAACACTCGATGTTAAAAGTAACGCCACGACGTCATAAATCTGACGTTGCCCAAACAAATAAAATCATCAAAAAAATTGGGGGCGTTACATTTACTGCTTTCCTTTTACTACTTTCCTTTTACTGCTTTTTCATCGCTGCCGTCCCCATTCCGATGAGTTGCTAACCGTTCTTAGCACTCAGTATCGAAGAGCATTGGGACAAATAAAATTGCTTTAAAAAATTAAAGGTCCTGTTTTTCCAATTAATTAAAATTAACTTAAGGTTTTCCTAGAGTTTACGACGCGTATGACCACATAATCGATGTGTGGGCCCTATTTCCGTAGTCCATACGCTAGCTAGCCGAGAGGCCGTGCGTATGGACCGATCACCACTTGTTAAAGAGAGTTCCGCACTAAACCTCGAGAGAGGAGGCGCGCCAACTCTACCGGATTGGGTTCCCCACCCAATAGCAGGGTTCTTAGCGTAATGCAGGCGTTAAGAGGAATCCTTCGTCGGACGAGAGCCCGGTCGAATAGTCTTAGCGTTCAGGTGAGTGATAGTCCTAGAGATAGGTGAGCTCATTTTAGTGGAACCTCCACGACCAAGTCTCTGCCTTAATTAATTAGAAATTTAGGATCTCTTTTTATTAAAAGTTTATTTTAGTTCTAATTTTATTCGGTGCCCTCGAGCTAAGCTCTTCATCGGCTCCACCTTTTTTATGCTTTCATTTTTATTGCCTTTTTATTATATATATAAAATTACCCGACAAGTAATTATTGGTAAAATAATAGTCCCCTCCAGGAAAGAGTAGAATTAATCAAACTGACCCCGAGAACAATACGACCTCGATATTCCACACCGGAATATCCACTACTACACACTATAGGTGAACTTGCCTCCTTTCGTTAAAACTTGACTCAACTGTTTTTATATCCAAATAATAAATCCACGCGCCCCGTTTTCTAAATAAAAACAACAATCCACTTTTCTTAAATAAAACCGCCCGGGGCGCCGCGAGCTCGTAATCATTTTTTAGTGTTTTAACCCGCATCAGATACCATGAATGCATCCTATAATCGAGAGGAGAAGTGTCGTTACCCTTCGAATCCTCTTTTTAGCCATGAAGCCTTGTCTTGCATGGATGAAAATGAGCGCCTTCGTGTCCTCTCCACGGATCTGGCCTCGGAATGACGATCAGAGGTCTAAAGCTCCATCAATGGAAGAAGAAGGCTCTCTTCTTCCTCCTCCCTCCCTTTCTCTTCAAAACCCTAATCCCACTTCACAAATGAGAAAGATGAGGAGAAACAACAGTTCAGCCCTATACAAGCACTCTGGAGGAGAGTCTTGTGTAACACCCCAGTTTTCAGACCTGGAGTCGCTGGAAGCTAATGGCCGGCGGAATAGAGACCCCTGGCGGTAGGTTGTTGAGCTTGGCATTGAATCCAGTGCGCACGATCATGGGATCCAGTACGCACGACCACTTGTCGCGCGCCACTGATCGTGCGCTCTATTCTCTATTTTATTCAAGTTCTGCCTGTGTCAAACGCACGACCATTGGACTTAGTGCGCAGGAGCACTGGTCGTGCGCCACTGCTCGTGCCAGTTGATTTCAGCTATTCTAGAGTTCTGCCAGTGTGGATCTCACAATCATGGGATTCAGTTCGCACGATCACTGGTCGTGCTCCACTTATCGTGCAGACGGGTGCAGGTCCGTCATTTTATTTTGTGGCCGTTCGATCCTTCCTTAAACCCGATCCAAGGGACCATGATATTCCGCCCAAATGATTATATTAGGGCTGAGATCCCCTTCCCATTCACTTTCTTCTAATTTGGAGTTGACTTAGGGTTGGGTGAGAGTAAGGAGGAGGAAGGAGAAGGTCTTCCGCCGCCATTGACGAAGCTTCAGAGCTCCGATCTACATTTCGAGGCAGGATCCGTAGAGAGGTTGTGGAGGCGCTCGTGTCAATCCATTCAAAGCAAGGATTCTATGGCTAGGAGGAGAGGTCGTAAAGTAACGATACTTTCTCCTCTCGCTTTCTAGGATGCATGCATAGCATCTATTTTCTTTCTTACTTTTCAAGATCTTGGGCACCAAATCTCTCAATTGAGAGGGGTTTGGGTCGACATGGTTCAAGAGGAACCACTGGGTCGATTGTGTCCGTCCCCAGCATGATACTGCATTAGAGATCCGCTCCGTTAGTGGATTAGGCATTGTGGGTGAAGCCGTAGTCACGACCGTTAGTCAGACTCGGTGATGTTACATAGTGAACCTTAAGGATTTTGTAGAAATCCGTTGTGGCAAGATATCATTTGTGATGTATGTGTTTTCCCCCTTTTCTGAGTAAGTACGTGTAGCCGGGACCGGACAAGGTTAGCTCCGCGTTGACGGTAGATGGTTTCCTTGGTGCGTGGGAACATTGTAGTACGAATGATGGATTAGGGTGGGGAAAGGCTATGAATTGTGATGTGCTAAGGTGCGGATTTGTCTCTGTGGTCGGCTGGCTATCCCGTGACGTGCAAGTCATGTGGGGAGAGTGTCCCGACGAGACTAGTCCCCTTCTGTGAGACAGACAAGAACACCAAGCATAGGAAAAGCCTGGGCGATGAAGCCCACAAGCGGGTGGGGTCCGGCGAGTGTTCTTAGAATCAGTTTGTGTGTGAGATGGAATCCTGACATGCGAAGTCAGAGTTTGCAGGCAAGCCCGGGTCTAAGACCCACGAGCGGGTGGGTCCTTGGCAAGATTTCCATGTGGCGGCTTGTATGTCGTTAGGGGAATTGTTGTACCCTTTTGTTTGCGGCTTGACGCTGATGGGGGAAATTGGAAGTACCCAGTTGACATGTTATGATGATGTGCTAGATGCATATGCGATAGGGTGCCTTGGGTGAAGCCCGGGTTTGCATGCATGCTGCATAGTAGACCCCTTTAATTATATGATCAACATAGAAAAAATGTTTGTTGTTTGAGACATCCAAACCTGTTTTAAAGCTTTACATGTTTATATATATGGCATAAGAAGTGCTGACTTGCAGGTTGGAGGTGTTCCCCGGGGTCCATTATGGGCGGCTAAGAGGACATGTGTTGGTTACACAGTAGAGGTCAGCCTTTGCTGACCCACGTTACCCCAAATTTTTACAGGGCAAGGATCAAGAGCGGGAGCAAGTGCGCCGGCCGAAAAGGCCTAAGCCTCATGAAGTGATTACCATGCTTACTTGCTATTTTATTCTTGACTGTGATGCTCCATGATTTTGGTATTTCCTGCTTGCATGCCGAGGTAGCCTAGTGGTGCTTTTGCACGTTGATGTTTGACCTTGTGGTCATGGACTTATTTTGTGTAAGGCCTTAAGGCCATTTTGATAGTCCTGTTTGGTAGTGGATAACTTTTTGTTTTTGTTGGTATGTTTCCGCTATTGGTTTACTCTTAGTTTTGAGTTGGGTAGTTAATATCATCCTTTAATGCTAAAGCTGTGGAGTGCGTATGTTGTGGGGCCCCGACCGGACCCATATTATATGGTCATTACATGATAGGTGTTACATCTTGGGCCTTAGGATTGAATCCTAAATGAAATCAGATGGCTATAACACCAAACGATGGAACTGCTTCCATCCGCTACCGCCGGGTGGTAACTACCTACCGCCGAGCGGTAGGTTCCCGAGCGCTCGGCCGAAAAATAATGCCGCGCTAATGACGGCAAAAAGACTAACGCCGCGCGGTAGCGTTTTTCTCGAGAACTCGACTTTTTCTCAAAAAGTCAGCGTTCGACAAACTGAGCACTTCGTTCGATGTTCGACAAAATAGGTCTATCGCCAGGTGATAGCTACTATCATCGGGCGGTAATCCTCCAGCGCTCGACGAACAGATCTTCGATCGACGCTCGACGAAATAGAGCTATCTGCGAGCGGTACCTAGCTAATACCGCGTGCTAGCACTCAACGCTCTCAACTCTTGGCCAATCAATACTCTCAGCGCCTGGCCACTCAACGCTCTCAACACCTGGCCACTCAACGCTAAGCTATCGTCGATAGATAACTGCAACCACCGGGCGATAGCTTCAAAAGACTCGTTCTAAAAACAGGGGTGTTACATGCTGCTCATTTCAAACTTGCCTTGCATAAGCCTGACAAATTTTCTACACAGCTTCTCATTAGTTGACCCAAAAATTATATCATCTACATATATCTGGACAAGGATGCTTGAACCTTTTATGTCCCTAAGGAATAGTATATTGTCTATCTTTCCTCTATAGAACCTGTTCTATATAAGAAAGGTAGACAAGGTCTCATACCAGGTTCTAGGTGTCTGTTTTAACCCATACAAAGCTTTGTGCAATATGGAGACATAGGAGTGGAGTTTAGGGTTAACAAAACCTGGTGGCTGCTCTACATAGACTTCCTCCTTCAGTGTACCCTTAAGGAATGATAACTTTACATCCATCTGGTAGACCTTGTATCCTTTGTATGTTGCATGAGCTAAAAATAACCTTATGAACTCTATCCTAGCTACAGGAGCAAAGGTTTGGTAAAAGTCTATCCCTTCCTCTTGTCTATATTGTTTAGCCACTACTCTAGCTTTATTTTTAACTATAACGACATACTCATCTAATTTATTCCTATAAATCCACTTAATGCCTGTGACATTGTGATCACTAGGTCTAGGGACTAGACTCCAGACTTTGCATCACTTAAATTGATTAAGCTCTTCATGCATAGCCATAATCCAGTTGGGGTCTGAATTAGCTTCTTCAAACTTTTTAGGTTCTACCTGAAAGATAAAGCTAGAGCATAGTACCTCATTGTGATGTCTACTCCTAGTAGTCACTCCTAGCCTGGAATCACAAATTATTTGATCAATAAGATGATCTCTAAGATGTCTAACTGCTACTAGCAGGTGCCTACCATCACCTAGTTCTGTAGGAGGATTAGGATGATTCTCGTCCTCTCCCCGGGTAGTTACTGTATATTCTATAGGAATTTCTACATTGTTTTTAGTGTGTAAATCTAGATCAGGTGAATCACCTATATTTAACTTTTCCATCCTAGAGTCTACATCACCTAGACTAGAGTTGTTAGAAATCTCATTATATAGAATAAAATTTTCATCAAAAACTACATTATTTGATTTTTCTACAACTTGATGTTCCAAGTTGTACATCCTGTATGATTTTCTATGTACATTATACCCTACAAAGATTCCTTCATAGGATTTCTCTGAGAACTTAGTTAGATAAGTTTTCCCATTGTCCAAAGCATATCACTTACTACCAAAATTTTTGAAATATGATAGATTTGGTTTCCTGCCTTTCACTAGTTCATGGGGAGTCTTACTGCGATTCTTATTGATCAAGGCCCTATTATGAACATAGCATGTTGTGTTCACAGCCTCAGCCTAGAAATATTCTGGGAGAGATGTATCACTCAATATTGTTCTAGCTAGCTCAATGAGAGTTCTATTCTTCCTCTCAGTAACTCCATTTTGCTATGGTGTTCTTGGAGACGAGAACACCTGAAAAATCCCTAGTTCCTTACATAAATTTTTCATCTTGTTATATTGAAATTTTGTACCATGGTCACTTCTAAGCTTAACCACAGAACATCCCATCTCATTCTGAACTTGTCTAACAAAATCAGTAAGGATGTCTAGTGTTTCAAACATTCTCCTTAGGAAGAATACCCAAACAAACCTAGAGTGATCATCCACAATCACATAGGTATAGGACTTCCTACCCAAACTAAGAACTTGCATAGGACCAAATAGATCCATATGAAGTAAGTACAGACACCTCTCAGTGTCTTTGGCCTGAATGCTCTTAAAGGAGATTTTTGTCTATTTGCATTTTTGACATGCTGGACATAAGCCTTCTTTGGAGCATTTGAGTTGTGAAATGTTTCTAACTAAGTCCATAGAGAATAGCTTGCTCATAGCTTTATTGTTTAAGTGAGCCAGCCTCTTGTTCCATTGCACACACAAAGAGTCTTTCTCACTAGCTACTAAGCATACAGGGGATTTCTCATTTACACTTAAGAAATTTAGAAAATAAATATTCCCACTCCTAGTGCCTAACAAGATGATCACTTGATCACTTGGATTCCTTATCAGACACTTGTCATTATGAAAAATAATTTCATAACCTATATCACAAAGCTGACTTATGCTTATCAGATTGTCGTTCAATCCTTCCACATAAGCCACTTTTGTGATGATAACTAGGTCGTTAGAAATGTTACCATATCCCTTAGTGAGTCCTTTCTTTGACCCTCCAAAGATGACTTTTGGTTCATTCCTAACTGGAGTATAATCCCTTAGCAAACTCCTTGTTCCAGTCATATGCCTGGAACAGCCACTATCCAAGTATCATATTGGTCTTCCTGTGGTACTTGGTTCCACCTGCAAACACAAAATTAATTCACCTTAGGTATACAAACAGTTTTGGGGCCTTGGTTCCTGTTAGGCTTTACTGTGTGGAATACAACAAGATTTCTAAATAAAACTGGTTGAGTCTTATATGAAGGTGTTATTGGATTATACCAACAATCTAGGGTAAAATGCCCAACTTTCCCACAACACCAACACTCAAATTGGTTGTATCTTTTCTTTGATTACATATTTGACGTTATTTTTTTTTTGCAACTTAGACTTGCCATCCAACTTCCAAGGTAGTGGTGCAAAGTTTACACCCTTACCTTTCAGGTTTTGGTGTGGTGCACTGGGACAAGCTCCAAGAATTCCTTGGCTTCTTGGATTGATCACCCTTTGTGGTGGTTTTTGGTCTTTATTGCCTTTAGATCTCTGTCCCTCCCAATAAGGCATTTATTGATATTGCTGGTATTGCACTCAGAGCTCATGTGTCCAGGAACACATGATCCATTTCATCTATTAGAAGTCAGATGATTGAGAGGTAGCTTAACTGGACCCATTGGGCTTTACCCTTAGGTTCAAACTTCTTAATAACTTTTTTTTGTTTTTTCCATACCCTACACCACTTCTAAATGGTGCAGAAAAGGTATCTATGATAGGTGTCACTGACTTGGGTTTCGAGAACTTAGTCATGAGGTGTCTTTTCTGGGTAAGCTTTGCTTCCAGGTCCTTGACAGTCTTGACCTGTTCTGCTATTACTTCTGTCTGGCTATCTATCTTGGTAGTTAGATCTATAAGCTTCAGTTTTTGTAGGTCCAACTTTATGTTAGCCCTTTCCAATTGAAAAGATACTCCCCTCAGAGATTCTAATTCTCTGACCTGATCCTTAGCAAGTTGTTTGCTTGCAATCAAGGCTTTTAATAACTTCCTATATCTATTGATAAGGGTGTTGAAATAAGCTTCAATGTCTGAATAATGTTCTCTATTATTAGAGGAGTGTGAACATGATTCATTTTCTAATGCAGAAAAAGAATATGAGGCAAGATTAGGAGATATTTGTTTTACCTTAGCAGGACTTGAACTGTCCTGATCTCCTTCTCCTGATTGGGTCTCCTCAATAGCCATTAAACCCATGGGAGCCTCCTCCTCTTCTGATTCTGATGAATCAAACTCACTATCAGACTGTGTAGACTGTTTCTTTGTCAAGAGGCTTTTGTCAGCCTTCTTATGCTGTCCAGTCTTCCATTTCTCTGACTTTTTCTCCTTTCTTTTTGTTGGGTAATCAGCTATGACATGACCTTGCTTATTGCAACAATAACAAACAATATTAGTCTTAATATGTTTGTTGTATGAAGAACCATACCTGTCCCCAGATTTATTCTTCCTGGGTTTATCTAGATGATTGGTCTTCTTAAGAGAAGAGTCTCCAGCTGGACCCTTCCAGCTGCCCTTCCTTCTTCTCCCCAACATCTTCTCGAACTATCTAAAAAAGAGAGACAGTTACTCCTCAGTCAGGTCTCCTCCTGATTAGGATGATTCTGTACACTCAGAGACCGTATCTTGTCTGTTTGAGAGTGTTGACTTTTCTCTGACCTTCCTGGAAGTCTCAGCCTTTAGGGCCAAGAACTTTTCTCTGTTGTGTGCTCTAACTGAATCTTCTTCAGACTTCCTGAGATTGAGTTGTAACTCATGGGACAACAACTTGCCAAATAGAGCTTGGGTGTCTATGTTGGATAAATTATCCATTTCTCTTATTGCACAGATCTTGATATCTCATTCCTTGTTCAGGGACCTCAATAGCTTGTCATTAAGTTCATTGTTAGTAAAGCTCCTGCCATAAGTCCTCGGGTTGTTTACAATTCTGAAGAACTTCTCAAAACATTCATCCACTAAGTCTTTCTTATCTTGTCTGAAGGCTTCATAGTGTTGGTTTAGCAGAGATTTTCTATCATCTCTGACCTCATCAGTTCTTTCCATATAGACAATCAGTGACTCCCACATTTCTTTAGATGTTTTACAATGAATCAGGTTTTGAAAAGTGGAATCATCTATTGTACTGACTATAATATTCTGAGCTCTCTTATTCTTAGAGGACAGAATGATTTCATCCTTATCCATCTCCATGTAGGTCTTTGGTGTCTTGATGTTTGCATCAAGAACAGACACTTTTATGGGAATGAAAGGCCCTTCAACCACTGTGATGTAACTTGGATCTGCGGCCTCCATGAATAATCTTACTCTCTCCTTCCAAATTTAAAAATTTTCTTTGGAGTAGACTGGGAGCTTGATGGATTTGTTTTCCCTTTAAGTCATGATTTACCTTTCTCTGCAATCCTTTGGATTCTCACTAGGCTGTTATGCCTTCTCAGTGAACCTTCCCTCTAATACCAATTATAAATTTTTGTTTTAGGATTGAGAGTGACCTAGAGGGGGGGGGGGGTGAATATGTCCAATTTAATTCTTGGCTATTTTTTTTGATTCTGAAATTTACATTTCTATGTTAATTACCCCAGTCACATAAAACAAGAAAAATATTCAGCAATTAAAACCCTCACAATACATCAATCGCAGAACAGTACACACAGATTTATAGTGGTTCCCCGGTTTATGGGTACATCCACTTTTACCCTTCACCTATCTAACAATGAACTAGAATCAGCCAAACTCCTTCTTTCTTTACTCAGATCCTTAGATCTCACAGCTCATAGCCCAGCTGGCTCCTACAACTCAGACTATACAAGTCTTACCACTCAGATCACCAAGATCCTACACATCAAGTACTTCCCAAGAACTCTACCTCAGAGTGAATTTACACTCCTACTCCTTAGGCAAATCCTGCCCTACACCTCAGAACATACAGTTCATAGAACTCAGAGAAATACCCACTTCTCCTACCTCAAGCAATTCCTGCCCTACCTCAGCCTTTATAACACAAGCTTACAACTCAGAGAAATTGATTCTCCTACACTCAGATCTACAAGTAGATCCAACAAGATTAATAATGGTAAAAATAATGAATTCTGAATTAGTCACCCAGCAAGAGAGAAACGAGTGACTGCTTCTTGAACTGATCTTGATAAGGCAACTTCCCTTCATCCTTGTTGTAATGGATTTGATCCAGCCCTTCTTAGCTTTTCAAAGCTTTTTGAAGATGAAATTAGGGTGGATGTAGGCTGGAGAATGTTGAAGACGATTCTTGATCAGGCTTCTCTCCACCTTCTGAATTCTAGAAGATTAATTTTGAGATCAGGGAAGAGATATTGAATTGATGGCTTCTTGATCTTCTGTTTTTTTTATCTGCTCACTTTTCCACCTTTTCTCACCCTCTATTTCCGTAGATTTGATCCCTTTATATAGGCTCTATCAAAGGAAACCGGCTGATCCGGTTAATTACTGACATCTTATAGTTCTGACAGTTATGACAGTTGTTAGAACCTCTGACTTGATTTCTGTACTTAGGAAACAATTCTGCTTGAAGTGTTGAAACTTGACTGTTGGATGTATCGACACCAGTCTTGGGTGTCGACACTACTCTTGTAGTGATGTCGATATACTTCTGAATGTGTCAACACAACCTTCATCCTGTCTCGACAAACCTGATGTAGAATATGTCGACACTAGTCATATGTGTCGACTCAGCTGACTTCCTGACTGATGGTGTCGACCCAAGTCCTGGGTGTCGACATATCTTGTTTCCAGTTTTGACACAGCTTGTGAGGTGTGTCGACACTAGTCTTTAGTGTCGTCACAATTGTTCTTTTTCTCGACATAACTTGTGAAGTGTGTGTCGACACTAGTCCTGAGTGTCGACACAGTTACTTTCTTGTATCATAGTGTAGACCCAAGTCCTGGGTGTCGACACAACTTTCTCCTTAACTTAGCACTTCTTATTTAAGTGTGTCGACCTAGTCCCAAGTGTCAACACTAGTACTTCTTGTGTCAGCATATTTTGACAAAAGTGTCGACACTTGCCTAGTGTCTCGACACTTTTGTACTTACCTTTATTTGCCTGCACAAAAGAACTCAACATTCATCAAATACAACTATGTGTATATCATTAAGCTGAAAGTACTTTGTTGGAACCCCAGTTATGATTTGGGCAAGGATCACTATAAGGTTTTCTTAGAATAACCCATCATGTATAGCCAGGGTCATGGTTGTGTCCTAGAGTCTAGGCCAAGTCCTTAGAATAAACATCATCACATGGACCAACATTCAACAGACTACTAGAGACTCAAGCAATTGTGTCGACACTTCAACAAGACTCTGTCGATACCAGAAGCAATTATGTCGACACTTTGGAAAGACTGTGTAGACACCAAAAACAATTGTGTCGACACTTCGGAATGACTGTGTCGACACCAGTAGCCATTGTGTCGACACATAGGACTTGTGTCGACACATCCCACAGAAGCTGTGTCGACACCCAGAACATCTGTCGACACCAACTGTGTCTACACCAGAAGCAAGATTGTGTCGACACACAGAAGACTTGTGTCGACACCCAGAATATCTGTCGACACTAGAAGCAATTATGTTAACATACAGGACTTGTGTCGACACATTTCACAGAAGCTGTGTCGATACCAGAAGTTAAAGAAGAACTGTTGTCTCAGCTAGACGAACTCTAAGCTCAGTTCGACGATCGCTGAACTCAAGACAGCTCGACGAAATAAGAAACTGAGCTCGACGAATTCTGTGTAATCAGTTACAGTTGGCAAAATTAATTAAGGATTAATTACAGTCAGAATTATAGTCAGAACATTTAATGCTAAATATTCCCAATGGAAATAGCCATTCAAAGTGGGCAGTTACAGAAGATTAATTGTGGATTAATTCCCAAGGCGTCTTCTACTCTCGGGAATGCTTCTGCTGTCATCAAGATAAATGAATTCAAATGTTTGAACTTGATATAGGAGATTAACAGAAAGACAACAAAAATAATAGCAGAGTGTAGCAATACAGTGAAGGTTTTTTCCTTTGACAGAGAAGGAGGAACTCTGCATCAATCAATATACTCACAGAGTTCTTCATCTGCTCCAGGCTTCTCAAGAGACACACAATCAATATAAGTCTAAGAAGCTTGCTGGAGACATCATCAATCTGAAGGCCTACTCACCCTGAAGCAAAGCTCCATCTCCTTGAACCATTCAACATCTCAGGGGGAGCCTTTTTCTAACATCATATCCACTTAAGTCTTCTCAGTTGTACATTGAGAAAGAGAAGACAAAATCATCTCTCATCCCCCCACTATATAAAGGGTTATAACTCCCTTCTAAAGTTAACCCCCTTGGTTGCAAATCTCCTGATAAAAAGACTTGAGGATTGGTTTTTGAGCACCTGATCAAAATCTCATTGGTGGCAGTCACCTGATCAAAACCTGTAGTGGTGGGGATGCTGAAGCGATAGTCGATGTTTCTCCAAACGAATCGTGTGGCATTATCTTTGATGATCTTGGTTAGTGGCTCTGCTTTGACCCACTTGGTGAAGTAATCAACAACCAGGATGATGAGTTTCCTTTTCTTAGAGGCTGGTGGAAGCGAGCCAAGTAGATCGACCCCCACTGAGCAAAATGGCATGCACACCGGAGCGGGGTGATCCAAACATTGGGTTTAATGTGTGACATTGGAGTGGAGCTGGCAACTTTCCCATTTCCGAGTGAAGTCAAGGGTGCCCTTTTTTTAGTGTGGGCCAATATAACCATTATCGTAGGATTTTTATGGCCAAAGCCTTTCCTCCCAAATGCTCCTCGCACACGCCCTCGTGTACTTCCCGTAAAGCATATTCTGCTTTGGGTGCGCATAAGCACTTCAATTACGACCCAAAAAAGGAGCACTTGTAGAGCTCATTGACAATGATGGAGAATGAGGCAGCACAGATTCGTTGGCATCGGGCCTCATCAGGGTCCGCTAGAATTTCCTGCTTTTAAGGTAGGCGGTGATGGGGTCTATCCAGCATGGGTCACCTTCTGGGATGGAGGTGATCTCCTAGGGGCCTGACATACTGGGAACGAGCAAGTCCTTGACTCGGCGACGTCGAGTTTGGTACCCCGTAATAAAGTTGACGAGCTTGGATAGAGCTCTGGTGTTATTCTCCTGAGGAATGTGGAGGATTTGGTGAGATTTAATTTTCTCAAGGAGAGATTTTGCTAGCAGTAGGTACCGTGCGAGTTGCTCATTTTTTGCCTCATAGTCTCCCTCGACCTGTGATACTACTTGGTGTGAGCCAGTGTTGACAGTTAAGCGATGTTGTTAGTGGCTGGGAACGTCACCCGGAACCCATTGTTGAGAGAGCCCTCCTCCGGATTCATTAGTAAAAGGTAGGTGCTGCCCCCTTAGTGCCTGAAGCCCCGTCGACGTACAAAGTCAACTACGTGAGAGCCATGCGGTACGGGCTGGGCGCTTCTTCTGGCGGGATTGTGCATTCTACTATGAAATCTACTAGGAATTAGGACTTGATGACGGGCCTCGGCAGTAACCGGTTGTCGAATTCCCCTAGCTCCACTGCCCACTTGACTAGTCTTTTTGATACCTCGGGCTTCTATAGGATTGATCGGAGTGGCAGCTGCGTGAGTACTTTGATAGTGTGGGCCTGGAAGTATGGTCAGAGTTTTCATGTAGAGAATACTTTGGTCAGAGACTTTTTATCTGTCGCGGGATATCTATTCTAGATATTGGACAATACCTTACTAAGGTAATAGAGTGGGCACTGGATCCCATTTTCATCTTTGACCAAGACCGAGCTGAGCGTGTGCGGCAAGACTATCGGATATAGGAAAAGGGCATTGCCTTCGGTGGGCTTTGAGAGTAGCGGGGGTGTGGCCCAGTACTGCTTAAGTTGTTCAAAGACAGTTTGACACTTGTTAGTCCATTGGAATCCAGTGTGTCGACCCCCGCGGACCGCTTTGAAAAAAGGGAGATACTTGTCCCCAGTTCGAGCTAGGAAGCGGGAGAGCGCAACTATCCTTCTGTTGAGATGCTGAACCTCCTTGATGGTGCAAGGGGGAGATGTTGAAACCGAGAATCGGCTTCTGTGGAGTTCAAACCCTTGGGGAAGGGGTGACCACACACTTACTTCTCCTAACGAGCTTGACTGACTGAAAACTTTGAATTTAGAATTGACCAAAGGCTCTAGCACGGAGGTCCCATCACACGCCCGAAAGATCTTAGAGCGCTTCCCCTCCTTAGCCTATGCTAAGCTAAGGGCACCTTAGAAAGCATAAGAAGATCTGAAAATTAGAGAACTGGAAAGCTTGCCTTCTGAGGTACCCCCTTGGGTCTACTTATAGTTTTCTAAATGTGGTCTGCCAACAACACAACTCCGCTGTTCTGAACGGATATATGCAGCCCAAACCGATTCTGCCAATAACAAAACTCCGCTATTCTGAGAAGCTAAACGCAGACCTAATCACATTTGGGAGACCAAATTATATTAACCATGTGATATTTGCACCCCACTTAGAGGGGGAAATCAGGACCAGCTCGCCATTCAACGGGGCGGATGCAGCCTGGCTTGCACAGCTCGCCTATCTCTTTAGGCTAGTATGAGTCGGGCTCCTGTGACTCACCTTCCCCTTACACGGAGGTGGACAGATAATCTTCGTCAGATGGCCACTTAGGCAAGTGCGGGCTGGCGAGCGCGGCTCGCTCGCTTGTGTGGCAGAAGCGAGCCGGCTGCCCCTGGGCTCGCCCGCCTACTGAACTGATGCGGGCCAACTTGCATTAAGGGCTCCTCTTCCGCCTTGTTGGACCCACTCGGTGAACACTGGGTTGTTCACAATCCCCACTCTTTTTGAGCTTTCTCAAAGCTCGGAAATAATCATACAACCCCACGTGTTCGGTGAGTGCTTGCTGGTCTGGAGGGAATCTTTTGGTGGGTCCTACCTTCTTGCTATATATATACCACCAGGCTCTAGAGAATTCCCCATTCTTCTGCTTCTCTTTTTTCTTCGCGAACTACTGTAGCTGAGCGATGGCCATATAAGAAGAAATGCGTGCTCGCCTAGCGGCTGTGAGGGAGGGAACGCGGGAGCAGGTCAATGATGTTGCCCCTTGGCTAGCTTGAGGACCGCTCAGTCCCATATTCAGGCCAAAGAAGGCGAAGATGACGAGGCGGTCTCCCCCAGACAGTGCCCCTGCATCCAGTTCGCGGCCAGTGGCGAGGCCACCCATTAGGTATATGGGCTGGTTACTTGATGTCATTGTTATTCCAATTTTGATTTCTCCTTCTTCGCGGGAGGCGCCTCGGGAAGACAGGGGCGGGGGAACGGAGCCGAGGAACTCCTCCCCGCACGTGTCTGAGCTGGTTGCAAGCCCCTCAGCTGTGAGGCATGCTCTTCCTGTAATCCTGGCCGCTCCTTTAGCGACTAGTGAGCGCTTGAACACTCGTCTTCGTTTTCCAACTTATTCTCCCCTTACCTTTCAATTTTGATATTGCAGCCCCCACCCGCTAGTTCCGCGATCGCTGAACTACCTTGGGTTGTGAAAATCCTTTGTGACTCTTAAAGGACAGCTCTTCCAGGGCCGGCGAGGGACTTCCTGCCCGCATGCCAACATGGGTGATATGCCGACCCCAGGTGAGTTTGTGCGCTTGCTTGCTTGCGATTATCTGCCTGCCTTTTCTGACCCTTATTTCTACATGCTTCAATACCATCTCGTCATCTGACATCGACATCAGCGAGGGGTACTCACCTCCCCCTTCCGCACACCGCATCTCAGAATATCTGGGCGACCAGCAGGATGCCGAGTAGATGAAGAGGCGGGTGATCCGGTTGTTCCAGAAGCCCTCCTTGATGCTGCAAGAGGTCTACGATAGGGTGGATGAAGACAAGGAAGAGGCGGAGGAGTGCTTCGCGGTCCTGGAGGGCGTGAGGAACCCAAAAGATGACGACATGACGAATTCGCCTGGAGTACACATTACGCGAGCAGAGGAGCGACTCAGGCACGCTACAGAACAGGTCGACCTGTCCCAGCGGGAACTACTGGCGATTCATGAGTATTACTACCCTCGCCTACTGCCCCATTCCGGGGTGCGAGGGAGGGGTAGGTGGAAGTGGATTCAATATTGATCCACCGACCCCTTCCTTGTTGTCGACCTGCAGGCCTGGGTCGCACTTCTCAAGATCAGCTTGCGTGACAACTACGAACTTCTATTTTATTTCACTTTTGTAATTATTTGGGAATGCTCGCCCTCTCACGGGCATGTGCTTGTATATCTATTCTCTACTGCTCATTATTGTTTAGACCTTCTCAGGTGGAAGCGAGTGAGCCTCCTTTCTTGCCCGTTCCCTTCTCAGGTGGGCGCGAATCGACTTAGCTTGCTCGCCACTTAGGCTGACGCGAGCCAGTGTGTCTCGCTCTCCACTTGGGCGGACGTGACCCAGCATGGCTTGCTCGCCACTTGGGCAGACGCGAGTTATCGTGGCTCACTTCGCCACTTCCCTGCTGCCGCATAGTTTTCATAAGGCCATGCAGGCTCGAAAGTCGAAGCGTTCGGGCACATTTTTTCTATTCACACATTTTTCTGCTCTTTCTTTTTCTATAAATAGGCCACGATCCTTCTCCACACCTACAGTATTTAAAACCTTCTGCGTCTTCTCCACTCCTGCGATTCTCAGCCCACCACTTCTCGCGAGAACTTCAGTGTCCCACATGACTAACTGATTGCCAGATGGGAGACAGTGGTGGCTATGTTGATGGGAGGAGCAAGTGCTCCTGGACTTTCTTCGATTACCCCTTCTTACTCTCCACCCTTGTCGAAAGGGAGTTCCTCACTATGGTCAGCGACTTCATCCTGCCTGGATTTGAGGCGAGGCGACCCAGGGAGGAGGAGAATATCAACGGTGTCTCAGAAGCGGAGCTCGCTATCCACTTCGCTCACTTCGATGCGGGCCTCCGGCTTCTCCTATGGCCCGAGGTTTGATAAATTCTGAAGTACTTTGGGGTCGTCCTCGGACAGCTAAACCCTAACTCGATAGCTGTCATGATCGGGTTCGCCTGCATCCCGCGGGAAGAGCTTCAGCCTCGTAGTCTTCTGCAAGCTGTTCTCCTTCGGGTGAACAAGGACGACACTGCATACTTCTCCAGGAACAACGTTAAGGTGCGGGAGATAGTAAATAAGAGCCACAACTGGCTCCGGAAGTTCATCTTCATCAATGGAGACTTCGGCAACGTACCATTCTCGCCGATCCAACTCAGTGAGGTGAGCTACCTCCACCCTTGCCCGGGGGCCATGAAGCAATGCTCTGCAGGTTCTTCCAAGGGAAGAACTTTGAGGTCGCGTTCCTCCGAAGCAACGTCGACTCCCTCACCCTCGTCCCGCCTGGGGGAGGTAAGCTACTCGCACTCGATCCTTTTTTACTTTAAATCCTTTTGTTGTTGTTCTAACTCTCTTACTGCAGGTGAGTGGGACATCCCCTTGCATCCTCCTTATGAGAGTTATTGAGTCACTTCTGATATGCTCGCTCATGCTGAGGCAGTGCCTGCCGCACATTGCGAGATCCCGGCCCTCGCCTCCTAGAAGTGGGTCGCCCACGAACAACCTTCTCAGCCGTCTCCGTCCAAGAAGTTGAAGACCGTCGGTGGCGCACCTCTCGAATCCAGGGAGAAAGGCAAAGCTCTGACAAGAAAACAATCTGAAGCGGCAGCCACCCTAGGTACTTCGACCGGAGGGCCTCCGGGCGAGGCGATCAACACCTCTAAGCCGCGAGAGCAGGCGCCCGCCAACATGCCTGTGCCGAGGGGGCACCGCAACTTCAGTTATGGCGAGCGGCACCTGGATGAGCTCGGCAAGTCCCTCCTTCAATGGGACCAAGGGGAGAACCAGGCATCGACCTACACCATGCTGCTAAGCTGACTAGAGCAGGACGACACCAGTGGGGAGGCCTACTCCTTCTCCTTCATCTTATATGCGCGGGAGGACGCCTCAATATATGACCAGGAGGCCACACGAGAACTCATGCACGAGGGCGCGCGTGCCCAGCTACGCGGTTTGGAGCTGGCCCATATGTTGGGCCGTCGGTGCATGCAGATGGAGCGAAATTCCTCCTTGCTCCAGAAGCTCTCCGACAATAAGCAATAGGACAACGCTGGAGGAGGCAGAGAAGGAGCAGAAGCGGGTGGATGTGGCCGACACCATTCTCGCCGGATACCTGGGGAGGAGGGGTGGTGGTGGTAAGTCTCAAGACTTTGAAACAAGATCTTTCTCTCAAGATTGCCTCTAATGACATTTTGCTTTTTCTTGCAGGATGCGGCGACGACCAAGTGCCTAGGCTTCCAAATCACCACCCTAGAGAAGGAGAATGAGGCATTATGTGCGCGAGTGAGGGAAATGGAAGCCGCATCTCCTGCGCCGCCCTCCAACAGTCACCGCCGGCTCACCCACTACTCTGAATATGAGTTGGAGGAGATGATGCTGCAGAACACCACCAAAGCCACGTGAAGTTCATGCTCCAGACCATGCAGCGGGCCGGCCTCGTGACGGGAGAATGCACGGGGCTCTCGACGAGTAATGTGGTACCAGAGCTGTTCCTTCCGGTATCGAAGCTGGACGACGAGTCCTTCAAACCCCTTTAGGAGAGATCGCCGCCCGAGAGCTCGCCTCGCTGAACCCCCGTGCCACACTCCTCTTTTTCTTTTTGGAATCTCTGTATTTTATTTTATTATTGCTATAATATACATGCGGGCCGAGTCCCCTGCCTTGTAATCTTTTGCGATTAATACATATGCTTTTTCCTGAAATGATATTGCTTTTGGTAATCTTTTTTCCTTCTCTTTGTGTACTCGCAACCCAGCTCAGCCTTCCCGCTCGCCGCCTCTGAGCCCATGTCTCGCTAGTGAGACTGCACATCCCTTAAGGACTTACCTTAGGAAATGTCAGGACCTTAGGTAGCCGACCCGCGAGTGGCGATCCCCCTTATCCAGAGAGCCTCTCCTACGTCGCCCGTGAGATCTAGGAACTGGCCTGCCTCGACTCACGTCCGGGGCGTTCGACTTCATGCTATCCAAGCCTCATGAGGTCACGACATGACCTTAGAGTAAGTGACTCGCAATGCTGAGTGCTCGCGACCTTGGTTGCCTTGCGGGCATCAGTCTGGATGTGTGCCGTTCGGGTGCCTGAGGTGTGAACTCCAGCTCGGCCGCAATGTTTGCCCCTTGGCGATATTTGCTTCTTTCATTTATTTTTCTAGAGATCTCTTAGGAATTCCCACCTCCGTCTTTTCCTTCTTCCTGTTAGGTGGTAGGAGCCTGATGGGGGGATGAGTATTAACCGAACCTTCATTTTGGCCAAACACCGGGTGCTACCATCGGCCCATTCAGCTAGATGAAAGCCTGACGGCGAGTGTTGGGATTCAACCGATCTTTCACTTTGGCCAACCACCGGACGCTACCACCGGCCGATCAACTAGATGAGAGCCTGACGGCGGTTGTTGAGCTTTAACCAGACTTTCATTTTGGCCATCCACCGGGCACTAACACCGGCCCGATCAGCTAGATGAGAGCCTGACGACGGGTGTTGAGCTTCAACCAAACTTTAATTTTGGCCAACCACCGGGCGCTAACACCGACCCAATCAGCTAGATGAGAGCCTAACTGCGGGTGTTCAGCTTCAACCGAACTTTTACTTTGGCCAACCTCGGGCGGTACCACCGGCCCGATCAGCTAGATGAGAGCCCGACGACGTGTGTTGAACTTCAACCAGATTTTCACCTTGGCCAACCACCGGGCGCTACCATCGACCCGATCAGCTAGATGAGGGCATGACGGCTGGTGTTGAGCTTCAACCAGGCTTTCACTTTGGCCACCCATCGGGTGCTACCACCGGCCTGATCGGTTAGATGAGAGCATGATGGCGGGTGTTGAACTTCAATCGGACTTTCACCTTAGCCAACCACCGGGTGCTACCACCGGCCCAATCAGCTATGAAAGTGTGAGTTAGATCTGATATACTCTAGAGGGGGGGTGAATAGAGTATGGTGCTTGCTAAAAACTTTTACAACAGTTGTTGTATTCTAATGTGAACAGGGAAGCAAATAATAAAAAGTAAATCTAATCACAGAATGATCACAGAGCAATCTAGTCACAAAGCAACCTAGTCACAAACCACAGCTAGAAACAAAAAGAAAAACAAGCAACCAGAAGACACAAGGAGCTATAGTGGTTCCCTAATCAATCTGGGTACATCCACTCTTCTACCACCCTAGGTAGGAATCCACTGCATGATGAGTTGATCAGGTGTCCTGGGCACCAATGAGCTTTTGATAAGGTGCTCAAAAACCAAACCAGATTTTTTGATCAAGTGTCTTGCCACCAATGAGCTTTTGATAAGGTGCTCAAAAACCACACACAAACTTTTGAAGGGAGTTTGAAAAACCCTTTACAGAGGTGGGGATGAGAGAGTGATGAAAGTCTTTTTTTCTCAATCACAGTGAGAAGACTATATGGATTCAGTGATGTTGTCAAAGCTCGCCCTGAGATCTGTAGTTGTTCAGGAAGTGAAGCTTTGCAGTAGGGTGATAGGCCTTTAGAAAATTGACTCCAGCAAATGATGATTTCGGCAACAACTGAAATGTGAGGTGTCTGGAGTCTTGAATGATGATGGCCTTGAACACTTGAATTAGGAGAGATCTGAAAATTTCAGATGATTGATCTCCTTTGGTGATGTGTTCTGTATGAATTCTTGAGACAGAGAATGTCTGCAACTCTCTTTCTTTCTCTTGTGTAATTGTTGTTGTGAGAGCTGTCATTACAGAGAATATTTTTCTAACTTCTTGTTCTTCTTTTTCAGGGATTGAAAAATCTTATCTTTTATTCTTTTTTTTTGAATAGAAATGATCCTCTGTCAAGATAGCCGTTGGCCTATCATAAATTACTTCCTTAATTGCTTTGTCTTTTGGAGAAAAGTCCAATAAAACATTCCTTGATAATTCCTTGAAACTTGCTATAGATTAAATGAAAAAACGGCTACAAGATCTCTGAATTAAATGCTGAGAACAATTCCTTAACTATCTGAATTTGAATCTTGAAAATCGTTGAACTCTTCAGAAAATCGTCGAACTGAGCTCCACTATCGTCGAACTAAGCTCAGAGATTTGGACTTAGATAGAAGCAGAGATCGTCGATCTGAGCTCAACTATCGTCGAACTGAGCTCAGAGATAGAGAATCAAACTAGAGTCAAGATCGTCGAACTGAGCTCGAAGATCGTCGAATGGAGTTCGACGACTTGATGAAGTTGAGCTCAAAGATCGTCGAATGGAGTTCGACGACTCGTCGAAGTGAGCTCAACGATCGTCGAATGGAGTTCGACGATTCGTCGTACTGAGCTCGACGAAATGACTTAGTCTCCAAACTGAAAAACCTGGTCTTGAGGGCAGCTTCCAAACCTAACTACTAACCCTTATACTCAATTCTAATTGACCTTTAGATCTATACAATGAGGTCAAAACAGGTTTCCTAAGAAACCTAGTGATCCTGACCCAAATCAGTAATAGGGTGTTCCAACAATCTCCCCCTATTTGGGTTAGGATTACTATTTACAGAAATTGGAAAATTATAAACATACAGAACAACAATATAACAATAAAACATTACAGAAACACAGATATTATCTCAGACAGATCATAAAACAGCATATATTGTCACCTTACAGAATTACTCCTTTTCCTTGCTCTTTATAAGTTTTATTTCCCTGTTTGGATTAAGAGCTTCCTTCTTAGATCTCCTGTCATCAGCTGCACCTAGAGATGTTTGTTGTTTTGGCCTTGGTACTACAGCTTCAGGGTGCAGCTTCATGTAGCTTTCAGAATCAAAGAACTTGCTGGAGGAGTATCTTTCCAGTTCCTTTTTCCTTTGTTTTGACAAAGTAGTAATACTGGAGGTGTCCTTGCCTTGCTCTATGGCTTTCTTAATCTGATCCAAAGCAGCTAATTCCTTCATCCTAGCTGTCCAGGAAGTTGGATTGTTCTCTGGATCCTCAAAGGGAACTGGAGGCTCATACCTATTAGAAGAATTGTCTACAGGAGCTCTGGAGGAGACTAACTCTTTTAGCTTGTAAGGAAAGGGACCTGAAGTGGTATCAGATGGACCTGGTCCTTCCATTGAGTAAGGATGTTGCCTGGAATAGCCTTTTGAGTAGACTTGAAATTCTCTTTGGTTTCCTCTATAGCTTCCTCTCCTTGACTGATAGCCTCTGGATTGGCTTCCCCTAGGTTGAGATCTTCCTTGAGGGTGATAAGGGGTTTGGCTTCTGACAGAGGGTTGAACAGCAGAGCTTCCACCTGCACCTGCATCAGGTGAGGGAGGAGGTGGAGGAGGATGATGGAACTGAGAGGAGCCTTTCTCATACTTCCTCTTCTTCTTCATAGCCTTCAGTTGGTTTTTGGAATATTGCATCCAGTGTTCAGTAATAGGGCAGTTATGCAGAATGTAGTAAGGTATATCATTTGTGTCTTTGACTTTAGCTGGAGGAACCCTTTTCATTATCTTGCTTCTGGCCTTTCTTTTCCTTGCTATAGTAGCAGAAGAATCATCTGAATCAGTTCTGAACTGATCACTTTCTGAGCTTTGTTCATTATATAAAGCATCAATCCTTTTAAGGTAGTCTTTTTGTTGTTGAGATTGAGCAGGAGAAACAATAGTGACAACAACAGTAGTAACAGCAGGAGGAGGGGTAGAAGCAATACTAGCAGAAGAGGTCATGGTAGCAGCAGTAGATACAACAGTAGATACAGCAGATTCAGATACAATAGTTACAGCAGCAGAAATAACATCAGCAATAACAGTAGGCTCAAGGTCAAATGCCTATGTCACATGTATATCCTCAGATATATCAAAATCAGAACTAACAGCAACATCAATGATATCAGTAGAAGCAGCATCAACAGAAACAGCAGAGGCAGTAGCAGAAAGGGACTTTATAAAAGAATTAATGAGACTGGTGTCACAGCTGGAAAAGGGCACAATGGCTTTGGAGAGATCCTCAGATTGCTGGACTGCAGTGCTCTCTGGAAGACAGCTGAAATAAACTGAATCAAAATCTGATAATAATGACCTGAGGTCCATTGAGAAAACTGCAACTTGTGGTGTTGAGGCTTGAGCTTGAACTGAGGTAACAGCAGCAGCAGGCAATCTATCCACTTCATGAGGCATCTCCCCCTGCCTAGATTCAGTCAAGACTGGATCAAGGCACCCAGATGAAGGGATTGCCTGAGGAGGCAAGAGAGAGGAGAGCCTGGCAGACATGTCTGCAACTGACTTTAAAAGTGGAACCAAGGAGGTCTCCAATAAGAGGGATAGCCTGAGAGCTATCAGCTCATAAAGTCTGTCTGCTAAGGCTGGAATATCTACATGCTCAATAGGGATTTGAGCAGAGGTAGGGACAGAAGGTGGAGTAGCTGGAGATGTTGGTGGAGAGCTGGTGTATGGGAGAAAGGAAGGTTGAGATGTGGGGATTGTTGAAATGGAAGATAGTGGAATGGAAATAGAAGGTGTGAAGGAGGGTTGAGCAATGATATCTTGCAGTAGCTGTTGATATGATGTGGATGAAGAGGGTAGATCATGAGGGGATGAAGGGGAATCATCCATAAAGGAATCATCCAGAAGTGCGAAAGATGGAAGTTGAGATGATGAATCAATGTCTTAGTGATGGTAGTGATGTAATGGGTGGACGAGTTCTTCTGTTAGTGGAAGAGTTGGAGAATGGATAGAAGTTGGAGATGGGCTGGAAATTATGATTGTGGAGGAAATTTGAATGGTGGAGGTGACTGGTGGAGATGAAATAAGAGGTGGAGGAGGAGAAGAAACAAGCAAGTCTTCTGCAGGTGCAGAGACTTGAGGGGAAGAGACTGCAACAGTCCTTGTGCCTGAAGTGGTAGATGCAGAGGGCATGCTGGGCTTCACTATCTGCCTGTCCCATTTGCCAAACATGGCATAGGAGAGCCTCTTAGAGGCATTGATGTGTATCCCAGTTGAGACTAGCAGGGCAGGGCATCTGTTTTGAAGAAACAACCCTAATATCCTTCCATAATTCACAAAATTATTGTTGATTTTCTTCTTAATCAGATCAAAGAAAACTTCTCCCCAATTCAGTTGTTTCTTATCCACTAGAGCACCCATCAAGCATAGCTGATACCTGGAGATGGTATCATGGGCTAAGTGCTTGGCCAACAGAACTTTTCCTACAACATCAGCCAAGAATCTGTACTCAACAACCAAATTCTTTTTCAGCAGCTTGCTAGGGTTTGCATTAGAATGACCCATTCTATCAAGCATAGTAGAAAATTCTTCTCCAAACATTTCAACAGAATCCTCTCCAGAATTTAATCCAAAAATCTCTGTCAGAATAGTAGGTGTCAGAGGTACTTGGGTTCCAGAAATTGAGCCAATAACTGTATTTTGATCCTGGTTGTGGGCAGTATATACCCACTCCTTTATTTCATCAGCAACTAACTTGATTCTGGTGGACATGATAGTAACTAGCTTTTGTTCCTTGAAAAGTTCTAGAATTTCTTGGAAAATCTAATCACTGTTATTGAAAGAGTCCATATCTATATCAAATCCTGCATCAAATTTCATGGCGGCCAGGACTGCAATTGAGACGGCCATTATTTCCTGCAAAAATCAACAAACAAACGACCAAGTGTAGAGAAGTTTGGAGGGAAAGAGAACTTTTGCAGAAAGAATGAAAGCGCAAAAGGAGAACGACGACCGAAAAATGAATTTTATATTAGGGTTCGACGCAGAAAAGGAAAGATCGTTGAACTCAGTTCGACGATCGGGGCTTCTAAAGGAAACTGAAAGGTCATCAACATCGTCGATCTCCGTTCGACGATATTTGAGAGCGTCGAGCTCCGTTCGACGATAGTTCAGAAAACAAAATCGTCGAGCTTCGTTCGACGATCGCTGACCTGGAGAGATAGTTGAACACTATCTGAGAAGCGCTGAACTCTGGTTGACGATTTCGGAAAGCCTCGATCTCCGTTCGACGATCTGGGGGAAAATCGTCGAGCGCAGTTCAGAGACCAGAAACACTCTATACACTAGAAAAATCAAGATGTTTGCCTAGTCTTGGTCAATTTTAGAGTTTTAAAATCTTGGAACTTATTTTAGACTTCCTCCATCTAACATTCCTAACTGATTCAGGAAGAAGGTGTGTTTCTTTTCATCCAAGGGTTTGGTGAAAATATCTCCCCTTTGCAAATCAGTTGGGATATATTGAAGTTCAATTTTATGTTTCTCAACATTATCCCTTAAAAAGTGATGCCTAATTTCTATGTGTTTTGTCCTACTATGGAGGACTGGATTTTGAGCTATAGAAATAGCACTGGTATTATCACAAAAGATTTTAGACTTCTCTAAGTTGTAGCCATAGTCTAGGATTTGGTTTTGAATCCACAAGATTTGTGAACAACAACTACCTGCAGCCATATATTCAGCTTCAGCAGTTGAAGTTGACACAGATGTTTGTTTCTTGCAAAACCAAGAGACAAGTCTGTCACCAAGAAAGTGACAAGTTCCACTGGTGCTTTTCCTGTCAATTCTGCATCCAGCATAATCAGCATCTGAAAATCCAGTTAAGTCAAATGCTGAGTCTTTTGGATACTAGAGACCTAGATTTGGACAACTTTTAACATACCTGAGAATCCTTTTTACTAATGTTAGGTGTGACTCTCTAGGGTTCACTTGGAATCTAGCTCATATGCATGTAGCAAACATTATATCAGGTCTACTAGCTGTAAGGTACAATAAAGAGCCAATCATTGCTCTATATGTTGTCTGATCAACAAGTTTCCCATGTTCATCAGCATCTAATACAACATTAGTAGGCATAGGTGTTTTCATACAAGATGCTTCAGACATACCAAATTTCTTAACCAATTCTTGTGCATACTTGGTTTGAGAAATAAATATGTCTTCAGCATGTTGTTTGACTTGCAATCCTAGAAAGAAGGATAGCTCACCCATGCTACTCATTTCAAATTTAGAATGCATTAGGTTGGAGAACCTTCTGCACAAATTTGAATCAGTAGAACCAAAAATAATATCATCTACATAGATTTTTACTAGTAGGGTATGGGACTTATGAGTTCTAATAAAAAGAGTTTGGTCTACTCTACCCCTTATAAACTCATTTTTCAGGAGAAAGCATGCTAGGGTCTCATACCATGCTATAGGAGCTTGCTTGAGACCATATAATGCTTTATTCAGTTTAAAAACATAATCAGGATGAGATGAAGAGATAAAACCTGGAGGTTGTCTGACATAGACTTCTTCTTTGATGTCTCCATAGAGAAAAGCACTCTTTACATCCATCTGGTACACTTTGAAACCTTTGTGTGCTGCATATGCTAAGAAGATTCTAATAGCCTCCAACCTTGCAACTGGTGCAAAAGTCTGGTCATAGTCTATGCCTTCTTCTTGAGAGTACCCTTGAGCAAATAGCCTTGCCTTGTTCCTTATAATTACTCCTTGATCATCCAGTTTGTTTCTGAACACCCACTTTGTTCCAACAATGGAGTGATCCTTAGGCCTTAGTACTAGTTCCCAAACTTTGTTCCTTTCAAATTGATGCAACTCTTCTTGCATTGCAATGATCCAGTATGGATCTTGCACTACATCTTGAATGGATTGAGGTTCAATTTGAGATAGGAAGCAAGTGTGCAACAAGTTTTGGTTGACCTGATTTCTGGTTTGCACACCAGCTGAGATGTCTCCAATTACTTGGGAAATTGGATGGTCTCTTGATGTTACTAAATCAACAGGAGATGCTGATTGTTCACCAACCTGTATTGTTGTTTCCTCTGGTGGTACAACAACTGGCTCTTCAAGAAGTTTCTCTTCAAGGTGTTGATTGTCTTCTTCATCTTCACTGCTTTCAACTTTTTGAATGATTTGTAATCTGTCCAAGTCTTCAGCAAGAGAATGTACCTGCAAAAGTTCTATGGTAGAAGTGTTCTTCTCCTTGAAAGACATGTTAGATTCATCAAAAGATATATGCACAGATTCTTCAATTTTAAGAGTTGATTTATTATATACCCTATAAGCCTTACTGATCATGGAGTATCCCAGAAATACTCCTTCATCAGCTTTAGCTTGAAATTTTGCTAAATATCTCTTGTCATTATTGTGAATATAACACATACAACCAAAAATTCTAAAATAATCTACTTTAGGTTTCTTCCCTTTGAGTAATTCATAGGGAGTCTTGCCCTTCAGTTTATGTATTAAACTTCTGTTCAGCACATAGTTGGAGGTGTTCACTATCTCTGCCCAAAAAGATAGAGGAAGGTGAGCATCTGACAACAATGTAGTGGCAGATTCAATAAGGGTTCTATTTTTCCTTTCAGCTACCCCATTTTGTTGAGGAGTTCTAGGAGCTGAGAAAGTGTGCCTGATCCCATCACTCTGACAGAACTCTTGCATAAGAAGAGAATCAAATTTTGTCCTATGATCACTTCTAATCAGGGCAATGTGAGTATTGAACTAAGTCTGTATGCATTTGAGAAACTCTGTCAAACACTTAAAGTTATCAGACTTCTTCCTCAGAAAGAACACCCATGTGAATCTAGAGAAGTCAACTACAACCACTAAAGTGTAAGATTTCCCTCATAAGCTTTGTACTGTAATGGGTCCAAAAAGATCCATGTGTAACAGATACAAAATCCTAGGTGAATCACTCTTATTAAGTGACTTGAAACTATTTTTAGTTTGCTTGCCTAATTGACAAGCCCTGCAGAGTCCTTCCTTCTTGTAGGGGCTCGAAGGTAGTACTCTAGCAAGGTTGTCCTTGGATAGCCTAGCAATGGTTGTAAGGTTTATATGCCCTAATCTCTTATGCCATAATACATTAGGTCTACTAACAGAATTAAACAGGCAAATATCTACTTCTGTTGAAAGAAAGTCTACTAAGTAGATGTTACCTTTCCTTTTACCTGTCAACACAGTTGTGTTGTCCTCTTATTTGATCTTGCATAGGGCTTTGCTGAAAGTCACATGGTAGCCTTCATCACATAGTTGACTGATACTGATCAAATTGTGCTTCAGTTCTTCCACATAGGCTACCTTCTTGAATGTGACTGTGCCAATCTGGACTGCACCATATTCTTTTGTTTGTCCAAAATTTGAATCACCAAATATGACTTTGGGTCCAAACATGGCTTTGAAGGATGTGAGGTTGTCCTTGTATCCTATCATGTGCTTTGAGCACCCACTATCCAAATACCATTGCTGGTTTGATGTTGGATAGGTCTTCACCTGCACACAAAATAATTTACTTGTTTTTGACCCAGTTTACCTTGGGACTAGGTTGATAACCTTTAAATTCAGAAATAAATGATATCCCTAGTTGACTCTTATAACCTTCAGGATGATATCTACTTGGAGGTATTATCCATTCAGTATAAGGGTTAAAGCTGGATGAAGGACCCCTAGGATTGGAATTTGATTTACCCTTGAAGAAGTTTTCAAATCTCTGATCTCTGCTCGACTATCGTTGAGCTGCGTTCGACGATCTTGGGTCAAATTGTCGAGCTCCGTTCGACGGTCGACTGTGGCAGAGTTCATGAATAAGAGATCGTCGACCTGAGTACGACGATTTTGCCTGAGATCGTCGATCTGCGTACGATGATCGTCTAGCTCCGTTCGACGATTTCTGTTCAACACTTGATTTCTTGGGTAAGTCAGAATTTTTCCCAGCTACTTCTACAACTCCCTTCCCTTTATCAGAAATAAACTTGATTGGGGTTGTTAGAACTATAGGTTGGCTGGATGAAGCACCCAAACCCAGTGTACTGTTGAATCTAGAGTTCACTGTGCTTGTGATGTCCATTAGCTTGATGCTTCTCCCATTAAGGGATTCTTTAAGCTTTTTGGCCTCTGATAGCTCACCTTTCAGTAAAGCTATCTGCTCCCTACAACACTCCAACTCCTCAGAGAGTTTGAGATTTTCTGATTTTAAGGTGCTATGTTCAGACAATTGATTTCTGAGAGAAATGATTTCCTTCTCAGATTTTAATAGGTCTAAACATAGTACTTTAAATTCATACTTAAAGTCCTCAGAATTGAAATCAAAAGAGTCTATTACCTGGTCCTCTTCAAGTTGAGTCTCTGAGTCTGAGTCTGACTCTTCTGCATCAGAATTGTGTTGTGAGGCATTGATAGCCATCATGCAGAATTCCTTCTCTTCAGCATCATCCTCATCATCACTTGAGCTGGAAGAAGTTTCTGATTCTTCTTCTATCTCACTCCAAGATTCAGCAACAAATCCCTTCCTTGTGTGTTTGTTCATGCTTGAGGAGGGTTTGAAATTGTTATTCTTCTTGAAGTCCTTGTCCTTTCTTCTTTCTTTCTTGTCCTTTATGTCCTTGTTTTTGTTCTCTGGACATTCAGGCACAATGTGACCTGGTTTCCTGCAACCAAAGTAAATAATTTCTTTATTATTTGATTTATCATACCTTGGCTTGTCATGTTCTTTGTATGATCTCTTCCTGAAGTCCTTTCTGGCCATTTTGTAAAATCTTTTGGCCAGCAGACTAAGCAGCTCATCATTGTCTGTGACCTTGTCTTTAGACTGATCTTCAGTGTCTTTAAAAGCTATTGACTTTTCCTTTCTTGTGGCTGGTGAGGCAGCCTTCTGCTCTTCTTCTCTATTTTTGATGAGCAGCTCATAAGACTTGAGCTTGCCCAAGAGATCTTCTGTGGTGATCTCATTGAGACTTTTGGCATCCTTGATTGGCCAGATCCTTGAGTCCTAAGTGCTTGGGAAGCACATTAGGATTTTGTCATTTAGCTTAGCCAATGAGATCTCTTTATCCAAAGTCTTCAGTTCATTGACTATCAGGCTGAGTCTATTATACATTTCTGATACTGACTCAGCTTCTCCTTTCTTGAAGTTCTCATATTGGGTTATGAGGTGAGATCTTCTGTCTTTTCTTTCATCAGCAGATCCTGAGACTATTTCAGAGAGCTTATCCCAGATTTCCTTTGCTGAGTTGCATTCAGCCACCTTTTGGAAAATGTCATCAGACATAGTCTGGGGTAAGATATTCATAGCCTTTACATCTGCTACTTTCCACTTATTGATGTCAGCATCTGTTCCTGAGGGAGGTGGAACAACACTTGTACTTGTGTTCTTTGGAGGTCTTGGACACACTGTCAAAACAGAATTAAAAAATGTCCTCATCAATAGAATTCATGTAGAGTCTAATCCTTGCCTTCCAAAGTGCAAACTTGGATAGATTGCACACTGGAGGTCTGGTGCTAGCATAATCTTTGTTTTGGGCCATGTTTTGTGAGGAAATAATTCTAATAACAAAATCTACAACAAGCAGATCTAACTATAGGGATCTTTGGGTTCAGGTGTTAGCCTGTGCAACCACTAAGGTGGTATTTTTAACCAACCTCCCTCTAATACCAATTGAAAGTGTGAGTTAGATCTGATATACTCTAGAGGGGGGTGAATAGAGTATGGTGCTTGCTAAAAACTTTTACAATAGTTGTTGTATTCTAATGTGAACAGGGAAGAAAATAATAAAAAGTAAATCTAATCACAGAATGATCACAGAGCAATCTAGTCACAAAGCAACCTAGTCACAAACCACAGCCAGAAACAAAAAGAAAAACAAGCAACCAGAAGACACAAGGAGCTATAGTGGTTCCCCAATCAATCTGGGTACATCCACTCTTCTACCACCCTAGGTAGGAATCCACTACAGGATGAGTTGATCAGGTGTCCTGGGCACCAATGAGCTTTTGATAAGGTGCTCAAAAACCAAACCAGATTTTTTGATCAGGTGTCTTGCCACCAATGAGCTTTTGATAAGGTGCTCAAAAACCACATACAAACTTTTGAAGGTAGTTTGAAAAACCCTTTACAGAGGTGGGGATGAGAGAGTGATGAAAGTCTTCTTTTCTCAATCACAGTGAGAAGACTATGTGGATTCAGTGATGTTGTCAAAGCTCCCCCTGAGATCTGTAGTTGTTCAGGAAGTGAAGCTTTGCAGTAGGGTGATAGGCCTTCAGAAAATTGATCTCCAGCAAATGATGATTTCAGCAACAACTGAAATGTGAGGTGTCTGGAGTCTTGAATGATGATGGCCTTGAACACTTGAATCAAGGGAGATCTGAAAATTTTAGATGATTGATCTCCTTTGGTGATGTGTTCTGTATGAATTCTTTAGACAGAGAATGTCTGCAACTCTCTTTCTTTCTCTTGTGTAATTGTTGTTGTGAGAGCTGTCGTTATAGAGAATATTTTTCTAACTTCTTGTTCTTCTTCTTTTTTAGGGATTGAAAAATCTTACCTTTTATTCTTTTTTTTTTGAATAGAAATGATCCTCTGTCAAGATAGCCGTTGGCCTGTCATAAATTACTTCCTTAATTGCTTTGTCTTCTGGAGGAAAGTCCAATAAAACATTCCTTGATAATTTCTTGAAACTTACTCCAGATCAAATGAAAAACGGCTATAAGATCTCTGAATTAAATGCTGAGAACAATTCCTTAACTGTCTGAATTTGAATCTTGAAAATCGTTGAACTCTTCAGAAAATCGTCGAACTGAGCTCCACTATCGTCGAAATGAGCTCAGCGATTTGGAGTTAGACAGAAGCATAGATCATCGATCTGAGCTCAACTATCGTCGAACTGAGCTCAGAGATAGAGAATCAAACTGGAGTCAATATCGTCGATCTGAGCTCGAAGATCGTCGAATGGAGTTCGACGACTTGATGAAGTTGAGCTCAAAGATCATCGAATGGAGTTCGACGACTCGTCGAAGTAAGCTCAACGATCGTCAAATGGAGTTCGACGATTCATCGTACTGAGCTCGACGAAATGACTTAGTCTCCAAACTGAAAACCCGGTCTTGAGGGCAGCTTCCAAACCTAACTACTAACCCTTAGACTCAATTCTAATTGACCTTTAGATCTATACAATGAGGTCAAAACAGGTTTCCTAAGAGACACAGTGATCCTGACCCAAATCAGTAATAGGGTGTTCCAACAAGCTAGATAAGAGCCTAATGATGGGTGTTGAGCTTCAAGCGGACTTTCATTTTAGCCAACCATCATCTATATCCCTCTTTTTGAGCAAGCGAGCCATCAATAAGTAAGAACACAAAACTGATTTTTTATTTTCATGGGTAGAAGCGCTTCAAGTCATCGCCGCTCTAGGCATGATTGAGGGGTTCCCCTTCCACATTCTGGAGATGATAACCCCCAACTTCAGCACCTCTTTGATTACATAGGGGCCCTCCTAGTTAGGATTCAACTTGCCGACAACTGCCGACCTTCCGGCAGCATCGACCTTCTTCAAGACCAGGTCCCCCTTTGCGAATTGCTTAATCCTGACGTGCTTGTAGAAGAATTTGGCCATTCGTTGCTTGACCTCGCCTTGACGATTAGCTGACAAGTCACGTACCTCCTTTACCATATCTAGGGAGAGCCGTAACTCGTCTTTATTCTCAGCCCTCCACTCCTATCTACCCTCTTCTGCTTCGATTATTCGCAATGTCCATACTTTGAACTCTATCGAGAGCATTGCTTCGCAGCCATGAGATAGTTTGAAGGGGTCTCTCCCGTGGTTGTGTTTGACATGGTCCTCAAGGCCTAAAGAACTGACGGGAGCTGGTCCACCCATCTCCCATTCAGATTCTCCACCTTATTCTTCAATAAGTTTACAATTATCTTGTTCGTCGCCTCCACATGTCCATTGCTCCTGGGTTGGATGACAGACGCGAACCAGAGATCGATCCCGAGCCAGCCACAGAAGATGATGAACTCTATGCTAGAAAACTGTGGCCCAATGTCCGTAACGATGATCTGGGGAAATCCGTGCCTGCAAATAATCTTCCCCCAAACAAAATTCCAAGTCGCATGGGAGGTCACCTTCGCTAGCGCTTTGACCTCCAACCACTTAGAAAAATAATCAATTATTTATAGCAAGAAACTTCTCTGCCCGCTGGCCTGGGGGAAGGGCCCTACATGATCCATTCCCTAAATGACAAAGGTCCAGGGGGCAATGATACTTCTGAGCCCCTGGGCTGGTAGAAGTTGGAGAGGGGCAAATAGCTGGCACTTCTTACACTTCTTTGCCAACTCGGTGGCATCATGGTCCAGGGCCGGCCAGAAATACCCTTGCCTGACAATCCTCCCTTCCTGGGTCCTGCTCCCTGAGTGACTCCCACACTCCCCGAAGTGAAATTCCTCCAAGATCATCGTGACCTCCTCTTCACCCATGCAATGTGCTAGAAGCCCCGAGAGAGTCTTTTGGTATATCTTCCCATCGCACATCAGGTAGTATGCTGACTTGTACTTGAAGCACTTTCTATCCATGCCATCCGAGAACTCTCTTATGGATAAGAAGGTTGTGAAGGGATCCATCCAGGAGAGGCACTGATACAATTCCATCATCTCCCCTTCTTCAATGGAAGGATGGAATAGGTCGGTTATGGTTCCTCCTGCACAGGTTCCTAACTTAGCCAACTGATCTACTTGCTCATTTTCTTCCCACGGCACATGTCTGATGGAGAATGTTTGGAAGATGTTTGATGACCCCTTTCACCTTTGCTAGATACAGCTGGAGGGTGGGCTTCCTTGCTTCGAACTCGCTGTTGATAAGGGAGGAAACTACCATGGAGTCCATCAGCACTTCCACATCGTGAACTCCTAGCTACCTGGCCAGCCACAGCCCCGCGATCACTGCCTCATACTCTGCTTGGCTATTAGAGATGGGAAAGTGGATGACCACGATCTGCTCTATCCTCATCCCCTGAGGGCTCTCCAGGATCACTCCCATGCCCAAGGAGTTCATTCCCGAGGCGCCATCCACCATCACCTTCCAATGGACTGAATGAGTGAGCTCGGTATTCGCCATCTCGACCACACAGTCAGCCATAAAGTCGACCAGCGCTTGGTCATTGATAAAGAGGCGGGGGACAAAGGAGATGTCAAACTCGCTCAGCTCCACTAACCACTTTTCCAACCTCCCGGAGTGCTCCACTCCCTCAAATATTTTATGGAGGGGATGGCCAGTCACTTCCTGAATGGAATGGGCCTGAAAATAGGGTCGGAGCCTCCGAGCTGAGATGACTAAGGCAAAGGCTAACTTCTCTGGTATAGGGTATCACAACTCTTCATTCCTCAGGACCATACTCACATAGTAGATCGGTAGCTACTTCTTTCCCTCCTCCGGGACAAGGAAAGAGCTCAGGGCCTCGACCCCAACCCCATGGTATAGAGACAAATATTCCCCTCCTTCGGCCCCTAGAGAAGTGGAGCTTGGGTCGGCTGTTTCTTCAAGGCCTGGAACGGCTTCTCACACTCCTCGGACCACTCAAACTTCTGGCCCCCTCTCAGTTCCTTAAAGAAAGGTGATCACTTCTCACTAGCCCGAGAGAGGTGCCTGCTCATCCCTGCCAACTTTCCTATCAGGCGCTGGATTTCCTTGGTGTTCCGAGGCGACCCTAACTCCATGATTTCCCTCATCTTATCAGGGTTGAGCTCCACTCCCGCAGGAGTAAGGAGATGGCCTAAGAACTTTCCCATGCTCATCCCGAAGACACACTTCAAGGGGTTCAACCTCATATTATACTTCTGCAGGGTGCTGAAGGTCTCTTCCAGATCCTAGAGGTGAGAGTCCATGCCCCGATACTTGATCATGAGGTCGTCTACGTACACCTCCAGGTTCCTTCCCTTCTACTCTCGGAAGACCCGTTCCATCATCCTCTAGTAAGTCGCCCTTTCATTTTTTAGCCCAAAGGGCATCATTTTATAACAGTAACACCCATACCCTGTGATGAAGGAGACATCTTTCATGTTGGGTGGGTGCATCCTGATCTGGTGATAACCTGAAAACGCATCAAAAAAACTCATTAGGGAAAAACCGACGGCTGAGTTAACCAGCGCGTCAATTCGAGGAAAGGGGTAACAATCTTTAGGACATGCTTTATTTAAAAGAGAGAAGCTGATACACATGCTCCAGCGGCCATCCCCCTTCTTGACCATCATCATATTGGAGACCCAACTAGGATACTAGATCTCCGATACAAACCCCACTTTCAAGAGCTTCTCCACTTCCTCTCGGATGGGATCGGCCAGCTTGTTGGTTGTGGTACTCTTCTTCTGACGGATAGGATGCTCGTCAGCATCGAGGTTGAGGTGGAGGCAAGCTACATCCGCATCAATCCCCGGCATGTTCACCGTGCTCCATGCGAAGATGTCAATATTCTTTTGGATGCACTCCGGCATCCTCCTCTGGTCCTCCTGGATCAATCCTCCGCTGACCCACACTCTCTCCACCCTTCCTCCCTGGGTGAGAACCTCCATCTCCACTACGTCTTCCGCTACCTCCAGCAGGGACTGTTCTCCCCACTCACCAGCGGCCCCCTCTCCTGGGGCAAGAACATCCTCCTCAGCCTCCTCCATGGCCACCACCTCAGGTAGCTCCTCCAGAACTTCTTCCATCCCTCCCCCACGGGCGTGGACCTCTTCCTCTACCTCCATCCCCTCAGCTTCTCCCGTGGCCTCTTGGCCAGACAGCTCCTCCATCCTCCTCTCCATCTCCTCGGCTCCTCCTTGTCAGGAGATGGAGTTGACCGCAGTCATATAACACTCCCTTTCCACCTTGGGGTCTCCCCGGACCTGGACTTAGATGCCATCAAAGTTGAACTTGAGGCATTGGTGGAAAGAGGATGGCACACAATGGAAGGCTCTGATGAGGGGCCATCCGAATATGGCATTGTAACTGCTAGGAGCCTCCACAATGATGAACCTGCAGTTCCTGGACCGGCCATCCAATGGAACATGGAGCCCCACTCCTCCTTCTACCTCTTTCATCTCTCTGAAGAACCCGAACAAAGGCCTATCCGAGGCCAACACCCTCCTGGCCTCCACCTTCATCGTGTCGAACACCTTTTTGAAGATGACGTTGATGGAACTCCCATTATCCACAAGGATTAGGGAGACGATAAAGTTCTTGACGATGGCCTGAATGACCAGCGCATCGCAGAAATGATCCTCGTAATCGGGCATGTCCTTCCAGGAGAAGGTAATATTCTCATCTGGGGGCGGGGTTAGGGATATGGAGGAAACGCTCCGGCGATACATGGTTCGGAGGCTCACCTTACGAGAGGCCTTGACTCCCACCCCCCAGGGAATCACCCCGATCCCTCCTCGGCCTTCTACATTGGCCCGGTCCTCACAACTGCCCTCCTCTGCCTTCGGCAGGAATTCCTTGATCCGCACCTCCTGGCAGTGATGCTGCTATTATGGGACCTGCCCCTGGCTTCCTTCATCTCTAGGAACTCCGGGCAGGTAGTCATCACATGCCCTTCCTCCTGGTGGAAGTCACAGTAGGGTAGCTCCACTCTGCCTCCCGATCTCCTCCTCTGGGATCCTCTCCTCCTCCTACCCAGGGTTATCGCCATAACATGTTGTTGATCGGGGAGAGGAGGTCTCTGGCCCTGCTTCCAACCTGGATAGTTGAACTGGCCCTGCCACCTTCGCGTTGGTCTCCTCCGTGGAAATCTCTCCTTGGACCCTGGTCCTGCCAGTCCTGCTACCTCCAACCTAGATGATTATTCGGTTCCTGGCGCCCCACCTCGGCTGCTGTTGCTCCCTCTACCTGGGCTTTACCTTCCTAGCCTCCTGCCCCTTGCCACCTCCTAGCTTCTTCTCCTCCTTCGTTGTCCACCTTTCCAGCTTCCTGGCAAACTTCAGGTTTGATGCCTTTCCTTCGACTTCACGGGCTGCCCTCTACATCAGCTCCTCAAAAGACACCGGAGGCACCTGCTTCAGCTCCATCCGAAAGAACCCCTGTTATAACCCCAGGGTGAAGGCCACATTGAGGGTGTGCCCTGACATCTCCTGCACCTAGAGGACCTCCTCCTAGAACCAATCCACATAGCTCCCCAGAGTCTCGTTCACTCCCTGCTTGATGAGGAACAGGAACTCAGACTCTTTCTTCCTCTTCTTGGAAGTTGTGAACCTCAGCGACCCCGACACAGGTCCTCAAAAGAGTAGATGAAGCTAGCTAGAAGATGATGAAACCAGTCCCTCGCCTTCTCTCTGAGGGTGATGGCGAAGTGTCGACATTTGAAGGCATCTGATATCTGTCGGATCGAAACCACATCCATAAACCATTGGATGTGTTGGACCGGGTCATCCCTTCCGGTGTAGTAGGACATTTTCAGCTCGTGGAACCCTTCTGGAATTAGAGAAAATGAGACTAGCTCGTTGAAAGGACTCCCCTCTCCCGCTAGGGGAGCTGGGCGATCTTGTGCCTCCACCTTACTGGTTTGACGCGCACATATCGAGCTGGGGAATAAAGCTCTCCCCGACAGATCCCGCTCACTGCCTTCCTCAACATCTTCATTCCCAGGTCGCCTGACGGGGGCGTTCTCGCCCAAAGTAGTGACCAGTGGGACGGCGGGTGTTGAGCACTCACCGCGATCCCCGAGTGTGAACATGATGAGGTTCTACATCTCCTGCCTGAAATCCTCGAACATCCCGAGGGTGGCGAGCGGGGGGGGGGGGGGGGGGAGATGGAGAGTCTCCCCGGTCAGATCCTTACCCTTCACCTCCAGTTATTGGGCTCGCTCGGATTTTCTGTGCTACTCACACTCCACGCTCACGGCACCAAAATATTGAGACCAGAAATCAGCTTCTGTGGAGTTCGAACCCTTAGGGAAGAGGTGACTCCACACTTACTTCTACTAACAAGCTTGACTGACTGAAGACTTACAATTTAGAACTGACCAAAGGCTCCAGTACGAAGGTCTCACCACATGCCGAGAAGATCTTAGAGTACTTCCCCTCCATAGCCTGTGATGAGCTAAAGACAGCTCAGAAAGCGTAAGAAGATCAGAAAACTAGAGAACTGGAAAGCTTGCCTTCTGAGGTACCCATTGGGTCTATCTGTAGTTTTCTGAAAGTGGTCTGCCAACAGTGTAACTACACTGTTCTGAACGGATATACACAACCCAAACTAGGTCGGCCAACAGTGAAACTCTGTTGTTTTGAGGAGCTAAACACAGTGTTGGGTACATTGGAAACAGTGTACTTGATTTGAAGAAGCCCTTTCAACTCAATGATATACACAAGTATGTATTTGATGTATGTTTCAGTTTATGCATGCAGGTTAGTCTATGTCATATTGATTAGATTGGTGGTCTAAGTGACATTGATAGGTGGACTCAAAGAAGCTGACCGAAAGGGAAGGAAATTACTTAAGTTCACATGCGTTGAGTGAGGCAAGCTCACTCAATGCTAAATATCAAGGCAATTGCTGATGAAAATTGACTAAGTCCACAGACATTGATTGAAGCCATTTCACTCAACGCCATACAACTAATAGTGCTGAGTGAAGTCAGGACAATCAAAGACCAGCAAGTTGCAGCGTAGAGAAATGACTAAGTATAAAAGTGTCGACACACTTCACAACTATATCGAAAACTTTGTAGGAGAAGTGTCGAGATCAGAAAGATCAAGTCAGCTGTGTTGAGACAAGTCAGTTCTCTCGACACCTTGAAGATCAAGTGAGCAGTGTCGAGACAAGTCAGATATCTCGACATCTTAAACCTCAGGACAGTAGTGTCGAGATAATACAACTATCTTGACACAATGAAGAACTAAAGTATAGATTTAAAGCAGATGTTAACACCCAGCAGACAGTTGTGTCGAGACTGCTAAGATGTCTCGACACCTTCTAGTGTACAGATGTGTCGAGACAACTAAGATGTCTCGACACCTTCTAAGAACACTTAAGTATTATTGTGTCGAGACACTTGGGATTTCACCACACTTATAATATTGAAGTTGTACAGAGTCAACACAGCTGAGTGTCAAGTAAAGTCAGAAGTGTCATATCAGCTATAGTGACTTGACATCTCATCAGAATCCATTTGAAGGAAAACTTAAAGTATGATGTCATATGATGATGTCATCAATCAGAAGCTAACAACCAGTGAAGGCTATAAATAGAGGGGTCATCTACACAGAAACTAATGGATTCATCAATCAATCTATTTAATCCTTCTGATTTCTCCTAAGTCAGAGAAGGGAGACAACTCCAATAAGATGGAAGACACAAGTCTTCAAGAAAGTCTTCTGATCCTTTCAACAAGTTGATCCGAGGATTAAGATAGATCAGTTCTAAAAGTTCTTCAAGGAAAACAAGCCGATCATCATCAAGAACATTACAGATCCAATGAAGAATAATTTCATCCAGTCTGCTTATCAAGAACCAATCTGAAAGTGCAAGTTAGATCTGATATACTCTAGAGGGGGGTGAATAGAGTATGGTGCTTGCTAAAAACGTTTTACAACTGTTGTTGTATTCCTAAGTGAATAGGGAAGCAAATAATATATAGCAACTATCTAATCAAAAAGCAATCATAAACCACAGCCAGAAAACAAAAGAAAGTAAGTAACCAGAAGACACAAGGAGCTATAGTGGTTCCCCAATCAATCTGGGTACATCCACTCTTCTACCACCCTAGGTAGGAATCCACTGCAGGATGAGTTGATCAGGTGTCCTGGGCACCAATGAGCTTTTGATAAGGTGCTCAAAAACCAAACCAGATTTTTTGATCAGGTGTCTTGCCACCACTGAGTTTCGACAAGGTCTCAGAAGCCAGCACAAACTTTTGAAGGGAGTTTGATAAACCCTTTTTAGCAGAGAGAGAGAGAGAGAGGGATGATATGATCTTCTCTGTCAACAATCAGAGAGAATATAGTGGATGTTGTCAAAGCTCCCCCTGAGATCTTGAGTTGTTCAGGAAGTGAAGCTTTGCAGTAGGGTGATAGACCTTCAGAAGATTTGATCTCCAGCAAAAGATGATTTCAGTAACATCTGAAATGTGTGTTGTCTGGAGTCTTGAATGATGATGGACTTTGGACACTGGAATCAAAAGGGATCTGAAAATTTCAGTATGTTGATCTCCTTTTGTGATGTGTGTTCTTGTATGAGTTCTAAGACTGAGAATTTCTACAGCTCTTTTTCTTATTGTTATTCACTTGTTGATGATGTTCTCTGTGTTATTCTATTCCAGCAGAATATGAATATCTCTTTTATTCCTTAGATCTGAATGAATATTTCTCTGTCCAAGATAGCCGTTAGCCTGTCATAAATGACTTCCTTAACTGCATTTTGTCTTCTGGAGGAAAGTCCAATAAAACATTCCTTTGAAAATCCATTGAAACTTGCTCCAGATTAATTGAAAACGGCTACAAGATCCTTGACATAAATGCTGAGAATAATTCCATAACTGTCTGAATTTGAATCTTGAAACACGTCGATCTCTCCATAAAAACGTCGACCTGAGCTCTACTATCGTTAAACTGAGCTCAGAGACTGGACTTAGACTTAAACAGAGATCGTCGATTTGAGCTCAACTATCGTCGAACTGAGCTCAGAGATCGTCGAATAGAGTTCGTCGATTCGTCGAACTGAGCTCAGCGATCGTCGAATGGAGTTCGACGATTCGTCGTACTGAGCTCGACGAAATGACTTAGTCTCCTGAACTGAAATATCTGGTCTTGAGGGCAGCTTTCAAACCTAAATACTAACCCTTAGACTCAATTCTAATTGACCTTTAGATCTATACAAAGAGGTCAAAACGGATTTCCTAAAAGACATAGTGATCCTTGCCCAAATCAGTAATAGGGTGTTCGAACAATCTCCCCCTATTTAGGTTAGGATTACTATTTACAGATATTGGAAAAAAATAAAAACATACAAAGCAGAAATATAACAAACAAGATATTGCAGAAACAAAAACATTATCTCAGATAGTTCAGAAAATAAAATATACTGTCATCTTACAGAATCACTCCTTTTCCTTGCTCTTTATGAGAACTATTTCTCTGTTGGGATTGAGAGCTTCTTTCTTAGATCTTCTATCATCAGCTGCACCTAGAGAGGTTTGTTGCTTTTGCCTGGGCACTACAGCTTCTGGGTGCAACTTCATATAGCTTTCTGAATCAAAAAATTTACTAGAAGAGTATCTCTCAAGTTCTTTCTTTCTTTGATCTGATAAAGTAGTGATATTTGAAGTATCTCTTCCTTGTTCTCTAGCTTTCTTGATTTAGTCCAAAGCAGCCAATTCTTTCATTCTTGTTGTCCATGAGGTGGGATTATTTTTTGGGTCCTCAAATGGAACAGGAGGCTCATATCTATTTGAAGGATTATCTGGAGGGGCTATGGAAGAGACTAGTTCTTTAAGCTTATAAGGGAAGGGACCAGAAGTAGTGTCAGATGGACCTTATCCTTCCCTTGGATAAGGATGCTGCCTAGAATATCCTTTAGAGTATACTTTGAGTTCTCTCTGATTTCCTCTGTACTGTCCTCTTCTGGACTGGTAACCTCTAGATTGATTTCCTCTGTACTGGGATCTTCCTTGAGGTTGATATGAAGTTTGGCTTCTGACAGAGGATTGGAAGGCAGAACTTCCACCTGCACCTGCATCAGGTGAAGGAGGAGGAGGAGGAGGACTGAAATGTGAAGATCCTTTGTGATACTTTCTTTTCTTCTTCATAGCCTTCAGTTGATTCCTGGAGTATTGCATCCAAGGTTCTGTGATAGGTCAATCATGCAGTATGTAGTATGGAATGTCATTTGTATCTTTCACTTTTTCTGGGGGAACGTTCTTCATAGCCTTGCTTCTGGCTTTCATTTTCCTTGCAATTGTTACAGAGGAATCATCTGAGTCAGTCCTAAACTGATCACTGCCTGAGCTTGGAGGATTATCATACACTGCATCAATCCTTTTGAGGTAATCTTTTTGTTGTTGAGACTGTGCAGAAGAAATAGCAGAAACAATAATAGTAGTAGCAGCAACAGCAGGAAGTGGAGTAGAAGAAACACTGGCAGAAGGAGTTATGACATCAGCAGGTTCAGAAACAGCAGCAGTAGTAACAGAAGAAACTGGAAAATCAACTGTAGAAGGAGCAACAACAGCAGTAACAACAGGCTCAAAAACAAATGCCTCTGTCATATGCATGTCCTCAAAAACAACACTATCAGAACTAACAGAAACATCAATAACAGTAGTAGGAGCAGCAGCAGTAGGAGCAGTAGAAGAAGCAGTGTCAACAACATTGAAGGAATGTATATAAGAGCTTATCAAGCTGGGGTCACATCTGGAAATAGGCACAATGGCCTTAGTAAGGTCTTCAGAATGATGGACTGGAAGGTAGTTGAAGTACACAGAATCAAAAACTGACAACAGTGACCTGAGGTCCACTGTGATGAATGCAACTGAAGCTACTGGAGCTTGGACTGAGGATACTACAGCAGGCAATCTTTCAACTTCATAAGACATCTCCCCCTGCCTAGATTCAGTGAGAACTGGATCAAGGAACCCATAAGAAGGGATTGCCTGAGAAGGAAGAAAAGAAGAAAGCCTGGCAGACAGTTCCTGAACTGTTTTTAGAAGGGGAGCTAAAGAGGTCTCCAGCAATAGGGATAGCCTTGGAGCTATCAGCTCATATAACCTGTCTGCAAAGGCTGGAAGATCTACTTGCTCAAGAGGGACTTGAGTAGAGGTAGGGATGGATGAGGTAGAGATGAAGGTTGAAGTAGCAGGAGATGTTGGTGGAGAACCTGTGGATGGTGGAAAGGATGGTTGGGAAATTGGAATTGTGGAGATGGAAGAGAGTGGAATGGAAATGGATGGTGTGAAGGATGGTTGAGCAATTATGTCCTGAAGGAGTTGTTGATAAGAGGTGGATGAGGATGGTGGCTCAGGAGGGGATGAAGGAGAATCATCCATATAGGAATCATCTATAAGAGTGAAAGATGGAATATGAGAGGATGAGTCAATATCCAGGTATGGGTAGTGATGTAGAGGAAGGAAGAGTTCTTCAGTGAGTGGTGGAGTTGGATAAGGAATTGAGGTTGGAGATGGGGTGGAAATTGTGATGGTGAATGTGACTGTTGTAGAAGAAACAAGAGGTGGAGGAGGAGGAGAAGAAGCAGGCAAGTCTTCTGCAGGGGCAGAAACCTGAGGGGAAGAGACTGAAGCAGTCCTTGTGCCTGAAGTAGAAATTGCAGAGGGCCTGCTGGGCTTGACAATCTGCCTGTCCCATTTTCCAAATAGGGCACAGGTAAGCCTCTTGGAGGCATTGATGTGCATCCCAATGGAAACAAGCAGTGCAGGGCATCTATGGTGAAGAAACAGCCTTAAAATCCTTCAAAAATTTACAAAGTTCTTGTTAATCTTTTTCTTAATCAAGTCAAAGAAAACTTCTCCCCAGTTGAGTTGCTTATTGTCCACTAGGGCACCCATCAAGCAGAGCAGATACCTAGATATGGTATCATGAGCTGGGTGTTTTGCCAACAACACTTTTCCAACAACATCATCTAGAAATCTGTACTCAACAGACATATTTTTCTTAAGCAATTTGCTAGGGTTTGCTTTTGAGTGTCCCATCCTTTCAAGCATATTAGAAAATTCCTCTCCAGAAAGCTCAACAGAATCTTCTCCAGATTTTAATTGAAAAACCTCTGTCAAGGCAGCAGGTGTTAGAGATACCTGGGTTCCTGAGATGCTTCCAACCACTGTATTCTGATCCAGGTTATGGGCAGTATACACCCATTCCTTTATCTCATCTGCATCTAATTTGATCCTGGTAGTCATGATGGTAACTAGCTGTTGTTCTTTGAAAAGTTCCAGAATGTCCTTGAAGATTTGATCACTGTTGTTGAAAGAATCCATGTCGATATCAAATCCAGCGTCAAATTTCATTGGGGCCAAGATGGCGACTGATACTGCCATTGATTCCTGCAAAAATGAACAAACAAACGACCAAGTGTAGAGAAGTTTGGAGGGAAAGAGAAAATTTGCAGAGAGTATGAAAGCGCAAAGGGAGAACGATGGCCGAAAAAATGAGTTTTATATTAGGGTTCGACGTAGAAAAGGAAAGATCGTTGAACTCTGTTCGACGATCTGGGCTTCTAAAGGAAACTGAAAGGTCATCAATATCGTCGATCACCGTTCGACGGTATTGTAGAGCGTCGAGCTCCGTTCGACGATCGCTGACCTGAAGAAAGATAGTTTAGCACTATCTGAGAAGCGCTGAACTCTGGTCGACGATTTCGGAAGTCGTCGATCTCCGTTCGACGATCTGGGGGAAAATCGTCGAGCGCAGTTCAGAGACCAGAAACACTCTATACACTGAAAAAAAACACTTTAATTTGCCTAGTCTTGGTCATTTTTAGACTTTTGAAAATCTTGGATCTTATTTTAGATATCCTCCATCTAGCATTCCTAACTGATTCAGGAAGAATGTATGTTTCTTTTCATCCAAGGCTTTGGTGAAAATATCTCCCCTTTGCAAATCAGTTGGGATATATTGAAGTTCAATTTTATTTTTCTCAATATTATCCCTTAGAAAGTGATGCCTAATTTCTATGTGTTTTGTCCTACTATGGAGGACTGGATTTTGTGCTATGGAAATAGCACTAGTATTATCACAAAATATTTTTGACTTCTCTAAGTTGTAGCCATAGTCTAGGAGTTGATTTTAAATCCACAAGATTTGTGAACAACAACTACCTGCAGCCATATATTCAGCTTCAGCAGTTGAAGTTGACACAGATGTTTGTTTCTTACAAAACCAGGAGACAAGTCTGTCACCAAGAAATTGACAAGTTCCACTGGTGCTTTTCCTGTCTATTCTGCATCCAGCATAATCAACATCTGAAAATCCATTCAAGTCAAATGCTGAATCTTTTGGATACCAGAGACCTAGATTTGGACAACTTTTTACATACCTAAGAATCCTTTTTACTAAGGTTAAGTGTGACTCTCTAGGGCTCACTTGGAATCTAGCACATATGCATGTAGCAAACATTATGTCAGGTCTACTAGCTGTAAGGTACAATAAAGAGCCAATCATTGCTCTATATGTTGTCTGATCAACAGGTTTCCCATGTTCATCAACATCTAATACAACATTGGTAGGCATAGGTGTTTTCATACATGATGCTTCAGACATACCAAATTTCTTAACCAATTCTTTTGCATACTTGGTTTGAGAAATAAATATGCCTTCAGCATGTTGTTTGATTTGCAATCCTAGAAAGAAGGATAGCTTACCCATGCTACTCATTTCAAATTTAGAATGCATTAGGTTGGAAAACCTTATGCACAAATTTGAATCAGTAGAACCAAATATAATATCATCTACATAGATTTGTACTAGTAGGGTATGGGACTTATGAGTTCTAATAAAAAGAGATTGGTCTACTCTACCCCTTATAAACTCATTTTTCAGAAAAAAGCATGCTATTGTCTCATACCATGCTCTAGGAGCTTGCTTTAGACTATATAATGCTTTATGCAATTTGAAAATATAATCAGGATGGGTTGAAGAGATAAAACCTGGGGGTTGTCTGACATAGACTTCTTCTTTGATATCTCCATTGAGAAAAGCACTCTTTACATCCATCTGGTATACTTTGAATCCTTTGTGTGCTGCATATGCTAAGAAGATTCTTATGGCCTCTAACCTTGCAACTGGTGCAAAGGTCTGGTCATAATCTATCCTTTCTTCTCGAGAGTACCCTTAAGCAACTAGCTTTACCTTGTTCCTTACAATGAATCCTTGATCATCCAATTTATTTCTGAACACCCACTTTGTTCCAACAATGGAGTGATCCTTTGGCCTTGGTACTAGTTCCCAAACTTTGTTACTTTCAAATTGATGCAACTCTTCTTGTATTGCAATGATCTAGTGTGGATCTTGCTCTGCATCTTGAATGGATTGAGGTTCAATTTGAGAAAGGAAGCATGTGTGCATCAGGTTTTGGTTGACCTGATTTCTGGTTTGCACAGCAGCTGAGATGTCTCCAATCACTTGGGAGATTGGATGGTCTCTTGATGTTACTAAATCAACAGGAGATGTTGATTGTTCACCAACCTGTGTTGTTGTTTCATCTGGTGGTACAACAACTGGCTCTTCAAGAAGTTTCTCTTCAAGGTGTTGAATGTCTTCTTCATATTCACTGCTTTCATCTTTTTGAATGATTTGAACCTGTCCAAGTCTTCTGCAAGAGAGTGTATCTGCAAAGGTTCTATGGTAGAAGTATTCTTCTCCTTGAAAGACATGTTAGATTCATCAAAAGATATATGAACAGATTCTTCAATTTTGAGAGTGGATTTATTATATACCCTATAAGCTTTACTGATCATGGAGTATTCCAGAAACACTCCTTCATCAGCTTTAGCTTGAAAGTTTGCTTAGTATTTCTTGTCATTATTATGAATGTAACAAATATAACCAAAAATTTTAAAGTAATCTACTTTAGGTTTCTTCCCTTTGAGTAATTCATAGGGAGTCTTGCCCTTTAGTTTATGTATTAAACTTCTATTCAACACATAGTTGGAGGTGTTCACTGCCTCTGCCCAAAAGGATAGAGGAAGGTGAGCATCTGACAACAATGTAGTAGCAGATTCAATAAGGGTTCTATTTTTTCTTTCAGCTACCCCATTTTGTTGAGGAGTTCTAGGAGCTGAGAAAGTGTGCCTGATCCCTTCACTCTGACAGAACTCTTGCATGAGAAGAGAATCAAACTCTGTCCCATGATCACTTCTGATCTGGGCAATGTGAGTATTGAACTTACTCTGTATGCATTTGAGAAACTCTGTCAAACACTTAAAGTTATCAGACTTCTTCCTCAGAAAGAACACCCATGTGAATCTAGAGAAGTCATCTACAACCACTAAAGTATAAGATTTCCCTCCTAAGCTTTGTACTGTAATGGGTCCAAAAAGGTCCATGTGTAACAGATACAAAATCCTAGGTGAATCACTCTTATTAAGTGACTTGAAACTATTTTTGGTTTGCTTGCCTAATTGACAAGCCCTGCATAGTCCTTCCTTCTTGTAGGGGCCAGAAGGTAGTCCTCTAACAAGGTTGTCCTTGGATAGCCTAGCAATGGTTCTAAGGTTTATATGTCCTAATCTCTTATGCCACAGTTCATTTGGTCTACTAATAGAGTTAAACAAGCAAATATCTACTTTAGTTGAAAGAAAGTCTACTAAATAGATGTTACCTTTCCTTTTACCTGTCAACACAGTTGTGTTATCCTCTGATTTGATCTTGCATAAGGATTTTCTGAAAGTCACTTGGTAGCCTTCATCATATAGTTGACTGATGCTGATCAAGTCGTGCTTCAGTCCTTCCACATAGGCTACTTTCTTGAATTTGACTGTCCCAATCTGTACTGCACCATATCGTTTTGTTAGTCCAAAGTTTGAATCACCAAATATTACTTTGGGTACAAGCTTGGCCTTGAAGGATGTGAAATTGTCCTTGTTTCCTGTCATATGCTTTGAGCACCCACTATCTAGATACCATTGTTGGTTTGATGTTGGATAGGTCTTCACCTGCACATAAAACAATTTACTTATTTTTGACCCAGTTTACCTTGGGCCTAGGTTGATAACCTTTGAACTCAGAAATAAAAGACATCCCTGGTTGACTCTTATAACCTTCAGGATGATATCTCCTTGGAGGTATTATCCATTCAGTATAAGGGTTAAATCTTTGGGATGAAGAAACCCTAGGTTTGGAATTTGATTTACCTTTAAAAAAGTTTTCAAAACTCTGATCTCTTCTCGACGATCGTTGAGCTGAGTTCGAAGATCTTGGGTCAGATCGTCGAGCTCCGTTCGAAGATCGGCTGTGGAAGAGTTCAGGGTTTAGAGATCGTCGACCTGAGTTCGATGATTTAGCCTGAGATCGTTGATCTGCATTCGACGATCGTCTAGCTCCGTTCGATGATTTCTGTTGAACTCTTGTTTTCTTGGGTAAGTCAGAATTCTTCCTAGCTACCTCTACAACTCCCTTGCCTTTATCAGATATAAACTTGATTGGGGTTGTTAATACTATAGGTTGGCTGGATGAAGCACCCAAGCCCAGTGTACTATTGAATCTTGAGTTCACTGTGCTTGTGATGTCCATTAGCTTGATACTTCTCCCATTAAGGGATTCTTCAAGCTTCTTGGCCTCTGATAGTTCACTTTTCAATGAAGCTATCTGCTCCCTACAACATTCCAACTCCTCAGAGAGTTTGAGGTTTTCTGATTTTAAAGTACTGTATTCAGATAATTGATTTCTGAGAGAAATGATTTCCTTCTCAGATTTTAATAAATCTAAACATAGTGCTTTAAACTCATACTTGAAGTTCTCAGAATTAAAATCAAAAGAACTTATTACCTGGTCCTCTTCAGATTGAGTCTCTGATTTAGATTCTGACTCTTCTACATCAGAATTTTGTTGTGAGGCATTGATAGCCATCATGAAGAATTCCTTCTCTTCAGCATCATCTTCATCATCACTTGAGCTGGATGAAGCTTCAGATTCTTCTTCTGTCTCACTCCAAGTTTCAGCAACAAATCCCTTCCTTGTATGTTTATTCTTGTTGGAGGAGGGTTTGCCATTGCTGCTCTTCTTGAAGTCCTTTTCTTTTCTCCTTTCTTTCCTGTCCTTTTTGTCCTTGTTTTTATTTTCTGGACAGTCAGGCACAATGTGGCCTGGTTTCCTGCATCCAAAACAAATAATCTCTTTGTTATTTGATTTGTCATACCTTGGCTTGTCATGCTCTCTGTATGATCTTTTCCTGAAATCCTTCCTGGCCATTTTGTAAAACCTTTTGGCCAGTAGGCTTAGCAGCTCTTCATTGCCTGTGACCTTATCTTCAGGCTGATCTTCAGTGGCTTTGAAAGCTATTGACTTCTCTTTTCTGACTGCTGGTGAAGCAGCCTTCTGCTCTTCTTCTCTATTCTTGATGAGCAGCTCATAAGACTTAAGCTTGCCCAGGAAAGCTTCAGTAGTGATCTCATTTAGGCTTCTGGCATCCTTTATTGGCCAGATCCTTGAGTCCCAAGTGCTTGGGAAGCACATTAGGATTTTATCATTGAGCTAAGTCAATGAGATCTCCTTGTCCAAAGTTTTCAGCTCATTGACTATGAGACTGAGTCTATTATACATGTCTGCTACTGACTCAGCTTCTCCTTTCTTGAAATTCTCATACTGGGTTATGAGATGAGATCTTCTATCTTTTGTCTCATCAGCAGCTCCTGAGACTATCTCAGATAATTTGGTCCCAGATGTCCTTTGCTGAGTTGCATTCAACTACCTTTTGGAATATTTCATCAGACATAGTATGGGCTAGAATGTTCATAGCCTTTGCATCTGTAACTTTCCATTTCTTTATTTCTGCATCTGTTCCTGAAGGAGGTGGAACATCATTTATGCTTGTATTCTCTGGAGGTCTTGGACACACTGTCTGAAAGATATTGTACCTAATCACCTAGAGGGGGGAGGGTGAATAGGTGACTTAAATCTTTTTAACTTTTTAGGCAGAATTCAGATTAATTCTCAAAGTTATAACTACTTTTACCAAGCAATCAAACAACAATCACAGCAAACCACATACATACAGTGAACACACAGGTTTATAGTGGTTCCCCAATGTTTGGGTACATCCACTTTCCCCCTTCGCCTATCTAGTAGTGTACTAGATTCGGCCAAACTCCTCCACTATCTCAGATCCTCAGATCTTACACTCAGAACCTCAACCAGGTTCCTACAGCTCAGGCCCAAGGCCCTACAACTCAGTCTTCTCCAAATACCTACACTCAGCTTCTTCACAAATCCTACACTCAGCCACAGCAGGCCTACACTCAGCCACAACAGGCCTACACTCAGAGATACAAATCTCCTACACTCAGACACACAGGCCCAACACTCAGCCTTTATAATTACAGGCTTACAAACTCAGATCCCTAAGGATCCTACAAGATAATATGAATACAAAATGTAAACCCAACAACTCAGAGAAAAGAGAGAAGAGTTGTGAGTTTCTTGATGAGTTCTTGGAAGAACTCAGCTGAAATCAATCTGACTTGGCTTTCTTCAAAGCTTCTTGAATGTAGAACACAATAAGATTGATCTCCTCTGCAGTTGATCCTTGATCTCTGCTACTTAAGATTCAGAACAAAATCTGAACCCTTCTTCTCAGCCTAGTTCCAACGGCTGTCTTCTTGGATGTAGCTCTCTCTCTCCAACTACTTGGATCTTCACTAGATTCTTCAAGGAATAGCTAGATCTTCTTTTCTTTTCAATTACTTGAACAACTGTTTCTGTAGACAATATAAACCTATATATAGACCTTCTTCATGGTAACCGGCTGATCCGGTTCATAACTGATTTCTGACAACTCTGACAGGTACAGTAGACCGGCTGGAATGGCAGCTGTCAAGTCATCCAGTCAGTTCTTGAAAAATCTGTAACTGTCTGAAAGTGTCGAGACTGTCTGTCTTTAAGTGTCGACACTTATAGACTAAGTGTCGACACAAGTTGTCTAAGTGTCGACACTAGCCTACAAGGTGTCGACACAACTCCTTGTGTTGTAGACTTCACTTCTCGACACAGCTTCTTCTTCATCTGTCGAAACTGATAATGTGTGTCGACACAAGTACTTGTACTTCAGTATATTGCTGAATTCTTGTAAGTGTCGACACATCTCCTTTGTGTCGACACATCTTCATGTGTTGAACTTGTTCTGTGTCGACACATCATTTTGGTGTCGACACATGCCTTCTGTGTTGATACTTGCTGAGTGTCGACACTGCTCCTTGTGTCGACACATTCTTCTTCTGTTGAGACTCTGGCTGAGTGTCGACACATCTCCTTTGTGTCGACACTTGTACTTAGAATTTTTGTTGAACTTTGCTAAGTGTCGACACTACTCCTTGTGTCGACACTTTCTTCAAGTGTTGAGTCTTCAGCTGAGTGTCGACACATTCTTTCTTGTATAGACACTTTCTTCAAGTGTTGACTCTTCTGCTGTGTGTCGACACATTGCTCTGGGTGTCGACACTTATACTAAAACTCTGCTGACTTTTGCTGAGTGTCGACACAGCCTCCAAGTGTCGACACTTCCTAATGTAGACACACTTTCTCTGGGTGTCGACACAACTGCTAAGTGTCGACACTGCTTCACTGCACTTTACTTCATTGAGTGTCGACACAGCTCCTTGTGTCGACACTTTCTGTCTGGTGTCGACTCTGCATCCCTTGTGTCGACACAATTACTCCAAGTGTCGACACTGCTTGCCTGTGTGTCGACACAAGTCTTCTTAAGTGTCGACACTTTGCTCCTGGGTGTCGACACATGGACTTAGAAACTTTTTCATCTTTCCTGTAAATACTTAACCTGCACAAGGCAACTCAAAATACATCAAATACATTTTGATGTATATCATTGAGTGGGATGAGGCTTCTTCAAATCAGGTACATTTAAACCAATGTACCCAACAATCTCCCCCTATTTGGAGAAGTCATAACCCTTAGTCAATGATATACACCATACAGAATAAAATCATAGCATGATGTAAAGCAGGATTATATATCAGGGCAAACATAAACATGTATCAATCAAACATGTATACATAGACATTATCTCAGAACAATTATGAAATAAATTTATCACTCAGCACATTGTTCTAACAGCTTTGTCATATTCATTTTTCAAAAGTTTACAAGGTGTTTAAAAACAAAAGATTACAATTGTAAACTGAAGAAAATTCTATTCTATTTTTGTTTAGCCTCCTTGATCACTATTCCTTTTCCAGATTGTACTTTGGCTTGTACAGGGGCTTCAGTAACTTCAGTATCAGCAGGCTTCTTGCCTTTCAGATCCTTTTTCTTTTGCTCTTCAACTTTAATCTTTTGCCTTTCAAAGTAGTGATAAGGCTTGGGAAAGTACTTGCTAGGGCTCCTGAGCAGTAGGAGGTAGCTTTCCCATCTTTGCCTTTCTTCTATATTGGACTATGGCTTCTTGCCTTGTCTCATGCTTTCTCCATTCCAAATCAGAAAACCACTTGTTTCTGTCTTGTATATTATCTTTTGCAGCTTTCCATGCAGTTAAGATAATGTTTCTTGAAGTGGGGCTCCACTGCTCAAAATCTGGTCTTTGTTCAGCTTGCTCTCTGAACCTCTTTTTAGACAGTCTGGCTTCTTGTTCAGCTTGTTCCTTCAGTATAGCTTCCTGTAAAGCCTCAGATACTGGCTGAACCACCTTCTCTATGATAACATTTTCCTTTCCCTCAGGTGGACTATACATTATCTGGATATTAGCTTGTATCATATCAAAATCTGGTGGAGGATAGATAACTTGGGCTACTTCAGGTTGCTCACCTCCAAGATATGCAGGGTTAATGCAAGATTCTGCTACATTATCATCATCACATAAAGAAGGATACCCAAGAGTAGCTCTGATGGAATTAGAAATCCACTTGGCATGATCAGAGCTAGCTTTGACTAACACCCTCTCCCCCTTTATGACTTCTCTTTCCATGTGATCTCTTAGATCATCCTTTTGAAATCTGATTTGGGCATCCAAATAGTTGACTCCATCTTTAAAGAAAGGTTTTAACCTTTGGAGTTTTTCTGTGATCAGCTTCTGGGAGTCTTTTATAGCAGATGTAACAACAGTTAGACTTTCTTTCAATTCTTTGTCAAACTCCTCTTTGGCAGTAGTCAGGGCAGCATTCTGTGCAGTTGCTATAGTCTTAAGCTCAGTGACAATAGCATTGTGAGAAGCTGTTAAGTTATCATTCATTCTGAGTTGGTTCTCAAGAACATACCCTTGCTTCAGTACAATGTCATCCACTTGGGCTTTGATTTTCTCTTGATGAGTAGCTAGATAGACTACTGCATTCCCTCCCTTGTGGAAGCAGTCAGTCATCTCCTTCTTATTGAGATTCATCTCAAATCTTATGGACTTAATGTCCTGGGCCAGATCAAATTGTAGAGATTTTTGTCCTTCATCTACATACTTTTCCAGTGCTTATCTCTGCTCATCAAGCTTGATTTGCATAGCTACCAGCAGAGAGCTATAATCTATAGATGGTGCTGGTTGAGATATAGGCTGTGGAGCAATAGTTTGCAAGGCCTTCTTATAATTCTGGCTTCTTCTTTTAAATACTTGAAACTTCCTTTTCTTAGCCCTTGCTGCCTCCTCATCTTCAGAAGCTGAGGTGCTGGCTATGTCTACCCTCTCCCTAGGGGCTCCTCAACTTCCTTGGGCTTCTCAGGTTCTTGCCTTGTAGTCTCTTCTAGTATAACCACTGGCTCCTCCTCAACTGAAGGCTTCTCCCCCTCAGCATCAGCACTGTCCTTTTCAAGGTCTGCTTGATCCAGATTAAGGAATAGATCTTCCATGGTAAATTCTTGTGGAGAATGGGATGGAGAAACTCTTGGCTCATCTACCACTTGATCAGATACTACTTGAAATGTAACAGATGTGTCCTCCATGACAACATCTGGGACTTGACTATCAATCTGAGTTTGCTGATTAACATTATTTAAGGAATCAGACAATACATTATCCTCTATAGGGAAATCTAAAGCATTAAGCTCAGTGATTACCTCAAGGATGATGTGTGTTGCTTGCTCACTTTCAAGAGGAGTTGGCTCTTCCACCACTAGAGTCTCCCCCTGGACTGAATCCTGGTGTAAGGGGCTAGCTAATGGTAGCTCCCCCTGCCTCTCTGCATCATCTTGTTGTACAGTTGGAGACTTTGCAGCAATTCCAGTGTCTTCTTCATCAGTAGTAAAGACAACTTGCTCTTCACTACCAGAGCTGCTAGATGAATCCTGAGCCACTGGGGCAGTTTTCTTCTTCTTCTTAAGGGGTGTTTCTTTCTCAGGAGTTATTTTCTCAGGGGTTGGCATCTCCTTAGATAAAACCCTGTCCCATCTAGAGAATATCCTCAAGTCCATCTTCCTCATATGGTTGATCTTAGTGCCAGCAGCTTGACTCATAACCTCTGGTATACTACCAGCAAGGTATAAACTTAGTATTCTTCCCAAATTGGGCTTTTTCAGACTTTCCTTGATCTTTTCAAAGACTACTACAGACCAATTAGTTTTTAGGCTGAAGATTATCCTAGTCATGAGATTGAACATATGGGCAGATACCCTGTCATGCCCTCCAGGCTTACTTAAGATCACTTTGCCAACAATTTCTGACAGAAATTTACCCTGGATGTTCATCCCCTTTCTATTGAAGACTGATCCAATTTTCAATTTGGAATCCAGTCCACACCAAGTTAAAGCTTCTCTGGTCTTAGAAGCAGTTACTTCATCCTCTTCTTTTATCCTTGTCAGATTTAGGACCTTTCTCAAACTTTTAGATGATACATTCACCTTTTCACCATGAACCCTAGACTTGATCTTGAGTCCAGATTCATCTACTATAGCTCCATTCAGAAACTCCAATACCTCTTTCTTCCAGATCTTAGTCGGCTCAGAAACAAGAAATTCTAACACTGAGTCTACAACTAGGGTTACTACATCCTTGATTTCCTGTTCTGCTTCGTCAAACTCTTGTCGCACCAGTTCGTAGCCTTCGTTGACGTTCTCCTCGAGCTTTGGCGCCATTAGGGTTTGAAGAATTTGAGTGAAGAGAAGAGAAGTGTCGACACACAAGTTTGGTCTCGAAACTTTGGTGAGCGTGTCGACATACAATGGAGAAATCCTATTTATACCTTTCTAGGTTTGAAGATGAAAGGGCGGGTTAACTATCTTAAATTGTGTCGACACTGTGGAAAAGTGTCGACACAGACTTATAATGTCTCGACACCTATGTGTCGACACAAGTTTAGTCAACAGAATATATGTGTCGACAATTGTTTATGTGTCGACACCACTCAACTCGACATTTAGTCGAGACTTTACTTAGATAATTCTGAGTAAATACTAAGTGTCGACACCACCTTGGTTGTGTCGACACTGACTCTGTATGAGTCGACACTAGTTTTCGGAAGTGTCGACACCAACTATCTAGATGTGTCGACACCTTTTCCCTGAAGTGTCGACACCACTATTCTGTGTCGACACAGATAACTCTGTGTGTCGACACCTTTTTACTTAGCCATTTCTGTAAACTTATTCTAAGTTTATCATACCTAGTTCAATTTTAAACCTATTGAACTTAGTTTCTTCTAATGGCTTAGTATACATGTCAGCTAGTTGATTATCAGTATTTATATACTCAAGTGATATATCTTCTTTTTCTACATGTTCCCTTAGAAAATGATATTTTATCTCAATATGTTTAGTTCTACTATGGGAAACAGGATTGTTAGCAATTGATATAGCACTAGTAGAATCACAAAAGAGTGGTGTTATACTTACCTAAATTCCATAATCCTCAAGCTGATGTTGTATCCATAGAAGTTGAGCACAGCAACTTCCTGCAGCTACATATTCTAATTCTGCAGTGGAGATAGCCACACTTGTTTGCTTCTTGCTACTCCATGAAATCAGTCTTCCACCTAGGAATTGACAAGTTCCAATTGTACTTTTTCTGTCTTCTTTGCATCCTGCAAAGTCTGCATCTGAATAACCTGTTAGTTCAAAATCTCCATTTCTAGGGTACCAGAGGCCTAGATAAGGAGTGCCCTTTAGATATCTCAGTATCCTTTTGACTGCTGTCAAATGAGACTCTTTAGGGCATGCTTGATACCTTGCACAGACACATGTAGCATACATGATATCTGGTCTACTTGCAGTCAAATATAATAGGGAGCCAACTATCCCTCTATACAAAGACTCATCTACAGGTTTCCCTGCATCATCCTTGCTAAGAGACATACTTGACCCCATAGGAGTCTTCATGATACTGGATGAATCCATACCATACTTCCTTATGAGTTCTAGGGTGAACTTAGACTGGCAAATGGATAATCCATTCTCAGTCTGTCTAACTTGGAGACCCAAGAAGAACTTAAGTTCCCCCATACTACTCATCTCAAATTGTCCTTGCATTAGTTTTGCAAACTTTTTGCAAAGACTACTTTCAATAGACCCAAATATGATGTCATCTACATATATTTGGACTAGTATTACTTTGCCTCTGGATTCCCTAAGGAATGGAGTCTTGTCTATTTTCCCCCTTGTGAACTTGTTCTCAATGAGAAAACTAGACAGGGTTTCATACCAAGCCCTAGGGGCTTGTTTTAACCCATATAAAGCTTTCCTAAGTCTATAGACATAGTTAGGTTGAGTTGAATCAACAAAACCTGATGGCTGTTCCACATAGACTTCCTCTTTAAGATTACCATTCAGAAAGGCTGACTTTAAATCCATTTGGTAAACTTTAAAACCTTGAAAGGTTGCATAGGCCAGGAACATTCTTATGGCTTCCAGTCTGGCTACTGGAGCAAAGGTTTGATCAAAGTCAATACCTTCTTCCTGCCTATATCCTTTGGCAACCAATCTTGCTTTGTTCTTAATGATGACTCCATGTTCATCCATCTTGTTCCTAAAGATCCACTTGGTTCGAATTATATTGTGGTCCTTTGGTTTAGGAACAAGCTCCCAGACTTTGCACCTCTTGAACTGATTCAGCTCTTCTTGCATTGCCTCAATCCAGTGAGGGTCTAGGATGGCTTCTTCAAACTTCTTTGGCTCTACCTGGGATATAAAACTTGAGTAGAGTACTGCATTCAGATTTCTGCTCCTTGTTTGTACCCCATGTCTTAGATTACCAATGATTTGTTCTGCTGGATGATCTCTTAGATGCCTATTGGCTGGAGGCATCCTTGCTTCAGGTTGAATTCCTTCAACTTCTTCATCTTGCTGCACTCCTTGATCTTCTTCTACATTAGGTACATGTAGTACTCCCCCTGGACATCAGCCACTATCTTCTACTTGCTGTCTTGTAGTAGGTTCTTCTTTAATAGTGAGCTTGTCCATCTTCTTAGTTATACCTGTGGAGCTGCATATACTGCTAGACAACTCATTGTTAATAAGTCTAGTTTCATCAAATACTACATGTACAGATTCTTCTACTACTTGAGTAGACAATGTAGACTCTATAAGCCTTACTATTGTTAATGTACCCAACAAAAATTCCCTCTTGGGACTTGGCAGCAAACTTAGTCAAGTAAGACTTTCCATTATTAAGTATAAAGCACTTACAACCAAAGATCCTGAAGTAGGATAGGTTTGGTTTTCTGCCTTTCACAACCTCATAGGGGGTCTTGTTGTGGCTTTTAGTAATGGTAGCTCTATTAATTACATGGCATGCAGTATTAACTGCCTCAGCCCGAAAATATTCTGGTAGTGATGTATCACTTAATAGGGTTCTACCAGCCTCAATCAAGGTTCTATTTTTCCTCTCAGTAATGTCATTTTGCTGAGGTGTTCTTGGTGAAGAAAACTCTTGAAATATCCCAAATTCTTCACATAGTTTTGCCATACTATCAGACTGAAATTCAGTACCATGGTCACTTCTTATCTTGACCACTGTACTAGCTAGTTCATTCTGAATTTGTTTGACAAAGCTATAGAAGACACTAGGTGTTTCAGATTTTTGTATAAGGAAGAACACCCAGAAAAACCTTGAGTAGTCATCTACAACTACAAAGGTATAGACCTTCCTACCTAGGCTGTGAACTGGCATAGGACCAAAGAGATCCATATGCAAGAGGTATAAACACCTCACATCATCTTTATTTTCAATGTTATTAAAGCTGGATCTAGTCTGCTTGCCCTTTAGACAAGCTGAACATATTCCATTTTTAATACACTTAACTTGAGGACCATTCCTCACTAACTCTTTACTAAAGAGTTGGCCAATTGTCTTATAGTTGAGATGAGCTAGTCTCTTGTGTCATTTGACACAATGAGAGACTTTCTCATCAGCTACAAGACACACTGAAGAACCATTGTTATCACACATAATGTCAAGGCAATAGACATTTCTTTTTCTATAACCTGTCAAAATGATCTCTTGATCATTTGACCTCCTGATATGACAACCATCTTTGACAAATGAGATGTCATATCCTACATCACTCAATTGACTTATACTAATAAGGTTATGTTTCAAACCTTTAACATAGGCCACTTGAGTAATAGTTATATGGGAGCTAGAAATGTTACCAAAACCCTTGATGATTCCTTTTTCAGAACCACCAAAGGTGACTTTTGGACCATCCTTGATGGGTGTGTAGTCCTTTAGCAAACCCCTTGTTCCAGTCATATGTCTGGAACAACCACTGTCCAAGTACCATATTGGGCATGGCCACTTGTACTCACCTGTAAAACAGATTAGTGAACCTTAGAACCCAAAGAATTCTTGGGTCCTTGGTACTGGTTAGTTTGCTTCCTAACAAAGCTACCTGCAGGTTTTCCAACAGGCAGTTTGCTACTCACTTTGGCACTAGCATTGTGCCAACAGTCCATGGCAAAGTGGCCTATCTTGCCACAGCACCAACACTCAAACCTATTGTACCTTTGCTTAGGTACAGTCTTAGCTGTTTTATCTACAGCTGGCTTGTTGAGAGCTGGGGCTGTGCCCTTGGACTTGGACTGGACAGTCCTAGCTGGTTTAGTAAACCCCAGTCCAGCTTTACCTTTTTGATGAACAAATTCATCAATTAAGGGTAGAACTGACTTTGGTTTAGAAAACCTAGTAACTAAATCTCTCTCCTTCTGAAGACTCATCTCCAGACTTCTGATTTGATCATTCTTAAAAGTTATAGTCCCCATCTGAATCACAGTTATGTGCTTCAGTCTGGCTATCTCATTTAGCTTTTGATCAAACATCTTCTCATAATCAGTTGCAGCCATTTTGAGACCTGCAATCTCCTTAGCTTGACTCTTAGCCAAGGATTTGCATTTCTTAAATGCTTGCAATAGAACTTTAAATTCATCTATCAATTGATGAATATCCCCTTCAGACTCAGATGCACTCTCATCACTTGATGATGATGAATCTGATTCTGAACTTGCACATGAAATTGAACTGAAAGAACAATTTTGTACCTTACTAGGTCCTGGATGCTCCAGGATTTTGTCACTTTCTGTCAATGCCATCAGTCCTTGGCACTGACTGTCCTCTTATTCATATATAGAGTTCATGATCTGAATGAACTCTTCTTCTTCTTCCTCAGCAAACAGTCCTATGTATGCTTCAACATCTGACTCAGTTTCTGATGAAGAAATGTCTGACAGGCTCTTTTCCTTTTTGGCAACAAAAGATCTTTCCTTCTTGCGCTTGAATTGAGTCTTTTTCTTTTCATTAGACTCCTTCCTTTTCTCTGGACAGTCTGCAAAAACATGTCCCTGTCTATTACAGCAATAACAAACAATTTTTGATAGAGTTGCTTTGCTTGACTTGGTCTTTTTCCTGTCTTTCTTTGAAGACTTTTTGTTCTGATAATAGTCTTCTTTACCCTGTGATGTGGATGGCTTTGTCCTCCACTGTTTCTTCTTTAAGAACTTCTGAAAGTGTCTTGTGAAGGCTGCAAAGTACTCATCACTCTCACTGCTTTCAGACTTTCTACTTCCTGACTCATCTGATTCAGTTTCAGCTACTTTTGGTGGTGGAGTTGGTGACTTACTTCTGTACTTTCTATGGGCTTCTGTTTTAAATGCCACTGTCCTTTCCTTATGTTCACTTCTTGTAGTCTTCTCCTCTTCTTTCCTCACCATCAACTGCATTTCATAGGATAGCAATTTTCCAAACAGTGTTGGTGGAGGAATTTCTGCTAACTTTGCCATCTCCCTTATGGCACAGATCTTGGTGTCCCAATCTTTTGTAAGGGATCTTAGAAACTTATCATTAAGCTCATAATTACTGAACTCTCTGCCATAGGACATTAGCTCATTCACAATTCTATAGAACTTCTTATAGCATTCAGTTATGCTATCAGCCCTACCTTGCCTGAAGCTTTCATATTCTTGGTTTAGCAAAGATTTTCTGTCCTGCCTTACTTCTTCAGAACCCTCCATGTACATAATAAGAGTATCCCACATCTCCTTAGCTGTCTTACAGTGTATCAAATTCTGGAAGGTAGCATCATCTATAGCACTCACAATGATGTTCTGAGCCCTCTTGTCCATTGTAGCTAGAACTATCTCATCCTTTGTCATTTCAGAGAAATCCTTAGGTGTTCTCTGATTTGCATCGAAGACTGAAACCTTTATGGGCACATATGGCCCTTCTTTAACTGTGATGTAAATTTTAGGGTCTGAGGCTTCCATAAACAGTCTCACCCTTTCCTTCCAGATGCCAAAAATTTCTTTCCTACAAATGGGTAACTTCATGGATCCCAATTCCTTATGATTCTCAGTAGAACCCATGTTTCTTGATTTTCTTGATTCTGTACTTTACTTAGACTGAATCTGCCAACAGGATCTTCTCAGACAGTTAAGTCCTTTTTGAGTAACCTCCCTCTGATACCACTTGAAAGATATTGTACCTAATCACCTAGAGGGGGGGGGGGGATGAATAGGTGACTTAAATCTTTTTAACTTTTTAGGCAGAATTCAGATTAATTCTCAGAGTTATAACTACTTTTACCAAGCAATCAAACAACAATCACAGCAAACCACATACACACAGTGAACACACAGGTTTATAGTGGTTCCCCAATGTTTGGGTACATCTACTTTCCCCCTTCGCCTATCTAGTAGTGTACTAGATTCGGCCAAACTCCTCCACTATCTCAGATCCTCAGATCTTACACTCAGAACCTCAACCAGGTTCCTACAGCTCAGGCCCAAGGACCCACAACTCAGTCTTCTCCAAAGACCTACACTCAGCTTCTTCACAAAGCCTACACTCAGCCACAGCAGGCCTACACTCAGCTACAACAGGCCTACACTCAGAGATACAAATCTCCTACACTCAGGCACACAGGCCCTACACTCAGCCTTTATAATTACATGCTTACAAACTCAGATCCCTAAGAATCCTACAAGATAATATGAATACAAAATGTAAACCCAACAACTCAGAGAAAAGAGAGAAGAGTTGTGAGTTTTTTGATGAGTTCTTGGAAGAACTCAGCTGAAATCAATCTGACTTGGCTTTCTTCAAAGCTTCTTGAATGTAGAACACAATAAGATTGATCTCCTCTGTAGTTGATCCTTGATCTCTGCTACTTAAGATTCAGAACAAAATCTGAACCCTTCTTCTCAGCCTGGTTCCAACGGCAGTCTTCTTGGATGGAGCTCTCTCTCTCCAACTACTTGGATCTTCACTAGATTCTTCAAGGAATAGCTAGATCTTCTTTTCTTTTCAATTACTTGAACAACTGTTTCTGTAGACAGTATAAACCTATATATAGGCCTTCTTCATGGTAACCGACTGGTCCGGTTCATAACTGATTTCTGACAACTCTGACAGGTGCAGTAGACCGGCTGCAATGGCAGCTGTCAAGTCATCCAGTCAGTTCTTGAAAAATCTGTAACTGTCTGAAAGTGTCGAGACTGTCTGTCTTTAAGTGTCGACACTTATAGACTAAGTGTCGACACAAGTTGTCTAAGTGTCGACACTAGCCTACATGGTGTCGACACAACTCCTTGTGTTGTGGACTTCACTTCTCGACACAGCTTCTTTTTCATGTGTCGACACTGATAATGTGTGTCGACACAAGTACTTGTACTTCAGTATATTGCTGAATTCTTGTAAGTGTGGACACATCTCCTTTGTGTCGACACATCTTCATGTGTTGAACTTGTTCTGTGTCGACACATCTTCTTGGTGTCGACACATGCCTTCTATGTTGATACTTGCTGAGTGTCGACACTGCTCCTTGTGTCGACACATTCTTTTTCTGTTGAGACTCTGGCTGAGTGTCGACACATCTCCTTTGTGTCGACACTTGTACTTAGAATTTTTGTTGAACTTTGCTAAGTGTCGACATTGCTCCTTGTGTCGACATTTTCTTCAAGTGTTGAGTCTTCAGCTGAGTGTCGACACATTCTTTCTTGTGTCGACACTTTCTTCAAGTGTCGACTCTTCTGCTGTGTTTCGACACATTGCTTTGGGTGTCGACACTTATACTTAGACTCTGCTGACTTTTGCTGAGTGTCGACACAGCCTCAAAGTGTCGACACTTCCTGATGTAGAAACAGTTTCTCTGGGTGTCGACACAACTGCTAAGTGTCGACACTGCTTCACTGCACTTTACTTTATTGAGTGTCGACACAGCTCCTTGTGTCGACACTTTCTGTCTGGTGTCGACTCTGCATCCCTGGTGTCGACACAATCACTCCAAGTGTCGACACTCCTTGCCTGGGTGTCGACACAAGTCTTCTTAAGTGTCGACACTTTGCTCCTGGGTGTCGACACATGGACTTAGAAAATTTTTCATCTTTCCTGTAAATACTTAACCTACACAAGGCAACTCAAAATACATCAAATACATTTTGATGTATATCATTGAGTGGGGTGAGGCTTCTTCAAATCAGGTACATTTAAACCAATGTACCCAACACTGTCAAAACAGAATTGAAAATGTCCTCATCAATAGAGTTCATGTGCAGTCTAATCCTTGCCTTCTAAAGTGCAAACTTAGATAGATTGCACACTGGAGGTCTGGTGCTAGCATAATCTCTGTTTTGGGCCATGTTTTGTGAAGAAATAATTCTAATAACAAACTTAAAACAAGCAGATCTAACTAGAGGGATCTTTGGGTTCAGGTGTTAGCATGTGCAACCACTAAGGTGTGGTATTTTAACCAACCTAGAAGATGTGGTATTTTTAACCAACCTAGAAGATGTGGTATTTTTAACCAACCTCCCTCTGATACCAATTGAAAGTGCAAGTTAGATCTGATATACTCTAGAGGGGGGGGGGGTGAATAGAGTATGGTTCTTGCTAAAAACTTTTTACAACTGTTGTTGTATTCCTAAGTGAACAGGGAAGCAAATAACATATAACAACTATCTAATCAAAAAGCAATCACAAACCACAGCCAGAAAACAAAAGAAAGTAAGCAACCAGAAGACACAAGGAGCTATAGTGGTTCCCCAATCAATCTGGGTACATCCACTCTTCTACCACCCTAGGTAGGAATCCACTGCAGGATGAGTTGATCAGGTGTCCTGCGCACCAATGAGCTTTTGATAAGGTGCTCAAAAACCAAACCAGATTTTTTTGATCAGGTGTCTTGCCACCACTGAGTTTTGACAAGGTCTTAGAAAACAGCACAAACTTTTGAAGTGAGTTTGATAAACCCTTTACAGCAGAGAGAGAGAGAGGGATGAGATGATCTTCTCTGTCAACAATCAGAGAGAAGATAGTGTATGTTGTCAAAGCTCCCCCTGAGATCTTGAGTTGTTCAGGAGTGAAGAT